>CM062809.1:1305770989-1306251937 GCA_031772625.1 Pinus tabuliformis | reverse complement strand
CGGCTCCTGTACCTGTGTGAATCATAATCTAGAGCTGGGAAGCGGGTGTGTGACCTTGCAATGATATGGATGGAATGGACGATGATGATGAAAGAACCTCGTTGTGAGATTCTGATGGTGTCTTCTTAGCCCTTTTACGACTTGGTAGAGGGAATTCAACTGGTGGGATTCCAAGTTTTTCACTTTGTGCTCTAGTTAGCGGTTGTGATGGGATATATTGAGAAGTGACACTACCTTGGGATAACTCAGATTCTTCTTGAGATATTGAAATCCCCTGCAATTTGTGGATCAGAGATTGTACTTCAGGGGGTTTAGAAGAAGAACTTCCTGGCTTGTTTATGATTTCAGCAGTGGGCTCTGTATTTTTTTTTTTGACTTTTCAGTTGGGAATAGGAGATTTGGAATGCGAACGAGAAGTTGGAGGTGATGGTGAGGGACTATTACTCTTAGAATGGCCTGTAGATTTAGATTTACTTGCCATTCATAGTCAGGCCCTCCTTCTAGTGCCAAATATGTTGAAGGATTGAAAATCATTGCCTCAACATTGTGGATAACCACCCGATCCAGACCTTGGGGCAACTCCTTTTCCGTTTGGAATAGTGGCTCCAACTCGGGATGATGGGACCAGTTTCCCAATCTAATTTTATGCTTGTGCTAACGGGATGATGTTTTTGAGATTTTTGGAGTAATACTTAACCTCAAACTAATCTAATTTAACTAATAATCACGTGCAATTTGTCTTAATCAAAAATATTTATCTAACTATAACTATCCCGGGAGTAACATGATATATGTGATCTAAAATGATATCTAAAATTAATTGATAATAAATATCATTCAATTATGATAAGAATCAAATATGTTTAACAATGATCGTTTCGTATAAAAAGTTAGTCGAAACGATATGAGAGATATATTGCATAAAAATCATTCATGTATTTAGCATAAACTATAAATCATCATCGTACAATAGTGCAATAATGGCAATCTAAAATTCAAACTTTCATACATAAATAACTTGAAGATAATGTATTGTTTGACACATAAGTAAAAGGAATTAAGAGATAAAAGTACCATTTATAATACGTTCTACTCATGTGCTCCAGCAATATTGATCTACTTTCAAATCATCCAACATCATCTAAGAGTACAGAAGTGCAATTTCATTAGAACGTGTCAAATTCAAAAAGAAAATAAATCTTTTTCCATTAATTTCACCAGAACTTCTTCAAAGGGAGCAGAAGTGCATGTTCTGAAGAATGTTTCTGATAATATTTCTAGACCCCTCTCTAAATGCATGAGAGGGGTTTAAATACTAACTTATGAAACTAAAAATAGATTTATTACAAAAAGAAACTAAGGAGGTTTAAATGACCTGCCTCAGTTTAAGCAAAAAAAAAAAAAAAAAATAGAAATGTGCATAATGACTAGTCCTACATTTGATCTTTCAGATCGCAAATATCTAGCATGGTCTTGAGGAGTGTAGGTTGGCTGACTTTGACTTTCAGTTGTCCTGTAAACACCGCATTGACGAGCATTGGCACCATTTTCTCGGTAGAAACAATTAGGCATTTACGGTCATACACTGGTTGTGTGGTTTTACCAGATATTGCTAATATGTATCCTAGTTTAACCTAGTCACATGCCTAATTGCTTCTGTTCTTTCTTCTGCTACTTGTTTCTACTACAATTCAAGTTTTTTTGCATTTGGAAGGAAACCATGAGTGGTTTCTACCACAAGATTAGCACTATAAAAATTTTCATTTACACTTTCAATGACGTTGTTTGCCACTGCTGCTGCATCCTCTGTTGCCTGTTCTACCTCTTTGAGCCAAGAACCCAACTTGTGAATGAGATCTCCTTATGTGATTCATCCAGTTTGGGCATGTCGTTCTCCCATTCTCATAATTTTTCCAAGTTATGAAATTTGGAACCTTTTAAAGAATTTCATCATATTCCAATCGCAATTCCACAACTTGGCTCATTAACTTGTCGCTTATTTCACAGTAAGAGTTCCACTGTGAGATTTTTTGGCATAGCAATTCCTTTTGGTGTGTGAGCTGGGAGTTGAGGTTGACTGCTTCGGTGACAAAGTAATCGATCTTTGGGTCATCCTTATGTAGATCTGTTATGCTCTGCATCTGTGCCTCCTTACCAACCAAGTTTCTTTGATGTTCTATTTGCATTTGTTGGAACTCCTACTGTAACTTAGCCAATTGTATTTCTGCTTCTCAGTTGGTTTTGGCTTGTTGTAACTGTTGTTCTAGTGACAAAATTTTGTTTTCTTTTTCTTTAAGCAACAATTGTACTTTTGTTGCTTTGTCAATAGTTTCCGTAGCGTATGAACCTGCGAACTGCGAGAGCCTGGTGAGGTTGGCCGACGGGTTGGTGGATGAGTCTTTCCAGAGGACATCCATCAGCTCATTGTCTGGAGTGGTAGCAGTTGTGGATTCCAATTTTATTTTCTTTCTCTATCTCTTAACAATGGCCTTGTGCTGTGGGCTGTAAAATACATCAAGAGGGGGAATTTTTTCTATTCTTAAAACAATCTTAGAGGTGGGGGTAACGGGAATGTGTTCTATTTCTTGAGTATTCATAGTTCCCCCTGTTATAATTTCCGGAGTTGTTTCTTGATGTGTCATTTGTGTCTCCAGTGCTTGTTCCTCTATGTTGAGTTTTTCATTGAAATTATCCCACTCCTCTTCCAAATCAATTACCAGAGGCTTTATTAGTTGTATAGGGGGAGTATGGGTTTCAGTCTGCTTGATGGTCGAAGTTTGTTCATTTGTCTTTGTTGTAGACTGGGTTGTATCCTGGATTGATTCCCTGCTCCTACTTTTCTTATTTTCTGAAGACTTCTTGGATGCCTTTCCAGAATTGGTTTTAGATTTTTCCTTAGAGTCACCCTCTATGCTTATGCTGGGAGTAGGCTCCCTTATTGGTTGAATTAACAATTAGTCCAATGGGACCTTTGATAATCTCTTTTCTCTGTAGCTATAAAATGTTTCAAGACCCTCTCGATCAAAAAGTATCTGTGCCATGTGCTTCACTTCCCTAAAATTATTCTTCTGTAAGAAAACATCATGGCTAAATATTTTCACTTTGACCATAGTGGTAAAATCCTTGACAATACCGAATGGGTCATATTGTTTTCTGGGGAACTTAGGTAATCATAGAGACAAAATATTATCTACTTCCCTGAACGCATGTCCAAGGTCATGTACTGCAAACACTCCACATGACACAGGAAATTGAGGCCAAATGGCCTTCTTTGACTCCTTTAATGCTTTGCTCATCCCTCCTTCACTGCATGTCAGATAGGTTATCTCTCTAGCC
Organism: Pinus tabuliformis; assembly: GCA_031772625.1. Taxonomy (NCBI): domain Eukaryota; kingdom Viridiplantae; phylum Streptophyta; class Pinopsida; order Pinales; family Pinaceae; genus Pinus; species Pinus tabuliformis. The sequence continues at coordinate 1,306,248,601 of CM062809.1, read as the reverse complement.
ATTATTTTATCTAGGACATAGAAAGGGAGAACATGGGGAGAGGCGATCCCGCCAAACACTTTGATATATGTAAATGTCTCTTCCCTGAACAATCGGGCTACTGGGAGGATGTCTATCTCGGCTTCTTGGGAGAATCTGGGGGCATCTCGATTATAAATTCGTTTATGGATGGGAAGCATAACCCCGTGACAAATTTTGAAAAAATGTGGTTCAAAATTGGATTCCCACATGTCTTTGTGGTAGATGTGAATAGGAAGTGGGTCTTGAATAGTCCACTTCCATCCCATAAGAGGGAATTTAGAACCAAAACAAATAGCGTCCATAACATAAGCACACATGAAAAATGGAGGGTAAACCCTCGAAGCAATACTCCTTTTCCTTCTATACTCTATAATTCCTTAGCTAAATTATCAGACAAGATTTCTGCCCAATCTATTATTGTTGCATTAACGGCTGCATCTATTAAAGGCAACCATTCTGAGGAGAATTTGTTACTGTTGGGTTTGCCAAATAGTCTACAGAGCTAGCCACAAGCAAAACAGAAAGGGGAACAAATAGATGCGGTGGTGTACATAATTTTTTTGTCTTTCTTGATTCTTTCTTCATTATTTGACAAATTCTTTGTGCAATCCACCGGGTCTTCATTTTCTTTGACGAATTTCTCAACAAATTTCTTTTTGTAGGTAACCTGTGGCTCTGACAGGTGGTACATAAGCCTTAGGTTATCTGGAGTGAAAGATCCTATAACTTCCTAGCCTCCTGTTTTGAATTCTCCGTCAAATATATCAGCGTCATCAATGATCCACTTAACCATGTCGGTATAGGGGATTATTTTCGGTCATGCGGCTATTCAGTGCAGAAATGAGCATGCAAGTTCATTTATGGAAGCATCAGAAGAATCGTGGCCATCAACTGTAATCATTGTCTCAAGAATCCTTGGTTGTTCTTCCTCCAGTAACTGATACATAGTCTCCCATGTAGACGTCCATGCTTATTTATTACATGTGGTATCCATGAACAGAGGAGTCAATTCTGACTTCTCAAAGGCGACTACTTTCCCTTTCTTCACCATTGCTTTCGGCTCCCTGTTCTGCGATTTTTCCTGAAAGTTTCAAGAGGAATAGTTTATCGAATAAAAATGATACTGAACATAGGAATGAATCGATAAAGAAAACCAGTAAAGGTGATAAAGGTGTTTTACTTGAAATCACGTAAGAAGATATCAAATCACTCTAAATGGCCTTTCACACATAAATGCAGTTAATTCTTCATAAATACCCACTAATGATCTGTTATATTTTAACTTGAATGTCCATAAATATTCACATCGTAAATTGGGAAACAATCTCCTAGGGTGGTGAGCCTTTAAACTACGATAATAGCAATTTTTCTATTTGCAAAGCGATATTGTAGATCGCTATATCGCATAATTTGTTTCATTTAACTTACCATTTTTTTGAGTTTGTACGAGATGCGAGATGCGAGAAACAAATGTCATTACTTATCGGGCTTCTTTTTTAACAAATAATGGACCTCTGCATGTGTTGATGGAAAGATTAAGAGGTGGGTCCAAGACGAGATCGCATTTCGCAATATCAGCATATAATAGCTTGAGGCTTGTGTCGTATGATAGAAATGTGATGCGAGAAGACTATTATACCATCACAATCTCGCAAATTGCAATACTTCGGGGTAACCTCTTAAGAGAAGCCTTTTATAAACAAGCGATGTTTCAATGCGAGACTTTAGCTTTTTAAAGAAGCTTTAAGGACTTTCTAACATTATGACCGCTTTTCGATTATAGATTTACTTTTTGATTGTTTCATCGTAGATCGTGGTGGGTTAGAAAGGTATCGTTTGTGATGCATTTCATACTAAATAAGAAAAAGTAGCATTTAGATGGTTTTATAGGTTTTGTTTGATATCTTGATTTATTCTAAAAAATAAAAGAAATGTCTACATGCTAGGATTAATTTTTTGGGTATATGCATTTTTTGAAAGGGTCCCCATTTATTAAAGTAATATTTTACTACTAGCTTTAATATATGGGGGGTTGTTGACAAGCACAATAGGAGGATATCTTTGTGAAGTCTTATGAGGCCTAGAGGATGTGCGAACCAACTGTGGTGGTGCATTATCAGGTTGAATCTCTTGTAAAGGTTCCTGCAAGATTTCTTCTTGTTGTTGTTCATCATTTTCCACTTGTTGTTCTTCCTACTCCTGAATTTGTTGTTCATTTTCTTGCATTGGTGGAATGTTTTCCTGTTGCTCTTCAAACTTGTCAATAACCTTCTTGACCTCCAGCTCTCCTACAATCCTCTTGAACATTTTTGACTCATTAAATATAACATCCCTGCTTCTAATAATTTTATGTTTGACTGGATCCCATAGACGATAACCAAATTCCTCATCCGCATATCCCAAAATAAATGCATTTCATAGATTTATCATCTAGCTTAGTTCTATTTTCTTTGGGAATATGTACAAATGCTTCACATCCAAAGATTTTCAAGTGAGAATAATTCAACTTCTTACCAATCCAAACTTCTTCAGGGATACCGCCATCCAAGTCTGTAGTTGGAGATCTATTTATGAGGTAGCAAGCGGTCCTGACTGCTTCAGCCCAAAAATTCTTCTCCTAACTAAAATTGGACAACGTACTTCGCACCTTTTCCATAATGGTGTGATTCTTCCTTTCTATGACACCATTCCGTTGAGGAGTACCAGGCACAATCTTCTCATGCTTTATGCCAAACCTGTTACAATATTCCTTGAATGCATTTGATCAATATTCTCCACCATTATCTGTTGTTAAACACTTGAGCAATTTGTTATTTTCTCTTTCAACAGCAACATGAAATTTTTGAAATATTCCAAACACTTCACTTTTACTTTTCATAGGATATGCCCAAACCTTCCTGGATGCATCATCTATAAGTGTTACAAAATATGATGCTCCTCCTAATGATTTGATGTTAATAGGCCCAAACACATCTGAGTGTACCAGTTCTAACACGTTTTTCTTTCTATCATGGCCACCTCTAAGGAATGAAACCCTTCTTTGTCTACCATATATACAATGCTCACAAAGATCAAGATTTTAGGATTTCAAACCTGGCAATAAATTTTTACAAACAAGGGTTTTTAAGCCCTTCTCACTCATGTGACCCAAGCGCTTATGCCACAGATCTGTTGAATTTCCTTCTTTTGTGACAGTAGCCAAATCTGATTTTCCTATCAGTGCCTTCAATGTGTATAATGATCCTGTCTTGGGTCCTTTGGCCACAACCAATGCTCCTTTGCTAATTTTCCAGCCTCCTTTTCCAAAGCTTTTGGAATAGCCTTCATCATCCAGTCGTCCCACAGAGATCAAACTCATGCACATTTCTGGTACATGCCTGACCCATTTCAACAATATATCTTGTCCATCCTTCATCTTGATCTGGACATCTCCCACTCCAATAATACTGCAAAAATGATTATTCCCCAAATGTAGTCTACCATAATCACCAAGATTATATGAAACAAAACTATATTTACATGGGGTTACATGGTGAGATGTCGCAGATTCAAGGATCCAATCAAAACTACTGCTAGATGTATATATGCATGCATCCTCCACTGAAACAGTAAACAACACATCACCATTTGTGGCTACAACAATAATCTCACTTTCATTTGTGCTGGATGACTTGTGATTTTTACTGGACGGCCTCTGATCCTTCCAGAATCAACATTCTTTCTTCATGTGCCCGGGTTTGCCACAATGAAAGCAGATGATCCTTCCTCTCCTTGATTTTGATCGACCTCTCGATCTTGATCGCCTTTTCCAGCCTCGATCCATTCTCCTACCACGATCAACTAGAGCTAGAGCTTCTCCTCCATGGTTTTCCGTAATTGACTTGCGTCATAGCTCCTCATTCATTAAACTGTTGCTAACATCATCAAACTTTAGGGTCCCTGCAGTTGCTGAAGTGCTCATAGATACAATTAAATTTTCCCATCTATATAACATAGAACACATTAGCAAAATGGCTCTAATTTCATCATCTAAAATTATTTTAACATAGGCAAGTTGATTAGTAGTAATATTAAATACATTTAAGTGCTCAACAACTGAAGCACCCTCCTTCTTCTTGAGATTATAAAGCTTCTTCATCAAGAACACTTGTTTTGATGTCGTGTTCTTCTCATATAAATCATGGAGCTTATTCCATAATCCTTCTGTTGTCTTTTCTCTGGACACATTGAAATACACGTTCTTCGCTAGATATTAGCGGATTGTTACAATCAGCTTTCTATCTAGCTTATTCCACTCTTCATCAGTCATCTATGAGGGTTTCTTTGTTGTGCCCTCAATTGGCAAATACTGATCTTTTAAAATCAGTATATCCTCCATCTGTGATTTCCATAGAGAAAAATTAGCCACTCAACTTCTCCATATCTGTAATTGTTGTCTCCATTTTCAATAATATTGATGCCCCAAAAACAAAAACTCCACTTAAAAGTAAAACTTTAATTATTATTCTTTAAACTTCAATAATAATGACCTTTCCCCTCAGAGAGGATGAGGGTTTCGGGAGCGGGAGCGGATTCGACCGTGGGTAGACGGTAGGGTTTCAGAGACGCAGGAACGCAGCGGAGAAAGAGCAGACCGAGGCGGATTAAGGAGAGCAGGCGACCATAGAGGTTACGGCCGGGTAAATTCGAAGCTTTAAGAAAAGATTGAAGAAGAATAGAGGGTGGGGAAGGAATGAGAGAAGTAATGGGAGAAAGGCAGGGGAGGGGAGAGATCCCCTCCTACAGAAATGCAATGTTAGGAAATACAGGGAATGAAGATGGGCAAGGGGGGGTGCGGGAAATAAGCAGGGAAACACCAGTCTTGGGAAACAAATGGCAAGCAAGGATGATAAACAGGTGCCTTCCTAGGGCACAGAAAAAGCCACGGTATGTGATTCCAAATAATAAATTGGAGAATTACCGCTGCGACATGAGAGATCACGCTTTAATCTGCAAGTTTATAGGATACTGGCCATCTGAAAAGGACCTCACAAGATGGATTCAGCAGAGATGGAGACCAAGAGGGCATATAGATCTCAAACTGGGGGCCAAGGGATTCTTTATAGTCATCTTCGCAAACCTAGAGGATAAGGAAAGGGTTTTTGAGGAGGGACCACACTTCATGAACAATGTGGGTTTGTTCATACGATATTGGGAAGATAGATACAACCCTGATGAGGAGAAAATAATGGCAGCCCCGATATGGGTCAGATTATTTGGGCTACCGGATGAATTTTGGGATCCTGAAATATTGGAAGGAATCAGAAATTCGATTGGTACTTTTGTAAAGGTGGCAGAATCGACGAAAAGACGAAAATATACTTCTTATGCAAGGATCTGTGTATACATGAACATAGCAGACCCTTTACCGGAATCCATTGAGCTTGAATATCGGGATGAAATATGGCAGCAGCCCATGGATTACGGACATATACCGTTCAGGTGCAGGAGATGCCACGTATATGGACATCTAGCAAGGGAATGTCCACAAAATCGAACAGTGGAGGCAGAGAAGGACAACAGGGAGGAAATAAGGAAAGGAGAAGGATCTGGAGGGGAAGAAAATGAATTCAGGGAGGTACAGAGGAGAAGGAAGCCAAATACGGGAACATCAAAACCTCAATCCAAGGAAACAAACTCATCAATCGAAAGTCAAAACAAGTTCAAAATCCTTCAAGAGGAAGAAGAGGAGATCGAGGGAGAAAAACAGGAAAAAGAGGTTAATGAGACAACTCCAATGGAAATCATAAAGGATGGAAAAAGAAAAAGCATGAGCCCAAGCAGAGAAACTAAAGGGGAAGCGGGAGGAAGACAAGAGAATATAGCAAAACAATCAATGACAGTTCCAGAGAATATAAAAGAAGTGGGTATAGAGGAAGAGAAGATAATGAATAAATTACTCAATGAATGGAAAAAATTGGATGAAAGATTCATCCCGGAAAAAGAGAAACAGTTGTATAAAGAAACCTTTCAAAGATATAAGGAGAAGAAGGGAGGATTTACAGAAAACAGGCCAGATCAAGCAGGAAACCAGGAATCCCAAAGCTTAGAAGGGGACGGCCATGGTAAGGGTGGAAGGAAAAAAGGGAGAAGAACGATAAATGAATCAATCCAAGCAGTGGGAGAGATTCTAGTAAATTCAAGAAGGGTGATACATCTGTCAGAGGTATTTCAACAAACTCCTAAAAAGTTTTAAATGATTGTTACAAGCTGGAATATTAGGGGACTAAATAGTAAAGGGAAACAGAGATATTTGAAAGAAAGAGTGAAGAAAGATAAGCCAAGCATTATGGTAATTCAGGAAACGAAAATGGAATGGCAGCAGCTGGCAGAAATTGTAAAGAAACTGAAATTAGGATACGAGGTTATGGCCCTGGATGCAGTAGCAACAGCAGGGGGTTTGGCTATCTTGTGGAACCCGGAGGAGGTAATTTTTGAAAATTGGTTTAGTCTGCCTAGAATCCTTTCAGGCCTTTTCAGATTAGTGGGGATGGGGGAAAGAATCCTTATCACAGGAGTATATGGGCCCCATAATTATAGAGAACGGAAAGATTTCTTGAAGAATATCCACACCATGAGAAGCTTAATCCCGAATACTCCTTGGATAATAGGAGGGGACTTCAATATGATACGGGATCTAGGAGAAAAGAGAGGGGGAATAAGGAGGGAGGACCAGAACATGGAGGAGTTCAACGACATGATTAGGGACCTGAGGTTAGTAGATATCCATACAACTAATGGGGTCCATACCTGGAATAATCGAAGAGGAGGACAGAATCAAATCGCTTCTAGACTGGATAGGTTCCTGCTTTCAGAGCAAATTTTGAATCGCGATGTGTTTATTGAAGCTAAAATCCTTCCTAGCCTTGGTTCTGATCACTGGCCCATAAGATTAGATATCGATATCAAGAAGGTTAAGGGGAAGAAGCCCTTCAGGTTCGAATCTTTCTGGCTTAGAGACCCCCAATTCATAAAGAAATTGGAGGATTGGTGGAATCAGAGCACTATCAGGGGTAAGGGGAAAATGCATACTATACAATTGAAGCTCAAGGAAATTAAAAAGAGAATAAAAGAATGGAATAGGAAAGAATTTGGGAACATTATGGAAGCAAAGCAGAAATTAGAAGGAGAAATGGAGGAAATCCAGCAAAAAATAATCCTGGAAGGAAGGGACGAAGAGAAGAGTATGGAGGAAGGAAGAATAATAAGCCAGTTGGAAGAGAGAAGGAAACAGGAGGAGATTCTGTGGAGACAAAAATCAAGGATAAAATGGTTAAGGGAAGGAGAAAGGAATACAAAATTCTTCCATCAAGCTATGATCCAAAACAGACAGAGAAATAGAATCTTTTCTATTAAAAATGCTGAAGGAGAAAGAGTAATAGAACAGGAGGATATAGAAAAGACTCTAGTTGATTACTATAAAGGGATCCTGACAGAAAATCAAAGGGATAGAGGAGAAGCAATAAATAATATTTGCAGGGAGATACCAAGACTAGTAACAGAGGAACAAAACAAAGCATTAATGCGGGCAGTAACCATGGAAGAGTTAAAAGAAGTAGTGATGAATATGAGCAGGAACAAGGCTCCAGGTCCGGATGGGTATACAGTGGAATTCTTCCAGGCTAGTTGGCATTTTATAGGAAAGGAGATACTGGAGGCCGTGGAAGAATCACGAATGAGACAGCGAATATGGCCTGGAATAAACTCGACCTTTCTGACCCTGATTCCTAAAAGTAATATCTCGGAGGAGCCACAGGGATTTAGACCCATAGCCCTGTGTAATGTCATCTACAAGATTATATCCACTCTGATTGCGAAAAGGTTGAAACCTCTCCTACCCAACTTAATTGCGCCTGAGCAGACTGGCTTTGTGGAGGGTCGGCAAATCTTGGATGGTATAGTGGTATCTCAGGAGGTGATACACTCCCTAAAGGTGAAAAAACAGAAAGGGATGCTAATGAAGTTGGATTTATCCAAGGCCTATGATCGATTGAACTGGGACTATCTCAGAGCGGTTTTGGGAGCTTTTGGTTTTGAGAGCAGGTGGATTGAATGGATAGTCAGCATGATCTCTACTCCGAATTTCTCAATTTTGGTCAATGGTATTCCTACAGATACGTTTAATGCCACCAGGGGAATTAGGCAGGGGGACCCAATTTCCCCGTTCTTATTCATCTTGGCTATGGAAGGATTAAGTAGAAAACTCAAAAAGGAAGTAAGCGAAAGGAGAATCAAAGGAATCAGGTTGTGGGGGAATAATCTGATCATCACACATCAACAGTTTGTTGATGATGTGATGCTATTTGGAGAAGCGTCGCTTAAGGAGGTGAGAAATTTCAAGAAGGTCTTAGAAGTCTTCATGAGCGCATCAGGTATGGAGATTAACAAAGATAAATCTTGTACTTTCATATTTAATTCGCCTGAGTCTATCAAAGCCCATTTAACCAGAATTCTAGGTTTTAGACAGGGAGAGTTACCCACTAAGTATTTGGGTATCCAACTGGATATAAACCCTAACCGGATGAAGAATTGGCAGAGCTTGTTGGAAAAAATCAGGAAAAGATTAGCTAGTTGGTCTTTCAGATCGATGAACATTGCAAGCAGAATTGTCCTATTAAAATCGGTCTTATTATCTATCCCCATATACCCCCTGTCTATTATGGCCGCTCCCAAAGGAGTTTTTTCCAAAATGAGAGAGATACTGGGAAAATTTCTATGGGGGGGTCCCAAGCAACAGAAGAAATGGACTCTGGTTTCATGGAAGAATGTAATCAAGAGGAAAGAGGAAGGAGGCCTGGGAGTGAGAGATCCAGAAATTGTAAATAAGGTTCTAGGGGCGAAACTATGGTGGAGATGGGTCCAGGGGGGAACCGATGTGTGGAAAAAAATATGGAATCAAAAATATGACATGCCTGATACAACTGAAGGGCGTTTAAGAATAGAGGAAACTCCAAGAGGATCACAAATTTGGGATTTAGCAAGTAGAAATAGGGATATAGTTAGGAACCTTGCCTTCTGGGAAATCCGTGAAGGAAGCTCAGCAAGATTTTGGGAGGAAGGATGGCAACAGCGTGACAATCTGGATAGGATCCAAACTCTTCATGAAGTCCAAGAAAAAGCGCAAAGAGCAGGAATGGAATATGTGAGGGACTATTGGAAAAGAGAAGAATTAAACGACATATGGAGAGTCTGGAAAAGACCGGAGGAATGGGATGACAATATAAGCCAGGAGGCTGGGCAAGTGTATACCAAAGAAATAGAATCGAGGAAAATCAAGATCAGAGAAGGTAAGGATATCCTTAGATGGGGTAAAGCGATGAAGGGCATGTTCACAGTAAAAGAAGCATACTACTGGGCAACGAAAGAGGAAAGAGAGGAGGAACCAATGGAATGGAAAAAGATTTGGGAAGGAAAATGGTGGCCAAAAGTAACATTTTTCGCATGGCTGGTGAGCAGAGGAAGGATCCTGACATGGGACAATATTCAGAAAAGAGGAATGAATGGACCATCAAGATGTAATCTCTGCAGCAAGGAAATAGAAACTCAGGAGCACTTATTGAACAAATGTTTATATGCTCAGAGCTTGTGGGAAGAAATTAGGGTGCTCTTTGGTATGACAAAAAGGGATCCAGACAACATCAGGAATACTCTGCTTCAATGGGGAAAGGGGAATTTCCAAAGCAAAGTCGTAAGAAGAATATGGAACTTGGCGGTAGGTTTCGTAATATGGGCGATTTGGAAAGAGCGAAATCGAAGAGTCTTTAGGGATAAAAGCTGTCAAGAATCGAGAATTTGGGATGAAATATGCAGGTCAATTAAAGAAACGGTTTTGTCCGAAGTTTGGGAGGAAGAAGATTGGAAGTTGAACCCGGAGGAGCAGAGAATAGTCTCAAAACTGAATATGGAATTTAAGATGGTCTACCCCAATACAGAGAGGAGGATCAGAACTGGCATGCAGAGCCCCAACCATTTCAGACTTCCCGGGGATCGACGGATTAAATTAAACTTCGATGGGGCCTCAAAGGGTAACCCGGGACAAGCAGGTCTGGGAGGCATTTTCAGAGATAGCAGAGGCAATACAAGGTGGGTGTATGCTGAATGGGGAGGGGAAATGACGAACAACGAAGCGGAATTGTGGGCAGTACATCATGGACTCCGGATAGCAGTTAGAAACGGGTACATGAATCTTGAAATCGAAGGAGATTCCCAAATTACGATAGAAATGTTAAGGAAATTAAGGGATGGTAAGAGATGGGATCAGGTAACGAATAGTTGGAGGACAGCAGGGATAATCCAGGATATTGAGGGACTGCTGAGTAGGATTGAATATACAATAATAAACCATGTATTGAGAACCGGAAACCGCGCAGCTGATCTATTGGCCAATTGGGGAAGTGAAGGTTCGAACAGGACAGTGGATGGCAGCTGGACATCATTAAAGGATGATCCAAGCTGGATCGAGTTAAATAATCTACTAAGTCAGGATCATAATGAAGCGACCGCACAGGAAAGGAATAATTAGACGCCTCCCGATTATGGGAAGGAGGGGAAAGGACAGGGTAATCAATGATCGATCAGAGCGTACGCAGGATCAAGCATATGAAGATCAAGTCATGAAGGGTGGGATCAATCAGCCCACGGGAAGGATGATCATCCCAAGGAGAAAAGTGGGTAAGGTACCGAGAAGGAGAGGTGGAATTGTCAGAGAGACAGCGAACGCTAGCCCTCATGATAGAGAAAATGGAAAGGATATTAATGAGGAGGACAGGCAGCAAAGATGTTTCAAGAAGAAAAGGTGGCAAAGCAGGGGTAATATAGGTTCTGCATGCAGTAGAACGACGCAAAGGGAGAAACCAGGAGCGAACCAAAGCCAAGTGAGGGGGAGAATTAGGAAATCGCAACAGACGAAGGCAAGTCAGCGAAAGCAAAAGAGAGCAAGGAAAATGGCAGAGAACCAAGAAAGGGGAGCAGGAAGGTGGACGAGAAGCAAGGCGGCAAATCCAGAAGAGAAAGGAAAGAGCACAGTAGAGGAAGCCCTGCAGAAGATCTATCTAACAATCCCGGATGAGTCGGAGGAAGAGTTTGACATCCGGAATTACATTATAGATGAGGAGCCAGGACGAGCAAAGGCTGGAAAAGAAGGTAAGTTGAAGGGGAACAAGACTGGAACGGGAGACCGAGAAGTCGAGGAAGAGGACCAGGAAGAAGACGAAGAAGAGGAGGATGGCAGACGAGTAAGGAGCAGAGGAACGCGAGGGCGCGGTAACCAGAGAGGCAGAGGGGGGACTGGAGGACGAGGCGGTCGAGGGAGTAGGGGCGTAAGACGGGAACACGAGGAGGGAAAAGCCAGTGAGGCAAGAGGCAGAAAAAGTGGTAAGAAGGACATGAGGAAAAAGCTACAGGAAGGAGAAGAAGCGTATCACCACGATACAAATCCGAATATCAGAAGGATAATTGATCACTTAGAGGAAGAAGCCATGCTGGAGATTTCAAATCCCGAAATGGAAGATTGGGAGCGGTTCCTCCCTGACTCGGGGCATACGAGAGGAAGAATGTCCCTGTATAAACAATCGTTACATGTTTACTGGGGAATGAAGCAGTTACTGGCCAAAGCAATGGAGCAGGTGGCCATGGAAATGGCCGAATTGGCCCAAGGAATCCCCACCCTGAAAAAGGAATTGAAGAATATCCAGGTCACTCTACTTATGCAAGACAGAAAGATGGACGAGATTCAGCAGATGCTTCAAGCGGGCGGAATGGGAGTCAAGGTAGAGAGAGAGCCAAAGCTAGATACAATGAACCAGTAGAAGATGGAGCTGCTGCAAGGAGGTTTTTATATATTTCTATTTTGTTTTTTGGAATATTAGATGTTAATGACTCAGAGAAAAAACAGTTTGACTATAGCAAGAATAGAGGGGTATTTAGCTTGGATAGATAGACTGGTAATATACTTTTTTTGGATGGCTTTTAAAAACTTCAGATGGTCAAGAAACCCGGTTTCCCTTAAGGGCGGGTTGAGACCTGCCTATATATGTAATGTCTTTTATTTTCAGTAATGGAAAAACAGAGTATCGCCTCAGCTTACAAAAAAAAATAATGACCTTTCCCCTCTTTAAAATATCCTTTATCAAAATTTCTTTTCCCTTTTTTTTAAATATCCTTTTCAAAATTTCTTTTCCCCTTTTAAAATATCGCTTTCAAAATTTCCACATATAATTATATATGCTTTATAATAAATATAAAAACATATATAATATTTGAACATTTATTATAAGGACAAACATTTCACACTTCACATATACTTATACGTGGAGACATTGATTTTGAAAAAAACTTACGAAATCCATGTTTCAACTCCAGCGACATGTTTCAACATAGCTCCATGGCCTTTTTATTTCTTGCAATAACTGCCAAAGTGAAGTGACCAGACTTAGCACATTTTCATGTGGAGATGAAAACATTTTATTTATGATCGGAGATTGTCTAGTACCTAGGAGAAAATCGGAAGAGCGCAGAATAGCTAGGGTTGAATTTCTGTAGGCGTTGTTCTCCATGGCAGGACGGGGGGGAGGGAGCTCTACTCCCTCCTACAAGCAAGTGGTTACCAGCTGTGGTAAGAAGCCACTGGAGGAAGTTAGAAGAAATAACGAGGTGAAAGAAAGCGGGGAAGAAGGGAAGGATGGAGACAAACATTGTGAGAATCAAAGCACTAGAGACAAAGAAGAAAATATCAAGGAAAAGGGAGCAAAAACCAAGGCTCAGAGTGGTCCTTGTAAGCCTAAATCTGAGGTTATACCCAGAGTGGTCCTGAATGATCCTGCGCTGCAGGCACATAGGGACCACATGGGCACTTATGCTATTATTTGTAAATTCATGGGAGTATGGCCCACTAAAAAAGCTTTACAGACATGGATTAAATATCATTGGAAACCTAAAGGGACCATTGACCTACATCTGAGGTCAAAAGGATTCTTCACAGTGGTCTTCACTAACATTGAGGATAAAGATAGAGTGTTTGAAGGAGGGCCCTACTTCTATGCAGCTGCTGGCCTCTATATGAGGCCGTGGAGGATGAACTTTGTCTCGAAGCGAGAGATTTTTACTTCAGTACCAGTTTGGGTAAGACTTTACTCCCTTCCTCTTGATTACTGGCAAATAGATTCGTTAACATCTATAGGGAATAAACTGGGATGTTTTTTCAAGGCTTTGGAAGCTACTTGAAGAGGAAAATATACTTCCTTCGCACGAATCTATGTGGAAATGGATCTCTCCGGAGCTCTACCAGATGAGCTGATCTTGGAAGTTTTGGATGAATAATGGGTGCAAACAGTGGATTACGAACATATTCCATTTCGATGCCATAAATGTCATGAGCATGGGCACCTATTCAAAGATTTCCCTCTCAGTAAAAACGAGAACAGAAGCAAAGATTATACTATGAAAGATACGGAGAGTTTTCAAAAATTCAGTCACAAAGGAAAAGGCGGCAAAAGGGGTATTAGGCACCATCCAGCCGAAGGGTCTCAAGTTATGCTGAATAGGTTCCAGGTGCTCGAGGAGGAAGAAGAGACGATTAAAGCAGATCAGGGATTAGAGGTAAATCCAGAGAATAAGGAGATAGAGGAGATCAAAGACCAACCAAAGCACAATAACATACAGAAAGAGGCCATGATGAGCGATGTAGAACTGGATATGGACCAGGAAATCACCCAAAGTGATATGGAAATGGATGATTAGGAGCTGCAGGATATTTTAGATAGAGAACACCTAGACTTAGAAGGATTCTTGAAACAGGGAACCATGGAAGGGTTAGATTCGTTACCTCAAGAAGAGTTCTCTAGAGTATAGTAGTTGTACTTATGGAAAACCCAGACTGGTGGGGAGGAAAGGCAAGGAAACACGACAAAACAAGGCAACGAAGGTGTGAAATCTTCAAAAAACACACATGGATTAGCACCTCGAGGCCCTGGAAAGAAAAGAGGCAGAAAAAAGCAGAATGAGCTACTGATGGAGTGTGGAAAGCTAATGATAGACTCAGGTAAGATGAAAGATCTAACCAGTTACTCCTTCACTAATCTTTAATGATTAAGTTTACTTCTTGGAATATCAGAGGTCTAGGTAGTAAAAGGAAGCAAATATTACTTAGTAATAGGATGAAACAAGAAGCTTCGGATATCATTTTTGTCTAGGAAACTAAATGTTCCATACAAAAAATTAAAGATCTTCATAATAAATGGCTTAGTCGTTTTGAGTTTCTAGAAGTCAAGGCAGAAAATGCAGCAGGTGGTATTCTGACTCTTTGGAATCCCCTCAAGATTGGCATAATAGATGTTCAAGCTTCCAGAAATTACCTTTCATTGGTCATACAACCTAAGGGGGATAGGGAGATCTATCTGGTAACGAATGTCTATGGCCCTCAGAGAATGGATGACAAATTTAGATTCCTTGATTCTCTTATGGATCTCAGAGATAGATATGCTGGGATTCCATGGATTTTGGGCGGTGACTTCAACATGATCAAATCACTATCGGAGAAAAAAGGGAGCACCAGAGCTCTCACCAAAGATGCTTTAGCTTTTCAATCCTTTTTGGACACTTCGAATCTGGTCGACATTGATACAAGTAATGGACTCTTTACTTGGAATAATAGGAGAGGAGGGGGGTCTTTGGTGGCCTCAAAGTTGGACATATTCATCCTTTCAGAGGACCTTATTCTCAATGATACTGGTATGGGAGCAAGGATTCTTCCCTTTGGAGGTTCAGATCACTGGCCAATTCAACTAGAGATCAGGGGCATTGGTGCTCCCAGGAATAGACCTTTCAGATTTGAGAACATCTAGCTCACCCATCTGGATTTTATCAATAACATTTCAGGTTGGTGGTCTGAGGATTTGCATATTCAGGGTACGAGTATGTTCATTCTTCAAAAAAGACTAAAACACATAAAACTCAGGCTTAAAGCATGGAACAAGAGAGAGTTTGGAAACATTTTTGAAGGTAAAAAAGCTGTTGAAAACAAATTACAGATACTTGACCAATCCATCTTCGAAGTTGGCTTTGATAAGATTAGCAATAATAGAGCTACCACTCTTCAGCATGAGTGGGAGAACTTATGCAAACAAGAGGAAATTTTCCGGAGACAAAAATCTAGAGTGCAATGCTTAAAGGAAGGGGAAAGAAATACCAGATTTTTCCACAGATCAACCTTGGAAAACCGGGCTCATAATAGAATATCCTCGATTAAGGACAAGTAAGGGCAACTTGTTAGTACCCATGAAGAAATTGAAGCAGTTTTAGTTCAACACTTTAGGGGGATTGCACAGGAAAATATTCCAAACAGAGAGCCTTTCATTAAGGATATAATAAGACATATACCAAGACTAGTGTCTAGAGAGGACAATCTCAACCTCAACCAGCCAGTTACTGAAGAAGAAATCAGTGAAGTCATCAAGGAAATGCAGAATGGTAAAGCACCGAGTCCTAATGGTTTTAATGTGGACTTCTTTAAAGCATGATGGAATATTGTAAAACAAGACATGTTGAAGGTGGTAGAAGATACCAGGAGCAACAGAACTATTCTAAAAGCACTTAATACCTCCTTCATTTCACTGATCCCTAAACAAGATAATGCTCTTACTCAAGATAAGTTTCGACCCATATCATTGTGCAATGTGGTTTACAAGATTATATCCAAGGTTGTAGCTAACAGACTCAAACCTCTTCTCCCCACCCTTGTTTCTGGGGAGCAATCTAGTTATGTAGAAGGTAGACAAATTCTCAATAACATCATTCAGGCACAGGAAGTGGTGCACTCACTGACTAGCAATAGGAAGGCGGGAATGATCATGCAGCTGGACATAGCTAAAGCCTATGATAAGTTAAACTGGACCTACATAAGGAGGGTTCCTATAGCTTTTGGGTTTGATAATAATTGGGTTAGATGGGTCATGGATTTGGTAACCTCTTCAAGTTTTTCAATTTTGGTAAATGGCTCTCCCTCCGAGATTTTTATTCCCACAAGAGGCCTTAGGCAGGGAGATCCACTCTCTCCCTTTCTCTTTATTCTCATGATGGAAGGACTTAGTAGATCGATTAAGCAAGCAAAAGCCGAAGGCAAAATCAAGGGCCTACAACTGAGTGAGAATGGACAGACCTTGACTCATCAACAATTTGTGGATGACACCATGTTGCAGGGGGTTCCTATAGTCAAGGAAGATTTGTCTTACAGACAACTTCTAAATGAATTTGGTCTAGCCACATGTATGGAGGTTAATATTTTCAAATCTAAAATCTTTTTCTTTAATACTGACATTGCTATGTGGTGGGCTCCAGTATTGTAGCAATAATGCTACAACTCCTGGAGCTTCCTTCTCTAATTTTATCAACCAGGTAGTTCGTAACAAACTTGGAAGCGACGATGCTGTATGCACAAGTACTAGCTCTTGTCGCAGCTGTCACTTGGTCAGCTGGCACAAGTCCACTAGGGCTCAAGCCAACTTCTATATGTTCTCAGAAGAAGCTTTTTAAGTGATGAACGAAAGCTATCTCAAAGGAATTAACCTACTTTGCAAGAATGAACTGAAAGCCAACAAAACATGGAAGCCCTAGTAAACCCTAATTCTACCAGCTTGATCCTTATGATGCAATGGTGGGAATGCAACTTCTAAAAGTGATGCCATTACTTCTATTGAGATGAGATGCATGTGTCTAAACTACTTTCATCTGAAGAGAACATGTTTTTGTATTTTTGCTCAAGTTGTTGGAGTTATTATGACTGTGCTTCTTACTGGGTCTTGACTGTGCAGGGGTAGATCAAGGGGAGGAAGGCTTGGAAAAGGTCAGGAGGACTCTGAGAGGGTCCAAGGGATCCCTAACATCATTCCACAGAAGTTCACAAAGTTCAGATACCTGGCAACCGTGTTTGCAAGCTTCTACAGGATGTCTGCAGGGGGTTCTACAGGAAGTTCAGGATTTCTACAGGAAGTCCCGTAATTTCTACAGGATGTTCTGCAATCGGAGTTTTGGGTGATGGATGAGTGAATGAGCTGTATGGGTGGATAGGGAGGTAGGAGGGGAGCTTGTGATGGCTTATGGATAGAGAGATGAGATGGAGAGGGGGTGTGTAAAGCTGGTTGGTCTAGAGGAGGGTAGAGGCAATGGAAGGCCGAAAAGATAAAACAACGTGGATGATAGAAGAGTTGGGAGGCAAATGATCTAACTGGGAGATAAGTAGATGGCCTAGGCATGGCTTAGAAGGATAAGGAAACGATGGAGTGGTGCTGCGCAGTGTAAATGAAACAAATCACCCCTGTCTTGCGTATAACCGAAATGTCATCAACCTACTCTAACTGTTTTATTAGAAACCAAAGAACAACAATGTCATTTTTAAGGGAAAATCGTGCATGGTGCTGAAACAAAGAGTTATTTCTCAAGATCTAAATGCATGGACACTTCTACAAACAGAAATATTACGTTAAAGCTTGCATGAACATGTAAAACTGTGTTTTTGGTAGTTGGCACGATCTGCACTCCCAGTCCCCAAACAGAGGTGAAAGTGAGTGTGCATTCAACCCTTTTTGGAACTCAATTAACTTCAATCTCCCTACTCTAATCTAAACTACTGAAGCAACTTTGTTCATAACACTAACCTATGTAACCACACCAAGAAATTCGAATCAGCAAACTGTGTTTCCAAGTGCATGTAAAAGAAAAGAAATATAATGCTGAAAGAAAGAAAGGTAACAATACAAAGGAAGGAAGCCTTAGGCTCTCAGGTTGGGCCCAACCCTGAGAGCTTAAGCTCCTTTAAGAACTCAAAGCTGCCTCAAATCTGTCTGCTTATTCATTAAAAGATAATAGTCAAAAGTCTGATAACATGCCAAAAATGGCTTACAAAGAGCAAAACAGGGCTATAGCTCGTAATTCAGAATCTGCAACAAAGTTTCAAAAGTATTTTTTCGAAGGCTACAACCTCAATATTTATACATTATGAGGGCCAAGCTGGCCTCCTAAATTAGTGGGGCTTGGCTGACCAACTAAAAGTAAACTGTTGTTCCCTTAGAATCTGTTGGCTGCCTTCTAGCTCGGTGGTGATAGTTGTTGGAGCTCGGAGTTGTGGGTGGAGATCACGAGGAAGGCCATTCAATGTCGTGGACAACCTTCCTAAAAAACCTCAATGCCACCTTGGCTGTCTCCTAGCCTTCATCTGTGTGGTTTTGCTCCATGTAATGTCAAAAAACCTGAAATAAACATGTATTAGCCACCTAGGAATAGTGACTGCCCTTCATTCGTACAAATAACATAAATATACTAAAAAATGATGCATAAGTCATGAAAAATGAAGGGTTGAGCAAGGGTAGTGAGGCCAAATGAGCCCAAAATGTTACCAAATTTGGGGCTCATCATCACCCCCCAGCTAAAATATTTGCTCATCCTTGAGCAACTAATCCAGCTCCTCATCCTTCATTGCCTTTACTGCCACCCTTACATCCCAAGCCTCTGTAGTAGTGTCCTCCTTGCTGATATGGAACCCAGCCTTTCTGTTCACCTCTTCCCACTGTTCATTATCATCTTTCTCTGTGCTGCCTTCCATCAATCCTAGCAGCAGTGGTGGGCTTAGCTTGAGGCCAATCCAGCTGGCCTGGAGGTTTTGCATGGATTTCTTATAGAGGGCCACCCGTACTAGAGCTTCCCTCATCCGAGTTGGGATATGATACTCTCTGATTTTCAGACTGTGGGCCAATGTATTCCATCGGCGGGTGCAAGCTTGGACAGAGTTGTCTCCTAACAGTCTCTCCATGTCCTCAAAATGTGCTATGACCTGGGCCTGCTGATCCATATATCTCAATGAAGCTTGAGGGTCGTTGGACAAGTGTTGGTGTGCCGAGATTAGTGCAACTGGATCCCCTGGTTCTGCTCTAATTAGCAATGGCTCATTCAGCTCTCGGTTCATGACCGCTTTGGCTTCTGCTGCTCTTTTGTCCTCATGGTTCAACCATGAGGCAAATGCCATTAATTGCATATCTCCTAAAGCCGTATTGGGATTCCATGAAATTACATTAGGCAGGGCCAAATTATGGAGGTAGAACTCCGCTAATTTGGCCTTATCCTATGATGAGCTGGTACTGCATAATTCAGTGAATTGCTGCGGGTCTTGGAGCTGAGAGATACCCCTTTGCGCCAAGGTATTGATTTGAAAATGCAACCATTGGTCTTTCAGGTACAGGCCATAGGATTTGGCCGGCTGCCTGCATTGTATAGCATCCATGGCCCAACTGGCCATGCAGGCCAATTGTGCCTCTTTCTGCTGCAGCTGTTGTCTGAGAGCTTGCACCTCAATTTGTGCTTGCTGTTCTGCTTCATGTAGATGCAAGGTTGGATCCCCAAGACCGGTTTGCAGTTACTTTTTGCCTTGTTGTTCTGCTGTGCTGTCCCCTGAGGGTGTGCCTGTTCCTCTCCTCAGCTCTTGTAGCTGCAGTCTAAGTTTTTCGTTTTCTTCCTGTAGGAACACCCGCTGGCAATTTGCCACGTGTTTAGCCATAGCCAATTCCTTTCTAGCCTCCTTGAGTTGTTCCTCCAAGGGGCCTATGTCTGCCACACCTTTTGATTTGGCTATTTTCATCCACGTGTGGGTTCGTACTCGCTCTTCCTCCAATGCAAAGAACAGTGGCACAGTGAATTTCTGAGGTATAATTTTGCCAGCCTCTAAGAAGTTGTAATATGAACTCAGACTTGGCTGAGGGCTAGGCTCTGGAATATGCTCTTTCTCTACTTCTTTTGGTGGCTCTACTTCGCCCTCCCTCGGTGGTGATGAGGGTGCTTCTCCTTCCATCCTCTCGGTCTCCTTAAGCCGGGCTAAGGTTTCCTGTAGAGCATCCTCAGCATCCTGTAGCCGGGCTTTTGAGGCCAACTGGTCCAACCTATCCTTCCAAGTAGTTTTCTTCGGGCTCCCCCTCTCATAGGTGACTGATATCTTTGAGGGGGACCTCTCCTTGGGCGAAGTAGGGGCATCCTCTATAGTGATTGGGCTGCTGGATGGAGGCTGTGGCTTGCCCGTTTTTATTCTCACACTTCTCCTAGCTTTGAAATATAGAGGGGTCTCCCTCTTTCTCTTCTCCTTTGGCTTAGGAGGTGTACTGAGGGCGGCCAGCATGGCTGCTGCCTCCCTTGCAAGAATGTCAGCTTTCTTCTCCTTGGGTTTTGCTTTCTCAGGGCTTCCTGTAGAAGACCCTTTTTCAGTTGATTTCTGGCTTCCTGTAGAAGCCGGTTTTGGTGTTCCTGTAGAAACAGGTGGCACCGCTTTAGTTTGTTTTGCTGAATGTGTTTTACTTTTTGACTTGGTTGCGGCTGCTGTCGAGGTGCCTTTGCTGACGTGGACCCGCTCAGCTTTTTCCACTCTGCTTTGTAATCTTTTCTCTCTGGCCGTCAACATGGGTGTGTCATCCTTCTCTTTGGCACTCTTTTTCTCTTGTTTCTTCTTTTGCTCTTTCTTCTACTCCGTGGTCGTGGTCTTCTAGCCTTTTTTTTTCTTCCCTGCGGGCACTGACTCCTTCTCCTCACTGCTGGATGAACCAAGCTCTTCGGTCAACATCTTTATATCACCATCCTTGGTCAAATTTCTGAAGGCTTCCCATGAGAGAGGAACCTTGTATGTGTGGAGCGCATCCTCCACAAGGAGTTTAATGAGTCCATGGTGGGCTACCTGGTCTGGTGTGCCTTCTTTCAACTTGGTGGCACATTCAATCATAGACTGTAGTAGAAAGTAGGGGATACTTAGTTTGTTTTCTACAGGTAGGTCCATCTGATGCCTTAATTCCGTGAGTAACCGAAAATGGTACCCATATACAATGCTAAACCGACCTTCGCAGGTGATGTACTTCATAATCTGGAGGCTAACTTCACTCCAAAGTGGCAGTAAGCTAGTTCTACGAACCCCGTTTTTATCTTCTGAGAATTCCTCCTCTGGGGGGAAGAATTCCTTCTTAGCCTTCTGGCCCAATTTCCTCTCTTCTTTATCCCATGGTAATCCCATTGGGAGCTCAGTAACTCGGTTGATGAATTGTGGGGTGAGTCTGAGACTCAAACCCCTGAAGTTGATGGTGGCCAATGTTTTGGATTTCGGCTTCAGAGCTTGCAAGAACTCCTCTGCCACGTCATCGTCATAGCCCTGCAATTTGTCGCAGAACGACATCCATTGCGCTTGCGTGAACAGCTCCACCACCTCAGGATTCTCTCTTAGCTTTGTTGAGTCGGTTGGTTCCCTTCTGATGAACCCACCTGGCATGGTGAAAAACTGCTGCGTTAGCTGGAGGTGGCGAGTGCGGAAGAAAATTGGCCTACTGGGACAGAGCGTAGAATTACGCCTCTGCCACGCATACAATTCACGAAAACTTATCTCCCGATGAGCCTTAACACGACTTAATTATAACTCACATCCTATAGGACGACAATTCATGCAAACGGCAGACAATACTTGCAATTGTTTTACGACCAGACTGTAGAACGTCGACTTTGCCACCCTCGAAACCAATTGCATGGAAGGTTCAGGCTTACCTTTTTAATCCGCCACCTTTTGACGTGAGGAACCCAATTTCTTGTAGAAGCAGCGCACGAATTCTGGAGGATACTGCAGTGGGTCTGCGCCTTTTGTGCTGCTATCAGACGTTCGAACGGCCGAAGGCTTGGAGTGTCGAGCTTCAGAGAAATGCGGATGCTCACTCGACTTCCAAACGGCTGATGATAAATGCGTGGGGTGGCGATCTAGCCGATAGATTTGAATCCGGCGGAATTCGTGGCGCGGGGGTGAGTTGTCCCTGCCGGACCGTTGGATGACGTCGTCTACTCATTCCCCTGCAAATTCCCTGACTACTGCATCATTCTTCGCAGATCCGCCGCCGCCATTTCTGTTAAAACGCGCTTCTCCCCGACTGGACGGTTCTCACGTGTCCACTACCCGTTCTTTTTCCACGGCCACCATTCTACACATCCGACTAGACCAGCTGACTGGTCGACGTGGCCAGTTGAATGGCCATGCAACTGCTCAACCCGTTCATTTCATGCTTGCAAACATTTCAAAGTAATATTCATGTAATTCGACGAAAGAAAGGGCGAGGCACTTACCTGTGCGGCCGCGACATGCTTTTCCAGGCTTCAGGATGACGATGACTAGATTTGCTTGCTGCTGTTATTTGCACAGGTCCGGATTTGCTTGCTGCTGCTGCTATTTGCACAGGTCCGGATTTGCTTGTTGCTGCTGATGATGAAGCGTATGACTCTGCTGCATGCGCCCGCTTTATTATTGCATGTTGCAGGCGATCGAATGGTGTACACTCTAGTTGGCTAAACTGCTACGGGATTCCTGTAGGATGTCCTGTAGCAGTTTGTCCTCCTTGGGTGCATGCTGAACGATGGAGACAGTGGCATCACGATCACGCTCGCAGGGCCCTTGGATAGCTGGGTTGAGTATTGCATGGCATCTCAGCGTCTTCTTTCATTTCAAAATTGCTTCCTCTTGATAATTCACTGATCTGCTTTGATTGTGCAGGTATCTTCATTGCATGTCGACAGGGGTGGTAGAAGGAGGTGATAGCAGTGTGTGAGGGAGAAAATAGTATCTTGCATGCGTCCATACTGGACCTTGGTCGTTAGATCTCCTCATACAATTAGTTCTGGGCCGTCCAAAACTTCTACAGGAAGTTTCCTGTAGAAATACAAAACTTCCTGTAGAAAGTTTGTAACTTCCTGTAGAAAGTCTGTAACTTCTTGTAGGAGACTAAGCTGTGATGAAATCGTGCCCATACCTTGGAGAAGATGAGTGTTCTCGGAGGAGGTGCTGGTAGGCTCTCCTGGCAGCATGATATGGACCCTTTTCTTCAAGTTGAGGGACCTCTTCTTCCTTCATAAACCTGCAACCTGCATGCATTACCACATTGTGAACTTGCTGTCCCTGTTTTTTTTTTTCTTTTCTTTTCTTTTCTTTTTTTTTTTTTTTTTTTGAAAGACAGCAGGGGTGCCTCAATGAGGTTTTCACCCTTGCCATCTGCTTCAAGCGCCTCGGAAAGGTTTTCACTCAAGGGTCTTTTTCATATTTTTTTATCTTTTTTGGAAGATAGCAGGGGCGCCTCAATGAGGTTTTCACCCCTACCATCTGCCTTGGGAGCCTCAGAGAGGTTTTCACCCAAGGATCTTTTTTTTTTCTCTTTTTTTTTTTTTTTTTCCTTTTTTTTTTTTTTTTTTAAGATCTTCAGGGTATGCCCAAAACAGAGGCAGAACCCTTCTCTATGACCAGCACTGATTTCTCCACAGTTTTAATGAATTCTTGTCTTGAGAGAGGTTTCCTGTAGATTTTCAGTCGATGCCCATTGACAAGCATGGGGATGGCCTCCTCGTCAATGGTCCGAATGAGGACAGATCCATTGTCATGACATTTCTCTACTGCATATGGTCCCAGCCATCTGGTTCTCAGCTTCCCCTTGAAATCTTTATGCCTGGAATCATACAACAGTGCCCAATCTCCTGGCTGAAATTGCTTGTCATTGAGGTGTTGGTCATGCCACACCTTCCTCTGAAGTTGAACCACTTCTGTGTGAAGAAGGGCCTGCATTCGGTGCTCATCCAATCCATTCAGCTGCAATAACCTTTCTTGTTGGGCATGGCTGAGGTCTAGGTCCAGCTGAGCTGCCATCCTCAAAGTGTTGTATTCAAATTCGATAGACAACAAGGCTCTCTTCCCATAGACCAACTCATAAGGTGTGAAGCCAGTTGTGGTCTTCCAAGTGGTGTTGTAAGCCCATGTGGCCTCAACCAGGCGATCTGCCCAATCCTTCCTGCTGCTGCTCACCACCTTAGTCAAGATCCCTTCCAATGCTCTATTGGTGACTTCCACCTGCCCATTTGCTTGAGGGTGATAGGGGGTGGAAGTCCTATGCTTGATTTTGTGATGAGCTAGTAGGTCTTCAATTAAGTTGGATGTGAACTGGCTTCCTTGATCGGTGACTAGCTCTCTTGGGTAGCCAAACTTGTAGAAGATGTTTTCCCTTAAGAACTCAGCCACCTTTTCTTCTGTTGCTGCTTTGATTGCCTTGGTTTCTGCCCACTTTGTCAGGTAGTCGGTGCACACAATGATGTAAGATCTCTGCCTCGAAGGAGGGTTGATGGGACCCACAAAATCCATACCCCACTTCTCAAATGGCTCAAGAGTCACTTGAGGTTGGAGAGGCATTTCATCCCTTTGAGTTGGTTTCCCCATCCTTTGGCATTGGTCACATTGGCTGATATACCTTCTGACATCTTGATGAAGTGTGGGCCAATAATAGCCTGCCTGCAAGATTTTGAAGGCGGTCCTCCTTGCTGCAAAATGTCCTCCACAAGGTCCATCATGATAAGTGAGGAGGATATCAAAGACTTCCTCCTCCCTTACACAACGCCTTAAGATCTTATTAGGGCCAAGCTTGAACAGGTTGCCCCCGATCCAAGTGAACGAGGCACTTTTTCTGACGATTCTGCTCTTCTCTCTTGAGGACAGGTGCAGAGGGAACTGTGCGGAAACAAGGTAGTTCACTATATCAGCAAACCATGGAGAGAGTACTGAAATAGCAAACAGATGTTCATCGGGCATCTGGTCATCCACTGTTCCATCCTCATCTGCAGACAAGTCCAATCTAGATAAAAAGTCAGCAACAACATTTTCTTTACCTGGTTTGTCAACAATGGTCAAATCAAACTGCTGCAACAAAAGTAACCATCTAATAATACGAGTATTCACATCTGGTTTATTCATTAAATATATAATTGCAGCATGATCAGTATGTACAAATGTTTGATAGCCAGTGATATAATGTCGGAACTTGTTCAGTGCATGGACCACAGCTAGGAATTCTTTCTCAGTTACAGTGTAATTCAGTTCAGCTTTGGATAAGTTTTTGCTAACAAAGTAAATGGCATATGGAAGTTTTTGTTCAACTTGTCCTAAGGCTGCCCCTATGGCTTTGTTCGAGGCATCAGTGTGGATGTGGAAAGGTAGGGCCCAGTTTGGACCTCTCAAGATTGGGGCAGACACCAACTTGTTCTTTAATTCATTTAGAGCCCTCTGACAATCGTCAGTCCATTTAAACTCCACATCCTTTGCCAAGAGGCCAAACAATGGCGAGGCTAACTTGCTGAAGTCTTTAATGAATCTCCTGTAATACCCTGCTAATCCTAAGAAACTCCGAACATCCCTTACCTTTTGAGGAGGTGGAACCTTCTTGATGAGAGCAATTTTGTTAGGATCCACCTGTAACCCTTGGCAAGAAATGGTATGGCCTGGCACGGTCCCTTCAGTCATCAGGAATTCACATTTTTCAGGACTAAGGGACAAGTTCATCTCAATGCATTTGGTTAGGACTTTTCCCAGGTTGGACAATGCTTCCTGGAAGTTGGACCCATAAGGAGTGAAGTCATCCATATAGATTTCCACTGCATCATGGACCAGCTCCGAGAAGGTGCTCAAGACGGCTCTTTGGAAGGTAGCAGGAGCATTGCACAGACCAAAGGGAAGAACTCGGTAGGCAAAGGTACCCCAAGGACAAGTGAAGGTGGTCTTATCTTGGTCTTCCGGGCTGATTTGGATTTGGTTGTACCCGCTAAACCCATCTAGGAAAGAGAAAAACTTCTTTCCTGCCAATCCATCCAACACTTGATCTATGAAAGGTAGAGGGAAATGGTCTTTCTTGGTAGCTTTGTTCAGTTCTCGGTAGTCCACACAGATTCTCCACTTCCCATTTTTCTTGGGAATCAACACCAGAGGGGACACCCATTCACTATCTGAGATGGGGTAAATGAATCTGGCATCCAACAGTTTTTGCAGTTCTTCCTTGACAATGTCCTTAAGGGCTGGATTCATTCTCCTCTGGGGTTGCCTAACCGGTTTATAGCCCTCTTTGATGTATATGTGATGGGTACAGACCGAAGGATGGACTCCTTTCATCTCCTTATAGCTCAAAGCAAAAGCATCTAGATGACTGGCCAACAGGCTACACAACTCCTTTTCCTGGGAGGAGATAGGGAGGAGCTGATCTTTAACGTTCTCTCAGGGCCTAACTCCACATTTTTTATTCTGGGAGTGACAGGGTTGGTCGCACAAAGATCCACTAGGGCACTGGCTTGGGCATCCTCCACCAATTTCTCTAAGGATAGTGCACTGGGAGGTGGATTCTGGATCAAGGCCTCAATCAAGTCATCCTCGGTTGGGGGGTCTCTTCTAGTGGTGTCTAGGGTGCACAAAGGTGCTGAGTACACCTCATCCTCTTCTCCTTCCTCCAACCAAAGTGGTAAGTCATGCTCTAAGGAGGGTTGGGCAGGAGGGTATAGGACTAGCTGCTTGGACATAGGACCATTTTTTATGGTCATGTTTCCTGCACGGCAACTTATGTAAGCATCTGCAGTGGCTAACCAAGGCCTTCCCAAAATAAGAGGATATCCTGTGAGCTTTGCCTTTGGTTGCAGCACCAAGAAATCTGCAGGATATTCCCAAGAGTCAACAGAGACCAAGACATCCTCCACAATCCCTTCGGGAGTCACGGTGGAGCGATCTGCTAGTTGTAGGACTGTCGAGGTCTTCCTCAAGGAACCCTGAAGGTTGAGTTTGAGCATGGTATCCCTGGTCATCACATTAATGGCAGCCCCCAGGTCAATCAAGGTGTGAGGTATGATGGTGCCATTGATGTGGACATCTACTACAGGACTCCCAAGGTCTAGGTACTTTGGGCAGATGACTTGTCCCAACATAAGGTCAGACAGTTGTCCTATGACATTGATGGTTGAAGCATCCCTCTTTCGCCTGCCTGGGTGTTTGAAACACTTTTCCTTAACCAGTTTGTTGTATATTGGCACATCCTTGATGGCTTGGAGAAGTGTTATTTTCACACACAACTGCTTGAGCTCTCCCAGAAGCTCATCCTTCTCTGGGTTGGGTTGTGTGGTGGATGTTAGTCTCTCAGGAAAGGGTGGAATAGCCTTTTCTTCACTTTCCTGTTTGTCTTCCTCGTCCTCTGGGGGAGGAGGTTGGCGATCCGGAAGAGTCTTTCCAGATCGCAGATTGATCTCCTGGATCTCCACAGCATAAGTAGGGCATGATGTTTCCCCAGTGTATACCTGCTAGGCCTGTCTGTTGTTGGGGTTCGGGTTCGGTTGAGTAGGCATTTGAGGTTGCCTTGGAGGAGCAGGAGGTAATGGTTGAGGTTGAACTGGTGGTGGAGGCAAAATGGCGGGAGGAGTATTGTATTGGGGCCTCCACCCTGATTGAGGTGCATTCCACTGAGGTTGTGGCTGGGCATGTGAGTGATACGAATGAGTAGTGGGTTGAGTATGATACTGAGGTGGGTAAGACCATGGAGGAGGCATAGACCAGGAAGGATGAGCTGGGGGACCCCAGGAAGGCATAGGAGTAGATTGGTTGGGGTTGTAATAAGCTTGGGGTGCCCCTTGCATCCCCTGCTGGTAAGGTCTAGGTCCTTGTGGCCTCCTTTGGTTGAGGAAATAGAGAGGTTCGGTGGGGGCTTCTGTCCCTTGATACATGGCTTTAAGCCCAGGTAAGGTTGGACATTGGTTTGTGGGGTGGTCCTCCTCACAAACAAAACATACTTCAACCGAATGTAATGGGCATTCGTTCTTAGGGTGTTTCCTTGTGCACCTAGGGCAGAAGATAGCCAAGGCCCTCTCAGCTTCTTCCTTCTTCTGCTGGATCCTGAATGTATCAAGTTGCATGGCAATGGTCTGTCTCACCTCACTTTTGAGATCCTCTAATTGATTTGTAAACTCATGTTTGGAGAAAGGAATACCAGCTAAGAGGAGGTTTCCTCTACCTCGTTTCCGGGCTGCCCTAGAGTGGTTTCTAAATACGGTCTTTATATCCTCATAAGGCAGTTGGTAAATATCTCCTCCAGCTAACATGTGAAGGGTATCTAAGAGGTCTTCAGGGACTCCTCGGAGCAGGACCAACTTGAGGGATTCAGGGTCAAGTGTGCACCTGGCCCGTTTATAACTAAGTTGGAACCTTTCCTCGTAATCCTCTAAGGACTCATCATTTCCCATGGTCATCCGGAAGATTTCTCCCTTGGTTTCCTTGGACCTACAGTAGTTCCGGTACTTGGTATTGAAAGCTTGCTGCATCTGAGACCAAGTGGTGATATTATTCCCAGGTAAGCCCATGAACCAGCGTAATGTTGCATCCTTAAGGGTTGAGGGGAAGAGTTTCAGCTTCTGCTCATCTTCAGTATAGTTATAGGTTCGACAAAGGACAGCAAACTCAAACAGGAAGGTATCGGGATCTTCAGTAGACAGTCCATGGAAGTGAGGTAAAACGGAGGGGCTAATGTTCTTCATTTTCAAGTCCCCATTGGTCTCTCGGATGGGGAAGGCACCTTCTATTCTCTCATCTTCTCCTCTATTTTCAGCCATGGCTTCAAATGGAATGGTCTCTAATTCTTCTTCTGTTATAGGATCTTCGTATATCTCAGGAGGTTCACCTATAGGTTCTTCTGGATCACTGTCACCGAAGAAGAGAGAAGGGTGACTCAGTGATGTAGTGGGGGTGTTGGGTAAGAATTTGCCTGTTTTATCTCGATTCCTACAAGGCATGAAATGGAAAGACTTTTGATTGCTTTTGTGTTTTTTTCTCTGGTACCTGCAAAAACTGAAACAGATTGATCTACAACTAACTATCTTGCTGAAATGAAAATGCAGAATTGAAATGAAAGCAGGAAATAACTACTCTACTTTGCTCAAATGAACTTGCAGGAATGGAAATGCTAGTCTATGCTTGCAGAATTGAAATGCTAATCTATGCTTGCAAAAATGAAATTGTGGAATTGAAATGTTAATCTATGAAAGCAGGAAATGTTTATGCTACTTTTGCAGAATGGAAATGAAATAAACTACTTGGCAGAAGGCGAGAGTAGGAAAATAGAAGAAAAGCAACAATTACTAATACTCTGACGCTTCCCCGGAAATGGCGCCAAAAAGATGATGGGCTCCAGTATTGTAGCAATAATGCTACAACTCCTGGAGCTTCCTTCTCTA
The DNA here is from genome assembly GCA_031772625.1 of Pinus tabuliformis. Taxonomy (NCBI): domain Eukaryota; kingdom Viridiplantae; phylum Streptophyta; class Pinopsida; order Pinales; family Pinaceae; genus Pinus; species Pinus tabuliformis. The sequence continues at coordinate 1,306,219,483 of CM062809.1, read as the reverse complement.
ATTTTATCAACCCGGTAGTTCGTAACAAACTTGGAAGCGACGGTGCTGTATGCACAAGTACTAGCTCTTGTCACAGCTGTCACTTGGTCAGCTGGCACAAGTTCGCTAGGGCTCAAGCCAACTTCTATATGTTCTCAGAAGAAGCTTTTTAAGTGATGAACGAAAGTTGTCTCAAAGGAAATTAACCTACTTTGCAAGAATGAACTGAAAGCCAACAAAACATGGAAACCCTAGTAAACCCTAATTCTACCAGCTTGATCCTTATGATGCAATGGTGGGAATGCAACTTCTAAAAGTGATGCCATTACTTCTATTGAGATGAGATGAATGTGTCTAAACTACTTTCATCTGAAGAGAACATGTTTTTGTATTTTTGCTCAAGTTGTTGGAGTTATTATGACTGTGCTTCTTACTGGGTCTTGACTGTGCAGGAGTAGATCAAGGGGAGGAAGGCTTGGAAAAGGTCAAGAGGACTCTGAGAGGGTCCAAGGGATCCCTAACATCATTCCACAGAAGTTCACAAAGTTCAGATGCCTGTCAACCGTGTTTGCAAGCTTCTACAGGATTTCTGAAGGGGGTTCTACAGGAAGTTCAGGATTTCTACAGGAAGTCCCGTAATTTCTACAGGATGTTCTGCAATCGGAGTTTTGGGTGATGGATGAGTGAATGAGCTGTATGGATGGATAGGGAGGTAGGAGGGGAGCTTGTGATGGCTTATGGACAGAGAGATGAGATGGAGAGGGGGTGTGTAAAGTTGGTTGGTCTAGAGGATGGTAGAGGCAATGGAAGGCCGAAAAGATAAAACAACGTGGATGATAGAAGAGTTGGGAGGCAAATGATCTAACTGGGAGATATGTAGATGGCCTAGGCACGGCTTAGAAGGATAAGGAAATGATGGAGTGGTGTTGCGCAGTGTAAATGAAACAAATCACCCCTGTCTTGCGTATAACTGAAATGTCATCAACCTACTCTAACTGTTTTATTAGAAACCAAAGAATAGCAATGTCGTTTTTAAGGGAAAATCGTGCATGGTGCTGAAACAAAGAGTTATTGCTCAAGATCTAAATGCATGGACACTTCTACAAACGAAAATATTACGTTAAAGCTTGCATGAACATGTAAAACTGTGTTTTTGGTAGTTGGCACGGTCTGCACTCCCAGTCCCCAAACAGAGGTGAAAGTGAGTGTGCATTCAACCCTTTTTGGAACTCAGATTAACTTCAATCTCCCTACTCTAATCTAAACTACTGAAGCAACTTTGTTCATAACACTAACCTATGTAACCACACCAAGAAATTCGAATCAGCAAACTGTGTTTCCAAGTGCATGTAAAAGAAAAGAAATATAATGTTGAAAGAAAGAAAGGTAACAATACAAAGGAAGGAAGCCTTAGGCTCTCAGGTTGGGCCCAACCCTGAGAGCTTAAGCTCCTTTAAGAACTCAGAGCTGCCTCAAATCTGCCTGCTTATTCATTAAAAGATAATAGTCAAAAGTCTGATAACATGCCAAAAATGGCTTACAAAGAGCAAAACAGGGCTATAGCTCGTAATTCAGAATCTGCAACAAAGTTTCAAAAGTCTTTTTTCGAAGGCTACAGCCTCAATATTTATACATTATGAGGGCCAAGCTGGCCTCCTAAATTAGTGGGGCTTGGCTGACCAACTAAAAGTAAACTGTTGTTCCCTTAGAATCCGTTGGCTGCCTTCTAGCTCGGTGGTGATAGCTGTTGGAGCTCGGAGTTGTGGGTGGTGTTAGTGTCGGTCTTGAAGCCCTCCATCAGTGATCAAAGCTCTTTGCATTTGCATAGGTAGGTGTCTCATCAGTGTTAAGTTTTGCATCCCGTTAGGCATGCCATAACCCTGATGGAGGAGCTGGTTCATTTATACCCCTCTTGGTTTTGCTGGATCAGGTCATATCAGTCATTAAGCTCTTTCAAGCTTGTCTTGTTTTGTTTTGAGGTCAAAGGTCCTAGGTCTAGGGTTTTGGTCATTTATCTCTGCAAGGTCATGTCTTTGAAAGTCCTTGAGTGCCCAGCAAGCCAGAGGGAGGATTGTAAACATGTTTCTTTGATATTTTCATCATGTATAATTCACTTTTAACGTTGGATTTAAAAACTCTGTTTTTAAAGCCAAGGTCATGTTAAATTTTTGTAAAAAGAATGAAATTCCAAAAAGTCTTCAAAAGGGCAGCAGTAACCCTGGTCCTCTTGCCAAAGTCCCTCAGATGATCTACCTGCAAAAAGAATCAAGTCAAAGCACTCAATGAGTCAAATTCAGGATAAAGGAAACCAAAAATCAATGTTATAAAGTGTCAAAAGAAAAAACATTAGAAAGTGGGTTTGTAAATGAAATTTTTTCAAATAAGACTTATAAAAGCCAAAATTCCCTCCTTTCACTCTCATTGTGCATTCTAACGCTTGCAAGAGAGATAGAGAGAGTGATTGAGACAAAGGAGCGAAAGAGGAGCAATTTCGGGCAGCAGAGAAGGGCGCGACCCGTCGAACCAGGTGCGCAACCTGTTGGGTGGTGCGCGACCCGTTGAGAGCTCTTCCGCAGTTCAGAAAAGCAACGTGCGCGACCCGTTGGGAGGGGCGCGACCCGTTGGGCGGCCTGCGCGACCCGTTGAACTGTTTTGCTGCAAACTTCAAACGAAATTACCCAATCTTTCTCCAAGCCACAAATTTGTTCGAGGTAGGTGGTCTAATCTTAAAAAGCTTGTTGGTTATGAATGGTGGATGTCTTGAAAATGTTTGAATGAACAAATCATGCAAGTGAAAAGACATTATATGGCTGCAATGTTAATGAGCAAACTGTGTTAGGGTTTATGTTGTTTCAAGCTATTTTTCCCTTTGGTTTGTTTCCCTCCTTTCCCTTTCACTCACCCTTATATGTTCATCTCCTTTCCCATATTATTTTACAAATGAAATGCAAATCTTTCCCCATCCCTAATGACTAAAAATGTAAACCCTACCCCTTTCCCAAAGCATACAAAACCCTAATTTCCCTCTACCATATACATGTGTAAACAAAGGAAAAATTCATGTGAAAACAAAAGAAAATGTTGATGAATATATCAGCAGGTTTTGTGTATGGTTTCCCTATTTCCCCTATTTATACATGTATGCATATTCCCATGTTCACTTTCATACATGTTTTTTCCCATATGTAATGATCTTTGCAAATGATTTCCCAATTACAAATATGTGTTCCTATATGCATAATGATTTGCAAAATTTCCCTTAAAAATTCCCTGTAATATTTATATATTCCCATTCCTTGTTAAAAGATCCCTCCCCTAACATTTCCCTCATGTCTTTTTCCCCTTGAAACAGCATAGAGTTCAGCACTTTTTGCAGGCAGAGACAGCAGTTCAGTTTGTCCACTTTGCTCCTAAACCATGTCAGAAACTGAAACTTATGAGCAAAGTGATGACCATTCATCATCTACAGAGGCTGAGGTACAGAGGAGGCCTCGTAAGGGTGGTAAGGGTGGACATCATAAGCGAGAGGAGCCCACCTCTTTGGCAGAATTACAGGCCTGTCCTATGACAATCACTTGTTTTCGGTACATGTCTTGTTATGAGTTCTGTGAGAGGATTTCTCAGATTCAGCACCATAGAGAGTTGGCCCGCTTGTTTGTTTTACACCTCCATGATGGACATGTCACTCTGGCAAGGGTGAACTTTACATTGACACCCGAGGCGATCTCACTTGCTACAGGGACACCGAATGTGGGTGAGGTGTGGCCTAAGCGCAGGTTGCTAGATTTTGTTCACTTTGAGCCCTATGTCCGGCCACCATTCGTGAGACATTTGACGGGTGTTTTTCCATTCAGATTTCTCCAGAGCGAGTATGCTCCCATCATGAGGCTTATTATGCATTATTTTACCTGTGAGGGCAGATTTTCACAGGTGTACTCATATCACATTCGCCTTTTGATGCATTTCACCCGAGTGAGGATGATGAACATCCCAGTCTTCTTCTTTCATAACATTTAGAGGATGGTGCCCATGTTGCAGAAGAAGACCCCGGCCCAGCAGTACAAGAGCTTATGTCATTATGGTTTGATTCAGCTCATAGTCTCACATCAGTTGACTCAGCAGGGCATCTCATGGGAGGAGTTCATCTCCCGTGAGTTTTTCATAGCACCACCCCAGCCACATCCCGAGGTCATTCATGAGGAGGGTGGACCGTCTCAGCAGCCTGATATTCCGGTCACTAGACATGTTGTTTCTTCACCTCAGCTCACATATCAGAAAGGCCCAAGGGCCTTATTTGCAGCAGCTAGGCGAGTACTATCTCCACAGCAGGTGGAAGGGGTCTCGCCTTCATCTTCAGCTCAGCGAGTGTTATCTCCACATCAGGTGGAAGGGGCCTCGCTTTCTTCACCACCACAGGTACTACAGAGGGGCAAAGAGCCCATGATTCATGAGGGTCCGGTGATTGATCTTGAGGCCAGTTCTCCTAGCCAAGAGGCGAAAGAGATCATTCAGCATCTCAGGGCTGAAAATGATGTTTTGCAGAGGAGACTTGAGGGTGCCCAATGGACTATCACTTACCTGGAGCAGTGGAACAAACAATTGGAGGAGGAGAAAGCACTTGATGAGTTATGGAGGATTCGTAGTGACCGAGTCTTGAACCGAAGAAGACCCGGTGATCCATTGCCTGTTGACCGAGAGTCAATGCTCATTCAGGTGAATGCATACTTAGAGAGGCTGTTGGCTAAGGCCAACCAAGAGAAAAAGCTGCTGAGAAATATGAAAAATCATTATTGGGCAAGGATGCATGTATGCAAAGCCAAAATGAAAGTTTTTCAAAGGAGGTTGACCGAGGCTCAAAAACAGAGAAAGAAGCCAAATCCCCTCCATATCTTGGCTGAGGCTTCACTCAAGGACCATGGCACTCATTAGCCTAGCCACAGCTCAAATCCCAAAAAATTCTGGAAGTTTTGGGTAATTTTGGCATTTTTTGGAAATTTACAAGTTTTGGCTCCTCAACGGGTCTCACCCCCGGTGAGACCCTTTGTCATGGCAGCTCCTTTTTGCAAAAACTCAGCATTTCTAGATTTTCCATGCAAAGTTACATATGCCTATGGATGGACTTGAGTTTTTATGGAGTTTTGGGCCTCCAAAAGGTCAAAATACATGCAAAATTTGACTTTCTGCCCCTTTTTTGAGTTGCAGAAACCAGTCTTGGGAGAAATACGTTTTGATAGGGAAAATGACCTCTAAATCAAAAAATTCCAGTTGGGTTGGAAAGCAGACTCATAGACCTTTCCAACGAGCTATCCTGCACCCAATTATGACACCTGAAAGTGCCTCAAACAGAGCTCCAAAGGGGCGCGACCCGTTGAGCAGGGGGCGCGACCCGTTGAGCAGATTTTGCCAGAATTGACTTATTTAGCCCAGAAAACGCAGATTTGACTCTTTTTGACTTTTTGAGGTTAATGATGGTCCTCTTGGATGTAATTGTGACACTTTTTAGATATTTTTACTCTTGTTTAACACTTCTAGAAGATTCATTTATGTAAAGGGTAAAAATTGAATGTATGAACTGGTTTCCAAGTTTATAGAGGCAAGTTGTTTTGACTGCCTATTTTCTAGTGTCTAGTTTAGAAGTTGTTGAAACAGCTCCTAGGATAGTGAGCTCGACCCATGGAGGCAGGGAAAGAGGTTAGATCATCTATATTATGTACTTTCTTGCTCATTTTCATGGTTGGACTCTTGAGGGAGAAGCTATCATTGTATATTTTCATTGTATCTCTGCAATTTTTGGCTAAGGAAGACCAGGGTTTTGCAGTCATCTTTGGGATTCTTGTGGACTCATGTGTTGATGGTGTGTTTTCTCAATGTTCTTGTAAGCTTTGTTATGTGATTCATTTCCTTTCTTTACTGCTGCACATTAAACAAATGAAGTGTTAAACTATGAATTCATGCTAGCCATGCTCTGCTTTTAAATTTGTTTAATTTCCATGTTTTCTACTGTCTAAAGGGAATTCAAAGTCATTGTTTGCTCTCTTTAGCTCCTCATCTTTCATTCCTGATCATCCATCTCAAGTTAAGGCATCAATACTGTTTCCTACCTCGCCCCAAGGAACCCCCTGCAGAAACTGTGTCCAATCCCCGCACCCAAAATTGCAATTCCTCAATTTGCCACCAAAAACCCAAAAAACCCCAAATCCACCTTTTTAATCAGTTTACTAGCCTAATATCAGTGTTACCTTGTTGGTCATCTCATCCCATTGAAGATCTACCGAGATTGACCGGAGAGAGCCTTCTCCTGCCCTGTAGGGCTAGCTACGGGGCTGAATGGTTTGATGTTGCCTTGAGGTTTACCTTTCTCAGCTTGAGGTGAAATCTCAAGCGCTAACAGGTGGATCACGAGGAATGCCATTCAATGTCGTGGAAAACCTTCCTACAAAACCTCAATGCCACCTTGGTTGTCTCCTAGCCTTCATCTGCGTGGTTTTGCTCCATGTAATGTCAAAAAACCTGAAATAAACATGTATTAGCCACCTAGGAATAGTGACTGCCCTTCATTCGTACAAATAACATAAATATACTAAAAAATGATGCATAAGTCATGAAAAATGAAGGGTTGAGCAAGGGTAGTGAGGCCAAATGAGCCCAAAATGTTACCAAATTTGGGGCTCATCACTATGCAAAGGAACATCTCCAAAATTCTAGGTTTTCAAAGAGATTCTCTTCCTTCGAAATATTTGGGAGTCCCCCTTACTGCTAAACCTCTTCATAAAAGTATCTAGGAACCGGTGATTAATAAGATGCAGGATAAAATCAGGAATTGGACCTTTAGATCTTTAAACTTAGTTCGCATATTGGTGCTTACAAAGGCTGTTTTACAATCTATCCTAGTTTTTATGCTTTCAGCACTCCCTATTCCAAAAGGAGTCTTACAACAATTCAAATCCATTCAAAGAGACTTTCTCTGGGGGGAAGGGGAGAAAAAAAGGAAATGGGCCTTAGTGGCTTGGGAAAAGATTTGTAAACCTAAAAATCAAGGAGGTTTGGGTTTGGATGATCCAAAGGTTATAAGCATGGCTTTAGGAGCTAAATTATGGTGGAGATGGGTAAAAGAACCAAAGGCCTAGTGGGTTAGTATCTGGACAGAGAAATATTCCAGCACTTGGGATAATAATGATCTCATAAGGATGTTCGGCAGTATAAAGGGCTCATACATATGGAATAAGGCCTAGGAGAATAGAGGCTTAGTTCAAAGGAATAGCTTCTGGGAAATCAGAGAGGGGGACTTGGCACTTTTTTGGGAAGTTAAATGGCAACAAGAACCAATACTGCTAAATGAGCAACTTCTGGACCTCAAAAAAGAGACAGATATCAAGGGGCTATCACAGGTCAAAGATTTTTGGGATCACAATAATAATGTAAGCAAGTGGAGAAAGTGGAGGAATATGTTTTATGGGGAAGATAACCTCTTGAAAACTAAAGCTGGAGCTCTCATGAGGACACTGGAACAAAGGAAGATCTTAGTAACAGGGGGGCATGACCAATTGAGGTGGGGCAACAATAACAAGGGCACCTTTAATCTAAAGGAGGCTAAACGCAAACTCCTCGATTTGGACTCTCTGGCTCCAGATAGAGTTTGGTACAATCTATGGAGGCATCAAGGTTGGATGAAGATTAAACTCTTTATGTGGCTTGTCTATCATAAGCGAATTCTGACTTGGGATAATATAAGGAAAAGGGGTGTGCAGGGACCTTCCAGATGCCAGCTCTGTGATGCCCAAGAAGAAACTATGGAACACCTCCTTAATAATTGTAACTTTACTTCTAGTTTATGGGATTATTTTGCTAACATCTTCCAAAAGGAGCGACAGGGACAGAGGGTGCATCTTCAACACCTTAACTAGATGGGGAAATAATTACTCATATAATGAATTGCTCGAAGCAGCTTGGGCTCTTACACCTAGCTTCATTATTTGGAATATTTGGTAAGAAAGGAATCAGAGGATTTTCAAAAATGAGAAGAGATCCCTTCAGTTCCTTTTAAAGCTAACTTTGTCTTAGCTTACAGAGACAGTGAGCACCATAGTTTGGAATTCCCCTATTCTTCCACCCTCAGAAGCTGACTTGAGGGTTCTGGGGCTATTGGGAATGTAGGGGCTTTTGTCGCAGGGCCCGGATAGAAGAGTTTTGGCTAGGGTCTCTAAACAGGAATTCTGGCATCCTCCCCCTTTGGGCTTTTTGAAGTTTAACATAGATGGGGCTTCTAAAGGCAACCCGGGCAATGCGGGCTTTGGAGGGGTTTTAAGGGATGTTAATGGAAATATCCTTTCCATCTTACATGGACATTTAGGTAGGGCTACGAACAACATGGCATAAGCCATGGCGATGGAGCAGTGCTTAGATCTCCTGGTGCAGGATAACCGACAGAATGTAATTATCGAAGCGGGCTCTGAAATAATTATCAACTCTGTAAAAAAAATTAGTTGGGGCTCAGAGCCGCAGAGGGTTTCAAATCATTGGAGGCTAATCCAAGTATTTCAAAGGATCCAGTTCCACCTCAGAGGCCTACGCATGATCAGTTTTAACCACGTTTGAAGGTAGGCCAATAAACTTGTTGATTTACTGGCTAATCAAGGGGTGAAATGTGTTGGAAATAATACTGAGAGGGTGGGAGCTGAATCAGTATTATTAGATCAGTAAAAACTTTCCAATTTCATACCCAGAAACATATACGCTACTTCAATTAAGTGAACCCGCGTGTACACGCTACTGTGTCTAATGAAACTCGCGTATATCCAGAGATCTTATATTTCAGTTAGCTTAATCTTCAGTAAATGCATCAGAACATTATTAAGCATATTAACAGTAAACAGGTGCAGAATAACAGAACAGAACATCACACAAGAGCCATACACATGAACACCATGATATAAGGTGGAAACCCAATGTGGGTGAAAACCACCTGCTGCAATCTGTCTCTTTCTTCTTTAATAAGAAACTTCTTTTACAATGTACTGGTGCAGTCCTTTACCAGTACGCAGGCTACAACCTGCAGAGGGCTACAACCCTCTCTCGTTTTCCAACTACTTCTGGAAGGGAGCTACAACCCCCTCAGCTCTTGTACTAGCCGATCCATTTACTAGTACGTAGGTGCTGACCCTACAACCTTCTTTCCTTCAGGGACCACGTTTCATCAATTTTCAGACTGGATCCAAGAGTACAAAACAAACATTACTGCAATACAATCATCAACTTATACTTGCATCATAATTCATTAAACAACCCAATACTGAATCACTGAAACCCTGTCATCAAGATCACAGAACCCAAACCAGAGCCCAGAACTCTGCAACAACCACCAGAATCAGCAGCAACCTGAAATATCAAATCTTATTATGCATACACTACTTCACTGTGCTAAAACCGCGTGTATACGCGCTTTCTCCAAAGGCAACCCGCGTGCAGATCTAGAAATAATTACTTATGCCTTCGCTGTCAGATCCGACCCTTGCTAAGCGTCCCGAACAGATAAACAGTGATACCAGATCTTCTCACTGCGTCAAACACACCATTCTTTCCCCTACTTGCCTAATGATCTTCTCCTTATATAGCCTTAGGCCTTGTTTAATACCAAGAGCCAAAACCATAGTAACCCAATACCATCAACCTCAAAACTAGGGATCGACACGCCCGTCGAGACACCATGGTCCGAAACCATAGGCACAACTTCCAAGGACTAACCGCCACGGACCAAAGGTACTTTTTCACATACATGCTCTTTTACTGAAGCCAACCTGCGTGTACACGCGACTTGGGCTTAACGAACCTGCGTGTATGAACTTTCTTGGCATGTTGTACTAAGATTTGTCCTCTGTTTATGTTGCCATCACCTGAACCAACCTCTGAGTGAGTTGCCATCAAGGACAACACTTGAATCATAATGCCAACAAAATGTTCCATGTACAGGGTGATGTTGGGCAGGCATAAGCAGACTCATGATAGTTTCATGGACCAGTGTGACATCCAAGCAATCGAGGATATGATGGTGTACCGGACCAGAACTATGGAAACTCTGTCCAATAATGTGGTTGAATTATGAGTTGGTTGGAGGGAAGAGTTGGTACGATCTTCAAGATCACTTACGGCGGAAATAACGACAGTGGTAGCAGACGGAATCCGGAGTCCAACGGCGTCCTGTACATTCTTTTTTGGACGTCAAAGGTTGTTAATCCGCTAATGGAATGGTTTACGGTATATCGGGGGCCTCCCAGGTGGGAAGTGGTTTTCAATTTTTGGGAGCAATCATACTCCTCGGTCGACATGTGGCGGTGGGGCGGTTTTGGTTTCCACCTTTATCGGGCATTAAACAACAGCTATTATGTTCGAAGCGATAGGTTCCTCCACCATTGGATCTAGCCCGGAGGATCCATGGTGGTGATATGTCAGGATGGTCAGAGGGGCCATAAGGTTAAAGGGTGGACATCTAGGCGGGCGAATCTTTCCTACACCGTTGGATCGATTTGGGTGGACCAATGGTTAGGAACGGGCGCGCTCATTGGTGCTTCCATAAGGATTTGGCGGGAGCCTTGGTTCTGCGTGATCATCCACTGCAATTGGTGGAAGCTAGATTTAATAGTCTTGTCAGGATTCTTTTATGGCCGAAATACTCATTGCCTTCTTAGGGGTGTAGTGGTGTCGGTTAGGATCGGAATTATTATACCTAACTAATGTCCCTAGGTTATCTAGAAAGTAGTGTTGGTCAAAGATCCATGTTTCCATATGGATGGTTGTATGATATGTAAATAATTTTCTATTTTCATGAATATGAAGGTACGACTCTTGCTTCAGCAAAAAAATAAGTGACCAGACTTAGCTTTGGGTGTGAGATTACGCCACTAGAGATGGAGCCATGGCCGAAGGGGCTTCCACAGGAGTACTAGTAGATCAATTTATTTCTCCTCTTATCGTTGCAAGTGAAATTTATTTTTCACATTCTTGGACGTGGATCTCTGCTCTCTTCTTTTCAGCAATCAAAAAGAGATCACCGCTCTCTTCTTTTCAGCAATAAGAAAGAGATCATCGCTCTCTTCTTTTCAGCAATCAATCTTTCTAATGGTTTTTGCAGTATTCAATATCACGGTCCTACATCAGGGCCTTCCACTGCTCTGCTACTCTTTCTCCACAACATTTAAAAAGCACAGGCTTCATACAACAACGTTTTTTCCAGAGAGCTCACTCCTCATACAACAGCGTTTCTCGAATGTTTCTCCACGGAGTTACAGGACTGTGAATTTCTTCAAATGGCAGGTAAGATGCAGATTTTGGGATACGAATAACCACAGGGAGCAACCAAAGAGTTTTCTGCTTAATGGCTCTGATACCAGTTGATAGAGCATAGAGCACCGCAGGAAAACATTAACAGAGGAAGCGGAATGTAAAACAGTGTAAGTGACAACACTCACAATTTAAACAGACGGAGAGAAAACAAATAATTATTAAGAACATAAATCACTTCATATTACACAACATGCCTCAACCTTGGCTTTCCTTGCACTCCTTGGCCATAGAAATTACAAATTTATATAGGCTGAAGGAGGATCTAGAATCCTACATGTGTTTTAGATGAATATGTAGAAACTAATGGCGGTGTGGTAGGTTTGGGGCGAGTGTGGCGGTGACGACTGGGATGACGGACTGTCAAGGAGTTGGTGCTGGCATTAGTGTGCGCCGATTTGGCTTCACACTTAACAAAATCATATTCTCTTGGATTCATAGTGTTTATTTCAGTATCAAATTTATAATTCACCAATAAAATTGTCTAATTAGCTCTCACATTAACACCTCATTAAGAAATAATATAAAAAAGGAAAAATAAGATTTAATACATAATTAGGGCAATCTCCTCACCAAATTGATTGAATGGCATGGTGAATGTGATTGGAGAAATCTTCTTGAGAAAGCAGATCATCATGCTTCAAATTTTCAAGATCGTTATTTGTATAACTAGATGAAATGTAGTTATAGCCAATGCATTACACTAAAACGTAAAGCCTAGGAATTGGTGCAAAATGTTTGAATTTTTTTCAAAGATATGCTCAACAGTAGCGTGAAATATTTGGCAACTTCACTAGCCTGAATCTTTGAGTTATGGATTTTCGTGATATTATCTGTTATGTACTTACATGTGCATCATATACTAGTGTTGATCAGATAAACTGTACTAATCACAATAGTACTTAGTAGCTTGGCTAGATTAATCATTTTAGTCAGATGTGATATGGGTGATTTTTATGTGGAGTCTTTCATTATCAAGTTCATTTCATAATTAGTTTTAATATTTATAATATTTAGTAGTTTGTCTAGATTAAACATTTTAGTCAGATGTGATATGGGTGATTTTTATGTGAAGTTTTTAATTATCAAGTTCATTTCATAATTAGTTTTAATATTGAAGTTATTGTATATAAAGTTAATTTTTTTAATTTTAATTTTAAATAAATGAATTATATAAATTTATGTTATTAATGATTAAAAATTAATAAACCATATTGGTTAGTCAAAAAAGTTTATTTGAAATTCAAGTCTATTTCATAATTAGTTTTAATATTGAAGTTTTTTTTATAAGGTTAATTTTGTTAATTTTAATTTTAACTAAATAAATTATTTAAATTCATGTAATTAAAGATTAATAAATCAGATACCTAAGGGATACTTTTGATAAGTAAATGGAAACAATAATTTTTTTTGCTTTGAACAACTTACCAGTTTGAGTTGCCATTTCTTAAATTTTTCTTTCTTCTTAAAGAAAATGTGAGCAAAAATTAGTTAAGTAACCATTTACTTGCATGGTTGAATTGGGCTTTTTATTTCACCTTATTGGGAAGATAATTTTATTAGGTTAGAGTAGGAAATAACATGTAATAAGTGTGCTTTTTCAACAGTGAGTTTTTCAATTTCTATTTTCAGTTCTGCTGATATTCATCCAAAAAATAAGAATTTTTTTAGAAACAATTGTATTTTCTATGTCCAAGTTTAGAGTCTGTAAAGCCATCTCTTAATAAGACGAAGTTCTATTTCTCAGTCAGTTTTTCTTTTAGCCAAATTTTGCAATGGATGAGGCAACTAGTCTATGGAAGGTTCTTGTTTCCATCATTGATCGAAAACATCCCCATGGAGCCAACTGTTATCACAATAACCATTTTTCATTTTTTAATATTTTTTGGAAAATGTTGACAGTTGTAGTGTCAGTATTTAAAATTGTAATAAACGGAGGAAATTTCTTGATAGCAGTGATGTAAAATTCTTTGGAAATCTGAGAAGTTTGCAGTCATTTTCCAAGTAGCAGAAGGACCCAAAGTCTACATCATACCCTCTCCATTGGAAAGTGCTCTGAACAATATTTCCAATGATATGTGGAAGTCCAAAAATGGACTCCTGGATCAAAAGATATGGTCTGTTGAAGTTTCAGGGCTTGAAGCCTTTGAAAGGAAGGAAAGAGAGCATATCGGAGGTCTGGGAGATATTGCATATAAAATATTGGAGCTCCATGGAGAATCAACGAATCGGCGATCGACACATCGATGGATCCTGTATATCGGAGATCACACGTTGCACATTGGAGATCGCATATCCAAGGCATATCGGCAATCAACAACGATATCATATGTGATGGGTGGCAACTTTCGAATGTAGTGATATGTGAATGCCGATAGTGTTAAAACCGCGAGGAAAGCGTTGATAATGTTAAACCGTTGGGGAACACCGAAACAAGTTAACAAAGAAATTCATCGCAAAACCAAAGCAGGACAGACCCTTTTCTCTCTCCTCCAGCGGAACGCGTGGCGGCATGTGATTGGTTTTGATAAAGCTACGTGCCATTTGAAGTCAGCATGACGTGGCGGTACGAAAGGACCCCTGGTAAGCAGTTTTGGTATTTTGAGGGGTCCTAAGGGGGGAATTAGGGTGACATGTGTCACCACTCACGAGGTCCCACATGGTAGTGATGACATCATATCACAGGTCGGTGTATCGGAGGTTGAGGATATCGACGCTTTGTAACACTTGCCACTTGAAAATGTTTTAATGAGAGGGGGCTCCGATATTGAGGCTGACACATGGTCGTTAAGATTTAAAGAAACTTGGGCGCTAAGCAATTTATAAAGGAAAACATCCCTCGGGAGAGATTAAAATGCCTAACACCTCGAGGTTAAGCCGATGGTCACAACCCTCGACCCTATGGTAAAAAATGCAAGACGGGCTAAAGAAAAAGGAGCTAGGACAAATCGAAACTTCACATAATTTACGTTATAAGAATATTCCAATAACATTAGGTCGATAATCACTGGCCCGCTTATATAACAAAACAAAGGCTAAGGGAGCAAAGCACACGGGGCTAAGGAGTATACGGTGAAACAATAAGACAAAAATTTCTCCGATAGTATAACACGGAAATGTTAACAAATACATGGGTTGGCAGCGATTGAATCCCAAGAAAAGAGGAATGGTAGTTTGGAATGGATAGTCAACAAGCTTGTGTGAAAACAACTACAACCACTCTATATTTAAAGGGAAAGGATTAGCATTAATAAAACAATTTCCAATTTTAAAGGCTAAATATTTTCTAGCAAAATTGAAGAAGAGCGAAGGAGCAGTTTTGATAGATTATTGCAGAGACACCTGTTATGTTAGCATAAATGTTAAAACTATAGTTTAGGGACTTGTTCTACTTTCAAGGAAAGCAGTTGATGAGATATTTCTTTTGCATGAATGCAAGAATATTTTCCTATAGTTTTCTAGGACACACAAAATATTTTTAAGTTTATCTTTTGCATACATTAACTTGAGAAATATTTAAAAGATCTTTGTTTCTGTAATTATGTGATGACTATTATTTTGTAAAATTGTTATGTAAAGCATTATCTAAACAATTTATAAATATGTAAACGAGGTTGGATTTTATTGGAAGAACACTTGTAGTTCAAATATATTTGAACAAATCTTAAATGTATTCACAATGTTTGATGAGCAGTTAGTAGGAAATTCAGGTATTACTTCTCCCTATCAATATTTTCTCTCTTATGTAATTGTTTTCTTCCATGTCTAAGAATGTTAGTTTATGAGAATGGATTTCTTTGATGCTCCTCTCATAAATTATTAGTCATTAATATGTGTTATTCTAGCCATTTATAAACTTTGTTTTGCTTCATTCCTGTTTCTTCCAAATCTCCCAAACAATCAAAGGGCTTGTGACTTTCATGCTTTGTACAACCTACTCATTGGAGCTGTGATCTCATTTTTTTATAAGATGGACTTTATGCCCAATGGTTTTCAAGATCACCCAACCCATTTCATCCATAGATCTAAATCGCACCACCTGATCTCAATTGCACAAAACCTTCTGCTATAGTGACCATAGTGACCATAGGGTAGTCAAGTTTTACAGAGCGATCTCTCCCTAGGTTGAAGGGCTAGCTTCAACTTAAAATAAACTAAAGCTATTCTCGTTATTGTTTTTTATTGAAACTTTTAAAATTGGAATTTTTAATAACTTTGCTATTCATGATATTTGTTCCTTTTCATTCTTTGAGATGATAAAATTATAAAGCGGAAAAATGTAATATAACAATTAAACTAAAAGGGTAACCTTTAGAAAAGATAAGCTTTTTTTTCTTATTTATTAATTTTTGGACGGAGCACATAATTAAGCCAAAAGTTCATAAAAAATTCAGAGCGACTCATAAAGTCCATAAAAAATTGAGACCTTCCTCAAAAAGACGCTATCTTATACAACTTTTTCGCCAAAGTGGCTCCACATTGACCTACAATTTCAACAAATACACACTTTTCATTCAAAACAATCAGTCTCTTAATATCCTTGCTGCACCAGCACTTTGCATGGCCAGCGATTTTGATATTTCAGATCATTATTCGCGTCTTTTTGCAGTCTACATTCCTTATCTCGGTCGCATAATTTTCCCATAGCGTTTGAGAAGCTTTTGACCGCGTTGGATGCTAAAAATGTAGTCACATGGCCTTGCAAACTCATGTCGCAATTAACTGCCTCGAGATTACCAATAATTGATTCTGGCACGGAATCAACTTTCGAAATTGACGTTTTTGGAAGTTCTGTTGTTCCATGTGGCTCCCACCGGTGTGAACACCAGCTGGAACAATATTCATTCCTTGGAATTTTTTGTGACAGCTTGTGATCTAATCATAGAGACATTCATTTGTGTGTTATGCCCCATTCCCACCCAAACAACGCATTTCCAATCATTAATCAGCTGAAACTATGACTGTAAATGAAGTAGATATCTAAATTTATGTAATGTAGACATTCACGATTACCATCGATCACACAGTCTCCGCAATCGTTTCCAACTTGGATTGCCATTGGCTTCGGCCTCTACCCCTTGGAATTGAGATTGGAATCGTCGGCCGACTGGACATACAACAAACTGAGGAATAGTGGTATTCCTCTCCAGATTCATCATTTTGGCTACGAATATCGAACAAAGGTTGCACTTGCACTTTAGCTTTACTAAACCCACATGCTAATCTTCTGCTTTGTCTCTTCTTCTTCTGTGCTGACAGCGTCGTGGTAATTTTGGAAAGAAGAGAAGCCATGTCTGAGTCCGTCAGCACAAATTGTAACTTTCGCCGAGGAAGCAGAAAATACAGCTGTCCAATCTGCAATCGATCCTCATTGCTCAGAACCTGGGAGATGTTCTGACCGACAAATAAACCGTCTGAGTTACAGATGAAGTGGTCCTCAGATTCTTGCAGAATCTCTTGGCTTTTCGGTTCTTGAGAAAACTCCTGGATGCTCCCATCCATCAGTATGAGCTTTGCAGTAGCCGCTGGCACGAATGAACTGGTGGCATTTGAAGAAATGCAAATCCCCATCTTTGGAATTCAGATTAATTGATTCTGATCAATTAGCTTACTTTGCTACCGAGTACTAGAAAATACTGATGTCTATATATAGAGAAGGGTATTCACCTAACTCAGATAAACCACGGGCAGGTTTTATGCGCGGTCGTCAAACCAGAGACGGTTTAAGAAGTTCATATCAGATCGAGAAGCGGTAACGAAAACTGTCGGTTACCCGATCATTGGATGACCATTGAGCTTCGGCAATACCGCCTGATTTCCAAAAAAGGGATTTTGTTTTTTTGAAGTTATGCTGGCCAGCACTTGATAAAGGCACCTACTTCATT
This sequence comes from Pinus tabuliformis, assembly GCA_031772625.1. Taxonomy (NCBI): domain Eukaryota; kingdom Viridiplantae; phylum Streptophyta; class Pinopsida; order Pinales; family Pinaceae; genus Pinus; species Pinus tabuliformis. The sequence goes on along the minus strand of CM062809.1, from coordinate 1,306,202,285 downwards.
TTCCGTTTTTATTATGCGGGCAAGTTGTCTATTTGACAAGAATTTTGCGTGGGATCTCCACCAAGAGTTTTGTTCAAACGTTTGATTCTAATAATTGAGAAAAAGTAAATATAAGAATTTTGGTGAAAGGTCATTTATATTCATTTGTATTTATCATGGGGTTTTACTTAATAAATTTTTGATAGATCACTTGAGTTTGTGGCATACTAAATAATATTTTTAATTTGACTACATATTAGAAAATATTTTTACAACTCACATTATTTAACCCCTTACCAATATGAACCCAATACACCTTGCCAATTTTAAAAATTCCTATTTTCAATAGATATTATAGATATCCATTTTTTTATTAACATTTTTTATACCTTTTTATATTTTTCATTAACTTTCAACTTCATTTTTTATACTTATCAATATAAAAACCTTTTACCTCCTATATTATTATGTCATTTTTCCCTCAATATATATCTCCCAATATGAATCAACTTGGTATGGTATTACTCGCTCAATGAAGACCTATAGTATCTACAATGTTCATTTAAATGGTACAATTCTATAATATAAAAATGAAATTGTTTCATTTATTTTATATTTAAGTTTTACTAAGAGATAAAGTAAGTGGGAATAAAAGAAAACCCAATATGTAGTAATTGTATTAAGACATAAAGATTTAGTATCACTTCATTATTATATAAAGTGTTAAAAAGGTAACTATCACCCCCTCAATCTTTAGTATGAACCATTAATTATACCAATAAGGTAGGATGGAACTAGTATCATTTCCAACTCCCTATTTTGAAAATACTTGAAAATTTGTGGATTGGCCATTTGGTGATCATTATGCAATGAAAATATTCCCTGATTTTAATGAAAATCTGTGGATTGGCCATTTGGTGATCATTATGCCATGAAAATATTCCTTGATTTTAATGAAAACCTGTCGATTGGCCTAACATTTGGTGATCATCATGTAATCACAATATTCCATGATTTTAATAAAAGGGTTTTTGTTCTATAAACTTAATAATAGTAATAGCTTTTCAATTATGTTTGCTAATTAGTTTATTGTAATTGAGGTAGTTATGTGGTAGCTTGCATGTGGTTACTTGTTTATCATTTTTTTGTTATTATGCGTAAGTAGTTTATTGAAAAGATAATTGGGTGAGACTCATTAAGATATTTAGTTAGAAATTATTTGAATAACTAAGAATAAAGATGATACTGTTAAAAAATAGAACATAAGACAAGACAAAAAGATATAAGAATTTGATGGAAAAGGCAGTAAATCTGATAGAGCATAGAGCAAAAGCAGCAAGCAGAATGTAAAACAGTGTGAGAGACAACACAATTTCAACAGACAGAGAGAAAACGAATAATTCTGGAGAACAGAAATCACTTCATATTACACAACAGGCCTGGGCCTTGGCTTTGCTTGCACTCCTTTGCCAGAGAAACTACAAATTTATAGAGGTTGAACGATGATCTAGAATCCTGCATGTATTTTAGATGAATATCTAGAAACTAATGGCAGTGTGGTAGGTTCGGCGTGAGTGTGGCGGTGATGGCTGAGATGACGGACTGTCGGGGAGTTGGTGCCGGCATTAGCACAGTGTGCGCCGGTTTGGCTTCACACTTAACATTCTCCCACTTGAAGACAAATAAGAGTCATGATTCAAGTCACACCAAGTCCTATCATGCTTCTACATAACTCATGTTTATTTCTTGGTAGAATCTTACTGAGCATATCAGCAAGGTTCTTATCTGTATGGATATTTTCCAAGGATAACTGTTTTTCCTCCAACACATGCCAGATCCAATGGTACCTTAAGTCAATGTGCTTAGTTTTTTAGTGAAATGTTGGGTTTTCGCCAAGTGAATGGCACTCTGACTATCACATCATAGCACATACTTGTCCTGCCTTATTCCTATTTCTCCTAAGAATGGTTGCATCCACAACATCTCTTTACAAGCTTCTGTTGCGGCTATGTACTCTGCTTCTGTTGTGGAGAGAGCTACTATTCTTTGTAGCCTTGACACCCAAGATACTGTTGCACCTGCAAATGTATACAAATAACCTGTAGTGGACTTTCTGGTGTCCATATCTCCAGCCATATCTGCATCTATAAATCCTTCAAGCACAGTCTCATTATGACCAAAACATAAACTATGATGACTAGTGCCCTTGAGATACCTCAAAATCCATTTTACTGCTTTCCAATTCTGTTTGCCTTGATTGGCAAGGAACCTGCTTACTACTCCCACTAAATATGAAATGTTTGGTCGTGTGCATACCATGGCATAAATCAAGCTGCCAACTGCTGAAGTATAAGGAATCATGCTCATCTCTTCCTTCTCCTTGTCATCACTAGGACATAATTCAGCACTCATCTTGAAGTGGGCTGCAAGGGGTGTACCAACTAGCTTGACATCCTTCATATTAAACCTGCCAAGCACTTTTTTGATATATTTTTCTTGTGACAGCCACAACCTTTTGTTTTTCCTGTCACGCATAATCTACATGCCTAATATCAATTGTGTTGGTCCCAAATCCTTCATTACAAATTTGCTACCCAAATCTTTCTTCAACCTATTGATCTTACTCTTATCATGCCCAATAATCAACATGTAATCCACATATAAAAATGATATAATATACTTTCCTTGATCATACCTCCTGATATAAACACAATGGTCAGCTTCCAACCTGTGAAAACCATGTTCCAACATGAATGAATCAAATTTCTTGTACCATTATCGATGTGCATGTTTCAACCCATAGAGACTCTTCTTCAACCTCTAAACAAGGTCTTCTTTTCCTTTTTCTATGAAGCCTTCTGATTGCTCCATATAAATCTCTTCCTCCAACTCACCATGAAGGAAAGTATTTTTTCATGTAATTGTTCACATTCTAAGTCTAAAGCAGCAACAAGACCAAGAATGACTCTAATGGATGACATTTTAACAACAGGTGAGAAAATTTCAGTGAAGTCAATACCTTCTTTTTGGGAAAATCCTTTCACCACCAACCTTGCTCTATACCTCTCCTTATTTTTGTCACCTTCATGCTTAATCATGTAAACCCATTTGTTTTGTAGAGCCTTTCTACCTTTTGAGAGGTTTACCAATTCCCAAGTTTTATTTTCCAGCAAAGAGTTCATTTCTTCTTCCATTGCTTTCTTCCATTCTTTACTGTGCTCAACTTTACAAGCTTCTTGAAAACAATTAGGCTCACCTTCTGTTAGAGTCAGTATTTGCATACTCCCATCAGTGATCAAAACTCCTCTTTTTATATCATATTAGTGTCCCATGTTGAAATTTTTATCATTCCACCTAGGTCATCATGTAAAAATTTACTCACTGATGGTAGCCCAAGTTCAAACTCCAAAGCCCCTCTCAAAAAATCAATATTTGCTAGCCCACCTTCATGAGTCTTGCTGAACATACATTCATTTTAAAGGCTTATGTCATCATGTCTTATGTTAGTCAAGTCCACCTGGAGCATGGTCATTTAAGGTCCCATTAGGTCATTAGGGTTTCCAAGGTTCCAATAAAACTCCATTCCATTACATAAGACCAGCAAGTAAAGGGTGATCAAATAACATCTCTTCACCATGTGAAGATGATTTGTAAAGAGAAATTCTTATTTCATCATGTAATTTTATGTTCACTATATGTAATAAGTATTGTTCCTAAGCTGCCAACTCAATCTCTATATGCCAACTTCATTAAAGAAAAGTCAAATTCAAAGAGTTCTCAAAGACCATCAAAAGATCAATTTGTCAAAGGAAATAGTCAAGTGAAAGGGTAATGTTTCAAAAAGTTAAGTGAATGCCAAAGGGAGTTGTCTTTTCCCAAGGGTGTCCAAATCATCATTTTCCACAAGCATTAAACCCTAATTTCCTCTCCCACTGAGCTAGGGTTGGATATGGAATCAAAGACATATGAGTAGAGGAGGCCTAAGGGAGATCATTTTATCAAGTATTAGGCCGTTCCAACTCATAAACATCATGCCTCCATTAGTTTTCAAGAAGTCATTCCAAGGGACAAATCATTGGCCACACACAGGGCCAATGTTTCTTCAAACAATGTTTCTGACCAAATAGAGATGAATTTTACAAAAGTGAGATAGGGTTTTGTCTATCATAGGAAAATCATGAAAAACCTCCTTCCATTTTTACACAGGTGTCATGGTTTTGGAGAAATGTCAAACATACGGTTGCTACAAGAGAGTTTTTGTACTTCTGGAGTGACCTTGGGCAGATCATTTTTTCTCCTAGCTAGAGTGTATAAATGACTTGCTTGATGAGTCAAATGATAACTAGAGAGAAATCAATTTCCAATAAGCTATCGGGAGCTCAATTTGGAGTTGAGTAAAACCTCCAAACGTTTCCTGCAAGAGAACACTTTATTTAACCCTCATTTTGCACTTTTTGACTAGTCTTGGGAGAATCAACTATTGGAGGGTCAAATCAAGTCTGTTTTGCAAACTAAAGGTAGATTTGGAAACTAGAGAGGACAATATTACCAATGAGATATCCTGGACTCAATTTGGACACCAAGAAGGTAGTCAAAATTAACCTGCAAGTTGGAGGGCATGTTCTGAACTTGGAGGGCACGTTTGACCAGAGTGCTACATGTTTGCTTGAATTTTTTGTGCATTTCCTAAGGGTGCTCCACACCTGTAAAGAGAGGGCACATTTTACCATATTGTTGTGCATTTTCCTAGAAACTTCCGGAGGTAGCCCACAGAGCACAACATCCTCTCCAAACTTCAAAATGTGTCACCAATATGCTCTAGCACCACAAGTAGGTTGAAATCACAACACTCCTCTCCTCCGTAGTTGATTTATATGGTGTTTTATTTTTTTTTGGCCTCTTACTAAATTCAAAACCCTAGTAACATATTCCCATCCCTAAATTCCATTTCCTAGCTTCCCACTACCATTCCTACATTTCAAAACTACCCCTTGCCACCTCCCTCATATCACACATCCCCATTTCCATCTCCTCAATTTCCTCACACCATTCCATACTCTCTACACCTACATTCCATTTCATCACCTCCCTAGGGTTTGACTCCAAAAACTCAAAGCTGCAAAAGAGAAGATTGAAGCCTTGACCAAGCAAGAGGAGAAAAGGAGGCTAGACATTCTTGCTGAGGTATCACTCCATGCCTCAAACATATGATCAAAAATCAGCCCACCAATTTCGACAAGTTTTGAGCAAATTTTGCAAGTTATGATTTTCTGTGTTTTTTGAGACATTTTTAGCATAATTAAAAGGTCAAAGATGCAGCACCTAGGGTGTTGTGCTCTTTTTTGGGGCATCTAATGAGCAAAAGGTCAGCATATTTGGATTCAGAGTGATGAGGACATGCACCCTGTGCATTTGCTAAGCATTTGGAAACAAACAGGTTAGCCAAAAAGGTCAAAAACCAACAAAAAACCACCTTTCTGCCTCATTTCTAGCTTGGGTGTTGCGCATTTACCAGTCTTGGGAGATTGCGTTTTTGACAAGGAAAATGAGCTCCAAATTGAAAACTGAAGACATATCTGGAAATTAGACTTGAAGGGATTTCCAATGAGATATCTTGGAGCAAATTTGGACATCGGGAAGGCACCCACAAGTAGTCCTGAACTTGGAGGGTGCATTTGACACTAAAAGGGCGTGTTTGACAGTCTTCTCCTATTTTCACTGTTGCTCTCCAAATTGATTTTCACCTATGGAAAATTGATGTTTAACTGATGTAATTGATAAGGATGATGTAATTATTATGTTTTTTACTGTTATCTAGGGTAAATACATTAGTTAAATGGCCTACATGACTTATAGTGAATCAGTTTGCTAAAGTTAGGGATGAGTCACTTTGACCACCCTATACTCTAGCTATCAGTTCAGTGTTTCTTGCAACTGCTCCTCCTCTAATGGATTCGACCCCTGAGGCTAGGATGAGTTGGTTTGAGGCTTATATTATGTATTTTCTTAGTTGTTTTACAGGTTTGACTCTCCTGGATGTTGTAATAGCTTTCAGACTTTGGCACGGAATATATTGGATGAAATTGTGGCTATTTTGGTGGGATTCCAGTGGCATGGTATTTTGATCTTGTTTCTTCTTCAGTTTCATATGTGTGAATGTTTTGTTCCTTTAATGATCCATTTCAATCTAATTATGTTTGATTTTCAAGGTGTGATAAGCAGAATTCATCTTTGTATGCTCTGTTTTGGGAAAATCATCATAGATTGTTTCATTTCTTCAGTTTAAAAAGAATTCATGACCCTCATGCTCTTTTTAGCATATCACTAGTCTAAGCCATCTCATCACTATACTACGAAGTTTAAAGTACCTTTCCTACCTTTCCCCATCAGATGTCTACAATTCAGATTCACTTTGCCCTGACCTAGTTCATGCTCTGACCTAATTCACTCATCCTTGTGACTACCCAACCAAATCAAATCAAACAACCCTTTGCACTTTACATCTAGCCTAAAACCCTAATCTATCTGGCCCTCTTGGCTGTGATCCTTTAGAGAGAGCCCTCTCCGGCTTGGTAGGGCTAGCTACCAAGTCAAAAGATTGGTATGTGGTTACCTCAGCTAGACTCTTCCTCAGCCTTGGAGATACGGAGGAGTGATGACACCTTCATTGGTTAACAAAATATACTTTGAAGGAGGATACCTTTTTGAAGGATTATGAGGCCTAGAATATCTGCGAACCAACTGTGGTGGTGCATTATCAGGTTGAATCTCCTGTAAAGGTTGCTACAAGATTCCTTCTTGTTGTTGTTCATAATTTTCCACTTGTTGTTCTTCCTGGTCCTGAATTTGCTGTTCATTTTCTTGCATTGATGGGATGTTTTCCTACTGCTCTTCAAACTTGTCAATAACCTTCTTGGCCTCCAGCTCACCTACAGTCCTCTTGAACATTTCTGACTCATTAAATTTAACATCCCTACTTCTAATAATTTTATGTTTGACTATATCCCATAGACGATAACCAAATTCTTCATCGGCATATCCCAAAAAAATGCATTTCATAGATTTATCATCTAGCTTAGTTCTATTTTCTTTGGGAATATGTACAAATGCTTCACATCCAAAGATTTTCAAGTGAGAATAATTCAACTTCTTACTAGTCCAAACTTCTTCAGGGATACCGCCATCCAAGTTTGTAGTTGGAGATCTATTTATGAGGTAGCAAGCGGTCCTGATTGCTTCAGCCCAAAAATTCTTCTCCAAACCAGAATTAGACAATGTACTTCATACCTTTTCCATAATGGTGCGATTCATCCTTTCTGCAACACCATTCCGTTGAGAAGTACTAGGCACAATCTTTTCATGCTTTATGCCAAACCTGTTACAATATTCCTTGAATGCATTTGAGTAATATTATCCACCATTATCTGTTCTTAAACACTTGAGCAATTTGTTAGTTTCTCTTTCAACAGCAACATGAAAGTTTTGAAATATTCCAAACACTTCACTTTTACTTTTCATAGGATATGCCCAAACCTTCCTAGATGCATCATCTATAAATGTTACAAAATATGATTCTCCTCCTAATTATTTGATGTTAACAGGCCCAAACACATCTGAGTGTACCAATTCTAACACATTTTTCTTTCTATCATGGTCACCTCTAAGGAATGAAACCCTTCTTTGTCTACCATATATACAATGCTCACAAAGATCAAGATTGTAGGATTTCAAACCTGGCAATAAATTTTTACCAACAAGGATTTTTAAGCCCTTCTCGCTCATGTGACCCAAGTGCTTCTGCCACAAATATGTTGAATTTCCTCCTTTTGTGACAGTAGCCAAATCTGATTTTCCTATCAGTGCCTTCAATGTGTATAATGATATGTTCTTGGGTCCTTTGGCCACAACTAATGCTCCTTTGCTAATTTTCTAGCCTCCTTTTCCAAAGCTTGTGGAATACCCTTTATTATATAGTTGTCCTGTAGAGATCAAACTCATGCGCATTTCTGGTACATGCCTAACTTGTTTCAACAATATATCTTGTCCATCCTTCATCTTGATTTAGACATCTCCCACTCCAACAATACTGCAAAAATGATTATTCCCCAAATGCACTCTACCATAATCGCTAGGATTATATGAAACAAAACTATATTTGCATGGGGTTACATGGTGAGATGCCCCAGAGCCAAGGATCCAATCAAAACTACTGCTAGATGTATATACACATGCATCCTCTATTGAAACAATAAACAACACATTACCATTTCTGGCTATAGCAGTAGTCTCACCTTCATTTGTGTTGGATGACTTGTGATTTTTACTGGAAGGTCTCTGATCCTTCCAGAATCGACATTCTTTCTTCATGTGCCCAGGTTTGCCACAATGAAAGTAAATGATCCTTCCTCTCCTTGATTTTAATCAGCCTCTCGATCTTGATTGCCCTTTTCGGCCTAGATCCATTCTCTTACCATGATCAGCTAGAGCTAGAGCTTCTCCTCCCTGGTTTTCCGCAATTGACTTGTGTCACAGCTCCTCATTCATTAAACTGCTGCTGACATCATCAAACTTCAGGGTCCCTATAGTTGCTGAAGTGCTCATAGCTACAATTAAATTTTCCCAGCTGTCTAGCATAGAACACATTAACAAAATGGCTCTAATTTCATCATCTAAAATTATTTTAACAGAGGCATGTTGATTAGTAGTAATATTAAATGAATTTAAGTGCTCAACAACTGAAGCACCCTCCTTCATCTTGAGATTATAAAGCTTCTTCATCAAGAACACTTTGTTTGATGTCATGTTCTTCTCATATAGATCATGGAGCTTCTTCCATAATCCTTCTGCTGTCTTTTCTCTGGACACATTGAAATACACATTCTTTGCTAGATATTGGCGGATTGTTGCGATCGCCTTTCTATCTAGCTTATTCCACTATTCATCTTTCATCTATGAGGGTTTCTTTGTTGTGCCCTCAATCGGAAAATACTATCCTTTTAAAATCAATATATTCTGCATCTATAATTTCCATAGCGAAAAATTATCCCCACTCAACTTCTCCATATTTGTAATTGCTGTCTCCATTTTCAATAACATTGATGCCCCAAAAACAAAAACTCCACTTAAAAGTAAAACTTTAATTATTATTCTTTAAACTTTAATAATAATGACTTTTTCCTTTTTAAAATATCCTTTTTCAAAATTTCTTTTCCCTTTTTTTTAAATATCCTTTTCAAAATTTCTTTTCCCCTTTTAAAATATCGTTTTCAAAATTTCCACATATAATTATATATGTTTTATAATAAATATAAAAACATATATAATATTTGAACATTTATTATAAGGACAAACATTTCACACTTCAAATATACTTATACGTGGATATGTTGATTTTGAATAAAAAACTTACGACCTCCACGTTTCAACTCCAGTGACATGTTTCAAAATAGCTTCACGGCCTTTTTATTTCTTGCAATAGTTGCCGAAGTGAAGTGACTCGACTTAGCTTTGGGTGTGAGGATGCGCCACCAGAGACGGAGCCATGGCCGAAGGGGCTTCCGTGGGAGTACTAGCAGATCAATTTATTTCTCCTCTTATCGTTGCAGGTTCAATTTATTTTTCACATTCCTGGACGTGGATCTCCGCTCTCTTCTTTTCAGCAATCAGAAAGAGATCACCACTCCTTTTCAACAATCAATCTTTCTGATGGTTTCTGCAGTATTCAATGTCGCGGTCTCCTGCATCAGGGCCTTCCATTGCTCTGCTACTCCTTCTCCACAGAATTTAAAAAGTAGAGGCTTCATACGACAACGTTTTTTCCAGAGAGCTCACGCCTCATACAACAGCTTTTCTCCACAAGGTTATAGGACTGTGAATTTCTTCAAGTGGCAGATATGACGTAGATTTTGGGATACGGATAACCACAGGGAGAAACCAAAGAGTTGTTTGCTTACTGACCCTGATACCAGTTCATAGAGCATAGAGCAGCGCAACAAAACATTAACAGAGGCAGTGGAATGTAAAACAGTGTAAGTGACAACAAAATTTCAACAAACAGAGAGAAAACAAATAATTATCGAGAACAGAAATCACTTCATATTACACAACATGCCTGGGCCTTAGCTTTGCTTGGACTCTTTGGCTAGAGAAATTACAAATTTATATAAGCTGAAGGAGGATCTAAAATCCTGTATGTGTTTTAGATGAATATATAGAAACTACTGGTGGTGTGGTAGGTTCGGCGCGAGTGTGGCGGTGACGACTGGGATGACGGACTGTCAAGGAGTTGGTGTTGTCATTATGATTGGCTTCACACTTAACAAAATCATATTCTCTTTGATTCATAGTGTTATTTCAGTATCAAATTTATAATTCACCAATAAAATTGTCTAATTAGCTCTCACATTAACACCTCATTAAGAAATAATATAAAAAGGGAAAAATAAAATTTAATACATAATTAGGGCAATCTCCTCGCCAAATTGATTGAATGGCATGGTGAAGGTGATTGGAGAAATCTTCTTGAGAAAGAAGATCATCATGCTTCAAATTTTCAAGATCGTTATTTGTATAACTAGATGAAATGCAGTTATAGCCAATGCATTACACTGAAATGTAAAGCCTCGGAATTGGTGCAAAATGTTTGAATTTTTTTCAAGGATATGCTTAGCAGTAACTTGAAATATTTGGCAGCTTCACTAGCCTGAATCTTTGAGTTATGGATTTTCGTGATATGATATGTTACGTGTTTACATGCGCATCATATACTAGCGTTGATCAAATAAATTGTACTGAACACAATAGTAGTTACAATAGTAGTTAGTAGATTGGCTAGATTAAACATTTTAGTCAAATGTGATATGGGTGATTTTTATGTGAAGTCTTTCATTATCAAGTTAATGTCATAATTAGTTTTAATATTTATAATATTTAGCAGTTTGGCTAGACTAAATAATTTAGTCAGATGTGATATGGGTGATTTTTATGTGAAGTTTTCAGTTATCAAGTTCATTTCGTAATTAGTTTTAATATTGAAGTTCTTCTATATCAGGTTAATTTTGTTAATATAATTTTAATAAAATAAATGATTTAAATTTATTTTGTTAAAGATTAAAAATTAATAAACTATATTGGTTAGTGAAAAAAGTTTAATTAAAATTCAAGTCTATTTCATAATTAGTTTTAATATTGAAGTCTTTTTTATAAGATTAATTTTGTTAATTTTAATTTTAATTAAATAAATTATTTAAATTCATGTCATTAAAGATTAATAAATCACATTGGTTAGTCAAAAGAGTTTACCTAAAATTATGCATTGTAATTAACTTAAAAGAACAATATCAAAGAATTAATCATGTTCACCTATAGAGCTATAGATTAGATGGTGAGAGAGTTTAATAAGTGCACTCTTAAAACACTCTATATATTAAAATTTCAAGTTAGAAATCTTGTAAAGAGAAATACAACCATGTGATAAAATTTAGGACTTAAAACTTAATACTATAACATTTGGTTGATCACTTTGAATTAATTGTATTTCATAAATAATCAACTAAATAAATATAAAATTTGATATTTGGAAGTTATCCTATCTTATTTCAAGAAATGTAATATTCAGTTACTCAACTGATTTGATATTTGGAAGTTATCCTATCTTATTTCAAGAAATGTAATATTCAATTACTCAGATGATTAAATAAGTATGAGATTTGGGTTCATAAAATTAAATAAATAGAATACATTAAATGCTTCTAAAATTTAATATGGAAATTTGATATTTTAAAATTACTAAAAGGTTAAATAAATAGAATACATTAAATGCTTCTAAAATTTAATATGGAAATTTGATATTTTAAAATTACTGAAATGGGTTAAATGCATCATCTGATTTTACAATCCATTTAATCATCAATTATTTATAATTTATTTAATTATTAATTACCAATTATTTATAATCTATTTAATTACCAATTACCAAATGGATTAACATTTGGTTTATAACATTGGGGTTTGTAACATTGAATAATGGTAGTTACTAAATAATCAATTAAAAAGATATAGAATCTTGTTTCAATAATTGTAATATTTGATTATTAAAATGATTAAATGAGTATGATATTTTATTTTATAAAGTTAAATAGGTGAATCTGAAATTTAATATGAAAATTGGATATTTTAAAATTTCTAAAATGATTTAAATGCATAATATGGTTGTACAGTTTATTTAATTACCAAATATTTGTAAAATTCATTTAATTGTTAATCGGTTTAAAATTTATATCCCATTGTTAATTTAGGTTTTAAAATTTATATGTAATTATAACTATAAAATTTATGAAATGAATTAATGGGATTTATACAATTTAAAGTTTGCTCTATAGCATTGGGGTTTATAGTTTACATCTAGTTCATAAATAATTAATTAAATTAATATAAACTTTGATCTTTTAAATTATAGAATTATGTTAGATTATTAAAATAATTAAATAAATATCAAATTTTATTTTCTGAAATTTGATATTTAAAGATTATTAAAATAGCTTAAATGCATGATAGGGTTTTACAATCCATTTAATTGTTGTAAGTAAAAAGAGAAATTGGTGGGAGCATTGAAACATATTAAGTATGAAATAGTACATTGAAATATATTAGGTGACACTTTGTTTTTGTAAAAGTTATTGGATTATATAATAAGGTGACACTTTGTTTTTGTAAAAGTTACTGGTGTGTGTGTGTGTGTGTATATGTATATATATATATATATATATATATACATCGAATGCAAATTCTTTGAAGAAGTTACTGGATTGTATGGGATAATTTTGATAAGTAAATGGAAATGATAATTTCTTTCGCTTTGAAGAACTTACTGGATTGTATGCGGATGCTCTTGATAAACAAGGAGGGTTGCTATGCAACAAGTCCCTGCCTGGGGAGAAGTGTACAACCCGAGTAGGAAGTGTACGAATTCACCAAAGTTTTTTGGCAAGTTCCAGAGTCCAGAAGTACAGAGTTTCCGCATACATAGTTTGACCATCTAGAACTTAATTAGTTTCATGTTGCGCTATGTTTTCAAGTTATAAGGTAAAGATCAGGGCCGAGTTAAAGTATTTGCAGGTATAAATCATATTTAAGCTATCTCACCAGAGAGGACGAGTCTCTCACACATCTGGAAGAACATATATTTGATGCTCTTCAGCGTTATCTTAAGTTAAAATGCAAGGTGCACTTCGAGCAATTCAATGTCATGAAGGTAGCTTTAAGAAATCAATTTTGCAACATTTTGGTGTTGTTGAACCATCATTTAGATCTAATATTATAGCTCGTTGCGACTCTATTTCTAGTGCTCATTTGGAAGAACATGGTTTGAGAGCACAAAAATTGTAAACGTTTTGAAAGGAAATGGAAAGAGTGTCGATGGATCTTGGTTGTGGTGCACTACAGAAGACACAATGTATGATGCAGTGAAGTCTAGGACTTAGCACAATGTAGGAGCATTGTTGGTTGTAAAGCCAACAAAGGAGAAATCAATTGCAATGATTATCACATAAAGAGATTATCTCATAAAGATAATTGTACATGGAAGACCTTCGAAAACAACCAAAGTTGGGGATATCGTGACTGAGGAAAATAAGTAGTAACTTCTGATACAAAGCTATTGAAGGCAATGCAACTTATGACAAACAATCGTATCAGGCATATCCCTATTTTCGAGGGAAAAAACATGCTAAGAATGGTATATCAATAGGAGATGTCGTTCGAGCAGTGGTAGATGAGAATCGAGAGGAACTGAAGCACTTGAATGCATTCAACCAAGGTGGATATTACATGATGATGAAAACTTTGAAGGACAGGTTTAACCTGTGATTAGGCGGAGTCTTCTGCTTAGCCTTGCAGTGTGAAAAAAGGGTGCTCTTTTTGTATAGTTGGTGCGTTCCTGATGTTTGGCGTGTTTAACTAATTATTAATCACTTCTTTTCACGTTGAATGTAGACAGACAATCTAATAAAGTGAGAACTCTTGAACTAGTTTCTTAGAACTTGTAGAAGTACATATTTTATAAATGTTTGTATATTGATGGAAAGTGGTAGTAATATAAGTGTTTTTGATGTTGAAAAAAAATATTTAAGCTAAATAAATTAAATATAAACAAATTTGGTGATAGCCTAAGTTTTTTCAAGTTATAAATATTAGCATTTAGCGAGAGAAATTTGGTAAAGATCAGGGCCAAGTTAAATTATTTGAAAATATAAATCATATTTAAGCTAAACAATTTAAATATAAGCAAATTAGGTGATCGGTTGTGTAACTAAGAGTGAGTTTTGGATATCTATTATTTTAATATCTTGAACCTGTTTTTACAGGATGGAAGCTACCTCCTATGATCACCTTCTAACTAGCTGTTCGATTTAGGACTGACTGGTTATTTGAGCAAGCAATGGCAGAGTAGGTGAGTTAGTCTAGTCCTTGAGTAGAGCTAGTCCGTGAGTAGAGCTAGTGAAAGTCAGAAAGACGTTCAACTCAAGCGTCTTAGGGAAATCAATATTGTAGCTAGTGAAGTTGCGGGTGCTATGACTCTTGGTCTCATCGTAGAAAGTGTTTCTTGCTTTCTGGTAGTCTTAGTCAAATTCTTCTTTCTTCACTCAGTTTAGATTTGAATCCAAAGGTTCATAAACCAAAGCTACATTACATATTAAAGCAGCCTCATCTCAATCTCCGACATACATTTCATATTAAAGCAATAAGCTTTTGCGAAGAACTTATATGAATGCATGGTATTTTCTACTTCTGCAACGATGGAAATAACAATGTGTAAATGGTGATGGGTAATTGTATTTATAGCGGGTTGAAGCAATATTGCAACATGGAGAAGGCATGCCATACCAGATGTTGCAGCCATGAATCACATGTTTCAGACGGAGAGAATTCCAAAAATTTTCAGGAGATCAAGGTGATAATTTCTTCAAAACAATTAGCTGAACTATTGTCTCAAAGCCATGGAGAGGCTTTAACGTCATTTCTGTTGGAAAAGCTTCGAACAGGAGGAGTTACTCGTGTTCGTGTAAATGAAAAGAAGGTTGCAGCTCATTCTACATGGAGGTCGTCGCTCAAAGACATCTGCAAAGTGTGCACAGAAGAATAAATTTATCGTGGAAAAAAATGTGGCTTATATTGCTCATTATTATAAGTGTCGTATTCAGCGTCTCAATATTGCTCCATACTCCCATTAAATTGATGAGATCCTAAGAGGTCTACATGTGGGCTCACTGTTTCGACCACTTGAAAGGCGTCAAGCGGGTGATGAACGGGTGTAGATATAGCCAGTGTGAAAGCGACCTTAGCCCCTGCATGTTTTACCTATAAAATTCAATATAATAATCATATTAATTACATGGTCTTCAGGGTATACTTAATTAAGGAGGTATTAAGTAACATGTAGTATACCTAGGGGGGATAATATGGGATACAGAGGGAGGTACCCAAGGGAATAATGTAATAATGGGATGGGCCATAGTAATAAATAAGGTGGTTAACCCGTATCATGTAAGGGACCACAAGTAGTTAGCAATATTGTAATAAGCCCATGGTATTAGATAGATGGTATTGAGGGAACCATGGTAATGACCCATGGTATTGTATGTATGAGGCCTATATAGAGGCTAGAGACTCCCCATTGAGAAATGTCAAGGATTATTGTATGAACAGGCATATGGCTTGTGGAGTGTTCTTCTCCCTTAAAGAGTGAATGTATGGTGTTGCCCTACCTTAAGGGTTTGATCAATAAAGAAGCATTTCTATCTATTTCTATCTTGTTATTTCTGGGTTTATCTCTATTTTCATATATTTTCATATCAGGTCTTTAAAAAGTGGTATCAGAGCTATTAAAAGTGGTATTGGAGCTATAACAAGTGGTATCAGACCTATAACAAGTGGTATCAGAGCACTTTCTTGGGCAAAGCAAAAATTTTATTTTTATTTTTTGCAGGAACTTTTTGGGGCGGTGACTTTGCAGATCAGATATGTACATTCTAGTGCAAAATATATAGAATATAATTGTAGATTTGGGCTTTTTGTGAAAAAATACCCAATTTGACAAAAAAATCGGGCGAATCGGAGTCTGGATGAAGGAGATATCGCTCATTTAAAAATCAGTGTTGTTGTAGACATTTTCGGGGCAACGAGTTTGCAGATTAGATCTATATGTTTTGGGGCAACATTTGCAGAATCTAATTGCAGATATTGGTTTTTTGCGAAAAAATATCCAATTTCAAAAAACAAAAAAATCGAATCGGAGTCTAGATGAGGGAGATATCGCTGATTTAAAATCAACTCTTCTTTTTCAAAAAAATTTGTGAAGGTGGGACAACTACAATGCGAATATGAAATTCTAGTGCCTAGATCGGAATTTGATGAAGATGTACAAATTTGATGGCTCTGATCCGGAAATATGGTTAGCACAAATGGAATAGTATTTCACTCTGGAACACATCATAGATGATGAAACTAAACTACGTGTGCGAGAACTTTACTTGGACCAAGAAAGATGACAATGGTGGCAGTCGCATTCTAAATTCTATCCAAGGACAATTACTTAAAAGATGTTCGCAAAATCTATTTGTGATCACTTTGATCGTAAATCTAATTTTTTGGGTCCTCCTACTAAGCTCAGACAGACAGGCACACAACCTAGCAAAAAATTTATTTTTACAGGGAAGAAGGAAACCAAGAAACCTAAAGGGTTATTTCCTACTGGTATCTCCTTATTGCAGGTTCATGGATTGATTCAGAAGGAGAAGATCATTGTATCTATAAATCCTAGTTGTAGGCATAATTTTATCAATGTTAATTTGGCAAAAAAATTGCATGTTCCAGGAAAGCACACAGGTTGATAATGAGGATGTTCAAGTTTATAAAGATTTGAAGCTTTCTATGGATAAGTATGTGTTTCATAGTGATTTTTATACTTCAGATATGGATAACATGGATGTTTTGTTGGGATATCTTTGGATGGAATCTGTGGATACTGTCAATATTAATGTGCAGAAGAAATTCATGAAACTCTGGTATAAAAAGAAGAAAATAACATTACAAGATATTTCTATTAAGACCCAAGCAGAGACTATGGAGGCAGAAGCACAAAGCTCTAATGACACTGACACATCATATGATGAGCCTTTAATGGTCAACAACCAAACACAAACATCAAACTAGGTACTAGAAAAATAGGGAGAATCCACAGAGTACTGATACATCAGATAAGGACTCAATGGTTGAAGTAAGATTGGAAGATAAGAAACAACAGCAGGCACCACAACATGTACCAGCTACCAATCAGGCTCCATTAGGTGGTGAATTAAAGAAAAAGACATCGTTGGTAAAAAGTTTAGCATATCACCACCCATATCACCCTGCAAGAAAACAACCAACAAGATGGCAATGAATTAGCCACAAGGACAACAACCCCTGCATGACAAATAGAGAGGGGCAATGATCCACCTACTACACATCAACACAGAAGAGTCGCTAGGGTTAACGTCCATCTCAAGCGAGCGAGGCACCAACTAGATCGAGGGTTCACCTTTCTCTTGGATGGCTAGATGCACGTGCATGGTACCAATGGACTACTCTTTTGAGTAGATCTTATTATGTGTGTTCTTCGTATGTTTCGAGGACGAAACATATTAAGGGGGGTGAAATGTAGTATACCTAGGGGGGATAATATGGGGTACAAAGGGATGTACCCAAGGGAATAATGTAATAATGGGATGGGCCATAGTAATAAATAAGGTGCTTAACCCATATCATGTAAGGGACCACAAGTAGTTAGCAATAATGTAATAAGCCCATGGTATTAGATAGATGGTATTGAGGAAACCATGGTAATGACCCATGGTATTGTATGTATGAGGCCTATATAGAGGATAGAGACTCCCCATTGAGAGATGTCAAGGATTATTGTATGAATAGGGATATGGCTTGTGGAGTGTTCTCCTTTCTTAAGGAGTGAATGTATGGTGTTGCCCTACCTTAAGGGTTTGATCAATAAAGAAGCATTTCTATCTATTTCTATCTTGTTATTTATGGGTTTATCTCTATTTTCATATATTTTCAGATCAGATCTATAACAAGTGGTATTAGAGCTATAACAAGTCATATCAGAGCTATAACAAGTGGTATCAGATCTATAACATAACACAACAGAGCTTATAGTCATTAAAGAGGTATACAATAAACAACATGAAACATGATACATGATAGACCATGTGGGCTCTCACATGAAGATCATGTGTACTCATTGTTGCATCTCAATTCTCTGTCTTCATAACATAGTTGTCCTCATTGTTGCGTCTCAATGCTCTATCTTCATAACATAGCATGTAACCCTTCTCCATAACACAACGTGTAAGCCTCAAGCATACAATTAAAATTCAAGAACACCAATTAACAGTGAATCATGCTAATCTGCTTGGCTTTAGTGAGCACAACATTCACTTCTCTGGTCATGGAGCAAAGGATGAAAGGGGAGAATCCGGAAATGAGTCTCCGCCTCCTCACGTGGTGTGTCGATCAAGGTCATATAGAACAAAATTTGTATTGGCTTGCTCTGCTCCTGGTGGTGAAGCCGAAACTCAATCAACGGATGATGCTTCAGCTGAATTGCGATAGGGAACAACATAGAATTAGAACTACAAGCTCTACCATTAATTTGAACATGACTGTCTTGGGGTTTGCAATGAGTGTGTTGTTCATTATTTTCATTCCATAGTCTCCCAAGTTTTTACTTTCTGAACTGAAGGCATTCATCCAGGCTGACTCATAATTTTCCACCTTAGATGAGCTAGATGCAGAAAAATAAAGTGAATTATCACTTTTGGCTAATACTCCAAATGGGTTCCCTAGTCTTATATGACTATTCATTTGCATTTCACACAGATGTACTGGAGAAGCCACCGTCCCATTGTAAATATGCAAGTTTGCAGCATCGGAGGTATATTGATTATGAGCAACGGAATGCAGTAATTGTGAGTGGTTGATGCAGTTACATGCCTGTTTTGGAGAGCCTGTATTGATAGTACTCATGCAGTTGTTTGAACGATGATCAACCAGAATTTCTTCATGCCTCTGGGGCAGCTTCCTGAGACAGGAATTGTGGTCAAACACTTCCCGATTAAGCTGGACTGATTGAGGATTTAACCAGAATGTAGCCGGTTCTGAACTTGAACTGGATTCAGTAATTGTTAAGCCACAATTTTGCTCGAACATATGAGGGATTATTCCAGGGCCGAAGTTAGAATAATTGGCATCCATATTGGTATTAATATGTTGATATCGTTCTGGCCCATAGATGTTTGGGCTTGTAAAGCTCTCTGATGTAGCATAGCTTTCCACGTCCTTGCCATCTTGTTTTGCTGAGAGATCTAATAACGAGGAGGCTTCAACTATCACTATTACAAAGATAATTCAATGGGGTTAGTATATTTAGTTTTACAATTTTGTTTTGCAGTCCCTTCATGTTTCACTGAGTATAAAATCAATCAGTTTATTGAAACATGAATCTCACGACTTGAAAAATAGCATAACACTGAATTTAAATTACAGTTTTTTATTTTCTTGGATAAGAAAAACCACCGCTTTTATTTTATGAACCTAGCAGAATACTGAATTTAAATTACAGTTTTTCATTTTATTGGATAAGAAAAATCACTTTTATTTTATGAACCTAGAAAACCAGTAATTAATAGAGGTTGCAGGTGCATACAACAAAAAAGAAAAAAAATATATATATATTTATTTTCTTTTATAAAAAATAATATTGAATTTAAATTAGAGCAAAATAATTTTTTTCTTGCATATAAAAAAGAATATTGAATTTAAATTACAGAATTTTATTTTCTTGGATAATAAAAACTATTTTTATTTTATGAATGTAGAAAACCACCATTAATTAATAGAGGTTGGGCTCAAACTTTTTTTATTTTATGAACCTAGAAAACCAGTAATTAATAGAGGCTAGCTCAGGTGCATATAGCATGTCAGTGCAGTGTAATAAAACAACAAATTGCATTATTTACAGATAGACTATGTAGTCATATTGTTCTTCAGAAAATAATTTCTGGAGTTTATAGTTTATATTGCATTTGATCAGTATGGTTTTCTTGACTTTGCTTCACTTGTTATGTCATTGACTAGTTCTATCCGACTAGTGATTTCTCTCAAACAGTCTCTTACTCTTTCAAATTACGTACACTTTTAGATTTAGACAGTCTGGGAAGAATTTTGAATTGTGAAGTGGTCGAGGCAATTGAGAAATAATTGTGAAGCCTGGAACTCTTTCAAATTCGAACAGTCTGGGAAGAATTCTGAATTGTGAAGCAGTTGAGGCAGTCGAGAAATAATTGTGACGCAGTCCAAGCAAGAGAAATAATTGTGAAGCAGTCAGAGCAAGTTTGATAATAAAAAGCCTGCTAAAGGCCAACCTCTGTTAAATACTGACCTCTGCATGCATTGGCTTCATTAGCCACATGTATCCTCCTATCACTCGCCACGCCTGACCTCTACATGCATTGGCTTCACTAGCCACTTGCATCCTCCTATCACTCGGCACTTGCAACATCACACTTGCCACTTGTTCACTCACATGCCCAATACGTCTCTAATAGCTTCCAGAGTTTGAGGACTCAATAACTCCAGGGGAAGTTTGACAATCTTACCCAAAGCGGAACCAGGGACAAGGCTAAGCCAAAAAACAACAAGAATAAGTAGTATGAGAATAAGATTAATGCAAGTATGCCTTGACTAATGTCAGCTCGCTACGTAAAATTAATGTTAGCATTAATTTACAGGACTTTACTTTAGCATTTCTTTAGCATCAAAATGCAAGGAAATTTATAAATATAGCATATGGTTTCTTCCCTCTGTCTCGAGAAGAGGCTAAATAAGACTGTAAATGAATATATGCCTAAAAACTTTGATTATACTAGATTAACCGGCCCTAATAAACAACTCAACTAATAATAACCACCTTTTTTCCAATTACTATAGTCCCATGCCATTTCCAGATGGCAGGGACTAATAAATGAAAACAATGATCTTTTCCTAAGTTTTTAGAATTCAATTCGTTGAGTGTTGCATATTTCAACTTCAGTGAGAAAACTAAAAATGACTTTATTTTAGAATTATAATTTCCAACAATAGTGAGCATACTTCTTAGTGTGTTTGCTTGCATGTATCACTATGCCCAACTAACCTCAACCACTAAACTATCATGGACCTATTTTATATAAAGATAATTTTATTTTGCGAGATAAGTTTTTCATGTAAGATTTAACACAATAACAAAATATCTATCTTCATAATTGTGTCTGGGTTTCTACGATCAAAATATGACTTCATTTGGCTATATTGAAGTGTAAATAGGGATCGTTGCAGGTTTTTAAACCACATTTCGTTTCCTTGTCAAGAAATCGCCAAATCTAGGGCCTACTTTCATTGTTTTGAGGCTTCAATTCAGTATGAAAGGTTATTTTTAGTGCGTGGATGTTTCAAATTCCTTTTGTGGATGTTTAAGACTTTAGGCATAAGCATGTCATAGATCCGGGTTTCATCACCAGATTGTTCATAGGTCTAATCTTTCGGCTCAGTCCTGTGGATTTTTCAAGTTGTCTTTAGCAAAGGTGTATGCGTTATCTTTAACATGGAAAGAAATAAAAAGCTGTGCTTCAGGCATCTTGCATCTCATGAAGGAAGCAGATTCTTTCAGTATAGTTTGGAGGATATCAGCGACTTTTGTTCAGTTGAATAGTGTTGTGCCTTAACCAAGTTGGGATCATTGAGGAGCAAGGGTTAGGAAGGATGGATGTCGAGCTCTGGTCTGCTCGATTGGTAGCTGCTTTATCATTGAAGTTTTTTGTTGACAAGAAGCGAGTAACATGGACACCAGCATGAGTAGTGTGGTAAATAGTGAGAGAAGTGAGCAATGTGAGAAAAGGGAGCTTTTATGTAGCAGAAGTATCGAGTAGGGAGTAGTCATTGGCCTAATAAAGGAGGAGAGATAACCTGAATAGCGGGGAGTAGTGCGAAGTAATCTTGGCATTTTATAGATCTACATCTTTCTCGAAACAGGTTGGATGGAAAATGCATTCAAACATGACAATGGGACAAGAAATTTGAGAACATGTGGAGACAAATGATTTAGGACAAGTGAAAATTGCCTCATCCTACCAAAGCTAGGTAGTGGGTTTGGGTCAATGCCAAACAATATCGGGGCATTTTAAAACGAAGACTAGCATGTCTAAAATGGGAGCAGACAGAGAAAAACACGGTCTAAAAAGGAAAGTAATCGAGCCCTTCACAAGAAGCACTCAAACAAGTCATCTCTACAAGCACGTGGCAATTAGAAGTCCAGAGGAAAGTCATTGATGATTCCCACGTCCACACCTCTCACCTAGTCGTCTAATCTTTATGTGAAAGAATTGTTAAATGCAAAACAAAATTTGGAGATTTTAGAAGCTAAAGAGTGGGAAAGAGATCATAAAATTCATATAATAACAACTCATAACAAGAATTTATCACAAATCAATAAACTTTTAAAAGAACAAATGGCATTGCTATAGGAAGCTCTCCTGATAAGGAAGACAAAATGACAACGCATGAAGGCAGATGTGAAAAACATAAAGAAATCTGTAGTGGAAGGTACAGAGGTGGTGAATGTGAAATCATCCCAGGATAAAGGGAAAATGATTGCCCAAATAGACAACCATGAAGAGAAAGCAAGAGAAGAAAGGAAAGGATATTCCACCAAAGTTTCCAAAACATGGGCTCAAGTTATTAGCAATTCTTCTAGTAAGGAAGGAGAAACAAACATTCAGGTTGACAACATGCAAGATAGAGAAGGCAAGGAAAGACAAAGTAGAGCAACAAACATAATTATTAAAGGGCTGAAAGACTATGGGAAAAATGAATGTACTCTTGACCTTGCAAGAAACTTCTTGAAAGACAAGTTGCTATGACAAGGACAAATATGCCAAGCATAGAGGGTGGGTAAGTTTAATGGTGAGAGAGCCAAGCCTATAAAAGTCATCATGCCTAGCTTGCATGATAAATATATTACTCTGAGCAAGAAGCATCTCTTGAGGGGTTCTTTCTTTTTCCTAGAAGAAGATTTCACTGTAAAACAACAGGAGGAAAGGAGGGAGGAAATGTTAAAGGTTAGGGAAGAAAGAGATGAAGGAAAGAGAGCATGTATTTATAAAGGTAAATTTGTGATAGCATGATTTGGACATCCTTCCGGAACAGAGTAGAAAGATGGTAAAGAAGAAGAGACAACAAACTCTTCAATCAGAAATCAAGAAGCAAGGTCATTATGGGAAAGCAGGGACAAAGACTTAAATGTGAGTCTTGCATGTCAAAATAAATATCAATCAAGTCATAACCAAGTTTCCTTAAGATTAGTTTGTTGGAACTGTAGATTTTACCCATGGAGATGAGGACCCAGTTTAGGGCCTATTGCGGAAGATAGAGACATAATTTTCCTCATAAAAACACATGAGCATGAAGGGTGCAAGACACCTTTGTTTGAAGGATACTGGAAGATGGTAGTGTGGAACAAGGTAGCAGGGAATGGCAAAGGGAATCGAGTATCATGGTTTTAGTAAGGGGTGAAGAAGGTCATCTCATTCAATTAGAAAAAGAAAACTCAAATAAGAAATTCATTTGGTTTAAAATAAAAGAAAATGAAAACCACATCAGAATTGCATCATGCTATATTGCACTGCAAGTTTCAAAAATCTAAAAAGGTAGGGGGCTTGACCATAAAGATCCATTTATAGCCTTAAAAGAATATATTGCAACATGTTTGCAGCTAGGTGAAGTCCTTATAGTGGGTGACTTCAATGCTAGGACTGAAAGTGAGCAAGCTAACATTCTTTGTTGTAAAGATGATTGCGACCCAATTTGGATTACAGAAGAGAGTAATCATAAGTGGGAAAGAATTTCAGAGGACAAACGTTGCAATCTCTTTGGTGTACAATTACTTACTCTATGTGGAGCCTTTGATTTAGTCATTTGTAATGGCTTGACTAGATGGATCATGGGAAAAGTTCGGTAATTTCACTTGTAATACTTACAATGGAGCAAGTGTAGTAGATTATGTAATTTTATCGCATGGTTTGTGTGAGAAAATGGAGGAATTTTTGATTGGATATCAACAGTGGGAATTAAATCAAAAGCTAATTTATTTGTGTTTCTCTTGGACTGGAAAAAAACAATTAGAGTAAAAAATTCAACATGTCCAACAAAATCTCCCACAAGGCAGAATTCTTTTGACTCCAAAATATTGTAATACCTTCAAAATGACGCTAGAGGGCTCTTTGAAAAGGAGAAAATCACAATTCATGACCTTCATAGTCATGAATTAACACATTTAATTCAATGCGCACTTGCAAAGTGCAAAAGAGAAAAAATTAAGAAGTCTAAAACAAATTGCCTTCCGATTAATGCTTGGTTTGACGAGGAATGCAAAAAGGAAAGGAGAATGTGGAAATAGTCAAACAAGGACAACATAAAGCTCAAATCTTAGAAGCAGTTATTAAGCAAGAAAAAGGTCGATTTCATAGTTTCAAGGAGGGAATAACTAATATTCCTTGGGAAAAATAATCCCAAATTAATTTGGAAGGAGCTCCAACCGAAAAAGATACAAACTGGAAATAGTATTACAACTTCTAAATGGTTTGACTATGCAAGACAACTCTATGAGTAAGATCCCAAGGTTGACCCTCCCTCCTTGGTCAGCACTAATATTGAACTCTTAATAGTGCAAGAGGTAGAGATGGATATCAAGAAGTTGGGTGTTGGAAAAGAAAAAGACTTAGCTGAACCCCAAGCAGAATATCTAAAGTGGGGCTCAAAGATCCTTGCACCTCACATTACAAATATTTTCAACAACATCATACAATGGGGGCTCCCCACAGATTGGACAACTAGAATGGCAATACCTCTTTTCAAGAGCGGTGACATCAATAATCCCTCCAATTATAGGACCATCATGATAAACCCTTTGTTTGCAAAGCTATTAGGAAGCATGCTAGAAAATAAAATTAGCAAGTGGGCAGAAGAAGGAGATAAGCGTGCTAAAGGGAAAGCAAGTTTTAGACCTAAACATTCCACAATTGATTATTGTATAACTTTAAGGAACATCATTGAAAAAGTTTGGAGAAAAAGGAAGAAGTCTTATGTTGCTTTTTGATTTCAAAAAATTGTTTGACTTGGTTCCTAAGGATAAGCTTTGGCACAGAATGGAGGAACATGGGGTTCTTAAACATTTGAGAGCACTTGTGCATAGGCTGTATGAAAAGGTGAAAGTCAAAATTAGAACTTCAATAGGTATTTCTGAAAGTTTTAGAAGTGATATCGGGGTCAAGAAAGGTTACCCACTGTCTCATAGCCTTTTTGGTTGATATATCGACAAGCTTGAAGAGTGGCTAAATTCGAAAGGGGGTGATGGTATCTATTTGGGCAAGTTTGTTATAAGGCTTCTTTTGTATTCAAATGACCTTATTCTGATTGCTAAATCAGATCTTGGTTTACAAGAGCACTTACTATCCCTTGAGCATTTTTGTAGAAGTGTGGGGATGCAAGTCAATATCAGCAAAACGAAAGTAGTGGTTTTCCCTAAGAAAATAAAACATAACTAGCACAAGTTCTACTTTGAAGGAAACATTCTAGAAGAAGTTACGAATAAAAAATACCTCAGAATTGACTTCAAAAATAATCTAGGCTGGGATGGTTGTAGAAAAGAACTTTGGGGGGTTGGAAAGCATTTTATGCTTTTCAAAATAGGTTTAGAGAGGCAAAGTTATGGGATTGGAAAAGCACTCAAACTTGTTAAACACACACATGGCAAAAAGAGTATGAAAGATAAAACATGAGAGTACATTTATTATTAACAAATGATATACATTTATAGTACATGGTGTGACCGTTGGGTTCCACATCCCAAGGTCTCTTGGACTTCCTTTGTCTATTCGGCTTCCACACTAACCCTTAGAGGATTAGGTGTCCAACATTCCCCCCCTTAATCTGAAGGGTTATGTATGAGTCCAAGAAGAGAGTTGTAATACAAAATGTGCAAAAATGCATGGCAGCACTAGGCTGAATGTGCTCTCTGAAATTTTGGTATAAAGGGCGATGGTTTAAGGATGACCACCAACACTGGAATGCTTAGTGCAATTCCTAGAACTCTTCCAAAACTGGCAAGAAGCTGAAGTCTTCTGCTAGAGGAAGTGCTCCTATTGTTTTGAAGAGGGAAACCTTCAACCATGAAAGAGAGGTCTCACCCCAGATAAAAGGGAGAACTTCAACCTGAAAAGGGAAGTCTCAACTTGTGATGGTTTAAGGATGCCCAACAACTCTGGAATTCTTAATGCAATTCTTGGAACTCTTCCGAAACTAGCAAGAAGATGAAGTTTTCTGCTAGAGGAAGTGTCCCTAATTCTATTCCTGGAACTCTTCCGAAACTGGCAAGAAGCTGAAGTCTTCTGCTAGAGGAAGTGTCCCAAATCACCATGCTCAGGGGCATCTTTTTCTCTAGCTACAACTCTAAAACTGGTGTGGCAGGTTGTGGCTCAGGCTCGCTTGATGTGGCTTTGAAGCTTGTAGATGACCATCATTTCCCCCCTATCACATACAAGGTGTGATGATGGAAAAAACTCAACTGCAAGACTGTTCAATGCTCTAGAAAAAGTTTTGATATGTGACTAGAATATCTTCTTGGCTTTTGATGCCCATTGCCAAGAAGTGATCCATCCAAGATGAATCTTTGTTCTTGCAGGAAGTTTATTTCTGAAGCATATTTTTTAAGAATGACTGGTTTTATGGCAATGCTTACATGGATGAAGATCAAAATAGTGATCTTTCATATGGCCAACTCGGTCACAGAGTTGGCATTTCACAATCTGTTGCTGTGGAAGAGGGGAAGAGTCTGGAATAGATGATGGTGAACTATCATGAAGGAATATAGCACTCTGAAACTGGATGGGCTTTGAGTAATTTGGAAAATTAAAGGACACATCCTTGTCATATCCAAGACCAGTTCTGTGCTTGTTGTGAACAAGCTCTTCCCAAGGTCTGATGATGGGCTTGGGAAGTGAAAATTGAACTTCTGCATCTGCATGTAACTTTGTTACTTTATTGGGCATTGGATTTTAATGAACTTCAACAATATTGACTTGTTGTTTATGGGAGTCTGTTTCATTGTTCTGAACAGAAACAGCTTCAGAATGACGATTCCATTGTTGTAATTTTGGTTGCTATAGCTGAGATTCAAGCTACAAAAATTGAATCTTGTCTTGTGCATTTTGTAGACAAGTTTGAATATTAGAGAGACCATTTTTGCTAATTTTTACCATATCATGAATAGTGGAATGAATGAGGTTATTCGACAACTCTAATGCATCATCAATTTTAGCCATTTTTCTCAACAAATCAAACTTACACTTCCAACATTGATCACAACTATGAACCAAGAAACAACACCCACTCACAATACAATGTCACTACAATTGGATTATACAACAGCTTGCAATTGTCTTCTTAAACATACATATCTTTGTGAAGCAGAATATGCAACAACAATCCCTGCTAATATATAAATTATAGAAACCTCAATTAATATGTTGGTTGGAAAGAATAGATCAAGCCAAACGTATTGGACTGCCATGGGCAGTGCCTGAATCTGGCACTTTTAACATAACGGGTACTCTCCTTTTCTTTTCCTCATTGTCACCCAAGTGACTTTCATTTAAAACTATTAAATATAGCTTTGTGCAAAATTATCCTTACTGAACTTTTCAATTATGTGTACAAGCTATCCTATTTTTGTTTGTATGAATTTGAAAATATGGGTGACTGTAGATGACTGTTGTTGGTCCAAATCACACCAAAACTTAAACTAAAGTCATGTTCCTCTATTCTCTGCCACTTTCTAGCTCTAAAACACAATTATGAACCTACCGCAACAGGTACCTTAGTTCTGTTTGTAAACTACGAGGAGTATGGGTTGATTTCACTCTATTTCAGACTGCCATGACCCTCCAAAACCTGCCCTAACCCTCAGCTCATGGAATATTAATGATACCAGTTGGTGATCCCAGTTGCTTCTTCAAAATTATCCTATTTTTGTGCTAAGGGGACCCCTCTAACTGGCTGTTATTAATTACGGACATCTACAGCCTGTAAGTGCCCCTTTCCTTTGTAAAATCTCTGCAATGAATCATGGATATTTCTTAGAGAATTGGAACCTCTAAGCCAAGGAGAATCTGCACACACTTAATTTTTTTACCATGCACATTCAACATATATTTTTTCTCTATATGCAATGTCAGGCCCGATTCTGAAATTAAGTTCACACAAATTAACAATCTTCAAAAAAAAATTAACTCAGTGAAAAAGGTTTAACTCACAGGCAGTATAAACATCTGGGTAGCACAACTAACAGTGTCAACTCTGATATTATATACTGCAACGCCAAGACGCATGTGACAGCAATGTCGAGCTTGAATGCGTGAGATTCACTTGGATTCTCAATAGTTGAATACCACCACATAAAAACTCATTGAACACCACTTATATTGCAAAATTGGAATGAGAATCATGTGTGCCATCACCACACTGGACTGAGCATGCCATCAACTCACAATCAACATATATGCAATTTCAAACTTTTAATCCATGGAAAATCCAGTCGACTGAGCATGAAGTTTGTCACGGGGAGAAGATAGGGGCTCTTGAAAATCACATTCTTTAATTTAGAGCAGGAATCTGGAGAGTAGTAGTAGGTTAACGCAATGTTTAAGGCACTCAGGGTAGAGAGAGTATGTAGCAGAGAATAATGGCAATACTTTAGTTGGGGAATGCGGATTCAGAAAATCGCCTGCGTGTTGGCTACAACATGCAGGATGGTTGGCTCTGATACCATCCAACCGCCATTAGCACTCCCACCACTATCACGCAGACCACTTCCATATACGTTTTCTCATCGCTTTGGACATTTGCCTGGTCACTATGCATCATACACCAGAACGAGGCCTCGGTTCTAGTACCAAGGACTGTGCCATTAACAATGGTTATAGCACCCAGCAATTTGCTCAACTCCTCATCATTGCGAATGGCAAGTTGAATATGTCTTGGAACTATACGATCTATGGATAGAATAGGTAGCGCGATATTAAAATGATGTATTAAAAAAGAAGTTTATTAAAAGCTCTAATATGGTATGGCGTTACAGTGGAATATGGTGAGGAGGGATCAATTTACCAATGGAACAATGATCCCACGTGACAACGACCAATTACCAAATCCTCTGTGAATAATTTCTATAGTCATAATTCTCGGCCTCCCTTCCTCTTGCGTGGAGGCACCAGTAGTGTCAAGAGTTTCAACCCCATCTCACCTCACAGCACCTCCAGGCAGCAGCTAGCTCCAATCGACTCCTTCAATGCAGTAACACACTTCAAAAATGAATGAGATTTCGCAGGGATTTGATAGAGATGTCAGTGTGCAAAAAATGCAGAACATAGGCAGAATAGGGAGTTACAAAGCAAAGGGAAGCCAAAAATGGCACTGGATAAATGATAGAAGATGCAGCTATAATTTAGCTGAGAAAATATTCATGAAATGTAGAACTGATGGTAGAAATGACCTGCACAGAAAGGCCATAAAACAAATGGCTCAAAGTAATTATGCAGGGCAGGAATACGCCTGCTCTGATACCATGTTAAACACACACATGGCAGAAATAGAATGAAAGATAAAACATGAGAGTACATTTATTATTAACAAATGATATACATTTATAGTACATGGTGTGACCATTGGGTTCCACATCCCAAGGTCTCTTGGACTTCCTTTGTCTATTCAGCTTCCACACTAACCCTTAGAGGATTAGGTGTCCAACAAAACTCCTTTTGGGCTTCTAGTGATTCTGGTGATTCTCTATGGTTGTGAACTATGGGCCAGCAGTACATTCGACATGTAGTGGAGACAAATTGAGAAAATTTAGAAGCATTTGATTACAAACAATTCAAGATTAAAAGTGTAGTGCCTTATGCTATCTTGTTAATTGAAACAAGGGTTGCTCCTATTGAAGTAATTTCTATGTTGTGAGTCATAAGGTATTAAAAAAAAATTGAGAAAATGGAAGAGGGTAGATGGCCTAAGGTTGTCCTTAATGACAGATTGTGCAACAGAGAAAAAAAAAAAAAAACTTGGATGCAGCAAAATAACAAATGGTTTAGTAAATGGGTTATTTAGTTGAATGCGTGTCCCATAAACAACAAAGCGATAAAAGATCTGGTTATGGATAAGTTCCAAAAGCGTACTTGGGATAAGGATCTAGGAGGAAAGAAAAAGTACTATATTGAAGTGTTAATCCCACTCATAGTCATCAACCAAAAGCATACATGGAAGCCAATATCTCTTGGAGAGCCAAAATTATTATTTCTCAGTTAAAGACTAATTCTCATCAACTCCATTGTGAAGCAGGGTGCTAGAAAATGCCAACAGAAGTGTGGGAGGAAAGAGTATGCATTTTTTGTTCTTCTGGAAAAGTGGAAATAGAAAAACATTTCATTTTAGAATGTGAGGCCTTCAAAGACAACAGGAAAAGTTATGCAGATATGTTGGCAGCTAGCTCTTGGGATAATCTATTTAGTGAAGGGTTTGTCGAGAAGATCAGAGCATTTATTGTGAATACTCACAGAAAAATGGTCGATACATCTAGCAGATGAAGAAGCAATCTGTCCTATATGCTATTTTTAGCCTTGTGGACGTTAAAATAATTTCTTTCTTTCTTTCTTTCTTTCTTTCTTTCCTTCTTTCTTGCTCCAACCATCTAAACATATATATTTTGATTATGTAAAATATTTAGGAGCCAATGCAGAATACCCATCAACACAGACATTTATAAAAAGTGAGATAAAATAACTTTTAGAGTGTATGGTGATTGTTAAAATTTAATAATAATGTTAGTATTAATATTAAAGTTTAATAATATTTGGTTTATATTACAACATAATATAATATGTGATTTATATATTATTAACTATTATTTGGTTTATATTTAGTATTAAAGTTTTTAATATTGAATTTGTAATAAGAAGATTTAATATATAAAATTTGTAATTGTATTGTTTATAATATTGGAGTTTAATATATAAAATTTATAATATTAGGGTTTATAATATAAGATTATAATATAGTGTCTATAATATAAAGTTTTTAATATTGATTATTGGTATACTAATTCTCTTTAACTAGATTTTTTGGAAGTTTTCCCGAGAATTTTTCTACTCTAATTTCTCTCAAATTTGCGAGGAATTTATTGAAATCACAAGTTTGATGGGTAACCCTTTCACAATAAAAGTTCCCTAGGGGCTTTTTTCAGCGTGTTGAATCCATATATACACTCAAAAAACCAATTTAAATAACACAAATCAAGATTTTACCTCAAATGTTTCCACTGGAAAGTCTAAAAAGTCACACTAAAGACAACTACGTATTTATATGTGTATGGTTTATACATATATATATATAGATATTGTTTTATTATATAATTATTAATAATGAGGTATAGTTAACCACATTACTAAAATATAGATAAACATAGTAACATAAATTCAACCATTAGGGCTTATAATTTTATATATTGCTTATAATATATATATAGATATATATATATATATATATATATATATATATATATATATATATATATATATATATATATATATATATATATATATATATATAAAATGGTTTATTATATAATTATTAATAATGAAGCATAGTCCATTAGTTAAGCATAGACGAACATATTCAAATGAAGTCAACCATTAATCAAACATATTTAACCATAATTATCTATCAAGATCTATATGGTTAACCATGGTCAATAATTAGTAACCATGGTCAATCAAGGTCAACCATGGTCAGTAATTAGCAACCATGGTCACTCAAGGCCAACAATCATCAATTGTGGTCAAGGATGGTCAACTAGGGCTCTTAATAATGAACAACATTGGAGTTCATATATATATAATGGGTTTAAATATAATGGGTTTATTATATAATTATTAATAATTATACATAGTCAACCACATTAGTCAAATAAAGTCATCAATTAGTCATGGTTAATCAACCCTAATCAACGATAATCAACAATGGCCAACATTACAAAATTGGGTTTCAATATTAGGGCTTATAATATTTGGTTTATAGAATTAGTTTATACTATTTGGTTTGTAATATTTGGTTTATAATTGTTGACACCTTATTCAAAAGGATTGGGATTACTATAAATTTTGTTAATAATATCAGCTATCCATTTGAGAAAACCAAGAGACCTTGGAACTGAAATCCCAAGAGTCTCTACACTCATGTATAAATTCTTGATATGGCTAATACAATAAACAAGTTAATTTGTAGAGTTACCCTTCTCGCCTCACATGGTATTAGAGCCAGTCCCCATTTTTAACATTTTCTACATTGTAACTCCTGCTAATTTCCTGTCATTATTCTATGTCCCTCTACTATATTCTATGTTGAATTATTTCTATGTTACTCTTATTCTTTGCAAATTTTGGAATGTCCCATTTGATTGAAAGTTGTGTTGAATTTTCTAAAAGGTCGAAATGTTGTGTTGAAGGTTGGACGCTACGTTAAATTGGATGGTATGCAACATTTTTGAAAATGAATGTTGTGCGATTTTTTATGAGGGATTGTATTCCTCACTTTAGTTGGTCAAAACTGTGACTTGCTTGCTACATTGAAACACTAAGTGAAATCAAGTTGTGGTGACTGTGAGCCAGGGGTTAAATTTGACGGGTGACCCTACCCATCAAGGAATTTTTTTATGACTTTTTTATTTTTAAACTGCCCATCATATGACTTTTAAAATTTATTTGTACAAGTTTCATCTAATTTCAAATTGTACTCATAATTGTTCAAATTTTCCATTCTTTGTTGTACCATTCGGCTCAAGTCTCATTGCTACACTTTGTTTTGAGACCTGTTGATCAAACTTTTCTGCAAATTTTCCAGATTGTTCAAATGTTCTGAGTTTTTTTGTTTAAGATGGAAATAGTGATAAAATAGATGGGAAATATATATATAGAAACAACAAAAAATAATATTATAAAGTGAAAAAATATATATTCATTATTACTTTCACATGAAAATAATGAATGTTAATATTGTTGCAACAAATTTGACAAAAATAATTCACTCACACATACCATGTTTTCCATTTAAGTCACTACCATGTTAATCCCATTAAAAGAACAATAGTTGTGAAATAATTTTCAAACCAAAAACATAATGTGCATGAACTATGTAAATGTTCAAAAAGTAGATTCAATATCATCATGTACACAAACTAAATTTTGGATAGTTTCACCAAAAGAGATAATTGTCAAAACACCACTATTACAAACATAAAAATAAAAGCAAAAACTTTAAATATTTAAGGTTCTTCTTTCTTTAGCATCTTTCCAGATGTCAAATACCCTATCCCATTCCACCATTGATGAATCAAGCCCTATTAGAGACACCCGCATCAAGGCATTCAATGCAACTAATGATAGATTTGTTCTTCGAACATCCTTTATTATGTTTTGTCTTGAGAATCCTCTCTCACAAGAAACTATACTTGCAGGAATAATAAGTATCGCCTGCCATAATTTTGACATGTTAGGAAAATTTGTATGCAACCCTGTAACATAAAAAATCCTCCATGCATCTTTCATGGATGATCCCGCGCAATTAACACGAAGAGTGTCAACAAATGGATGCAACTCTTTCAAACAAGCCTCAAAATCAAATGTAGTTTTGTTTTCTTCACTTTAATAATAAGGATGTTGTAAGAGTTGAAAAATCTTTTCGAGCCAACACTTTGAATTTCGTTCTCTGCCATGAACATCCTCTAAATAATGGCAAGGGTTAAACAACCTTGCTGAGTTGAAAATGCAAGATCAGGGAATCTTTCGTTCAAATTCTCTACGAGAGCTTGAACATAATCTTTTGCAAGTTGTTTGCAACTTTCTATTGAACCTTCAATACACGGTTTCCATGATTGTTTTTGTATATCAACACAATCAACATATGCATGTGGAATTGCTACAAATCGTAATTCACGCTTGTGAACAAACCCCTCCTTATCACAAATTTCTAGAAAGCCAAATTTAGAGGCATCTATAAATTTAGATAAATAACGTGTGCCATCCACAAATGTGTCGCTTCTTAAAAACCAACTTTTCAAAGTGTTTACCGTGACATCTATGGCTGCCCCTAAAGAGCTGACATCAATGTACTCTTCTTGGAATTGCTTGTTCAACTTGTTTAATTCACACATTATATCTGCAAGCTTATGTAAACAAAATTGTACTGAAAAGATTCTTGCCTTATCATACCATGAATCTTTTCTTTCATTTTTCCACAATGTTAATATGGGAGGCATAAGTACAACAAGTCCGTCAATGACTTGTCCCCTTGAAAGCCATCTAACTCCATGGAACTGAAGAGCTTGAAGAGTTTCAAGTTGCATAAGTCCCTGTAGAGCAATAAGTTGACTATTTCTTTTCTTAGAATTTTGCACCCAAGAATATATCTTATTTGCTAATTTCTCAACAAATAATAATTCAGGTATTTTTTTTGAAGCATCTGATGCGGCTAAGGCTTCACGATGAGCAATGCAATGAACACCTACAAGGTTAGGTACATCTTTCTTGAAGAAAGTGATAAAACCATTTTCATTACCAACCATTGAAGAAGCACCATCTGTGGAAACTCCTATCAATCTTTCTGTTGAAAGGCCCCTTGATTCCATTAAATTTTTGATTACATCATAAGTTGTTTTCCCTCTTCCATTGCAAACATTTATGAGATTTAAAAACTGTGAAATTGGAGGACCCAATCCTTTTGAGTTTAAAAACGTGGCATAAACCACAATATGTTTTTCTAAACTACGGTCTGTACTTTCATCTAACATCAATGAAAAAAAGGGATATCTAGCATTTTGGAAGTTTGTAGCTCTTCAAGATACTGAGATATAGCAAAAAGGAATTCTTTTGCAGCCATGTGATTTGTATATGATGTATAATCTTTGTTCTTTGGCATATTTGGCATTTGTAAAGACATTGTAAACAAATAAAGAGATTCATATTTTGAGAGTGTTAGATCCTCTTGCACCATCCAATATACTAATTTCATAGTAGTGATGACTCTTTCTTTGTTCATATCATCAATGCATGCAATGTGTTCTGTAATAGACTTTGCGTTCTTCTCATTTCTACATATCCACTTTGCCTGTGAGAGTTTATGAATGCTTGAATTAGCATGAACAATTATGGAATCATGCTGCAATGTAGAGCAACCAGTCCCAATTCCCCATGGCCCCATTGCC
This sequence comes from Pinus tabuliformis, assembly GCA_031772625.1. Classification (NCBI taxonomy): domain Eukaryota; kingdom Viridiplantae; phylum Streptophyta; class Pinopsida; order Pinales; family Pinaceae; genus Pinus; species Pinus tabuliformis. The sequence continues at coordinate 1,306,166,854 of CM062809.1, read as the reverse complement.
CTATGCATTTCACAATATATGCATTTCATAACTGTTTTTCCTTCATGATTTGCCTCTCTCAACCACTTATACTTAGTTTTCCACTGATCACGAAACTCTCCTTTTACTTTCATTTTTCTTTTCTTTTGGGTGCTAGGTTCTCCGTAGTGAAATTCTTCATCACTTTCTTCATTATGCTCCAAGATATCATATTTTTCATTATGCCCCAAGACATCTAAATCTTCATTTAGATCAAAATCATGATCTTCTTTATCGGGCAATGAAGCTTGAGATGTATTAGACCATCCAAAGAATTTTTTGATAGAAAGTTGATTCCCTTTTTTTGAAGACATTTTTGATATATAATACCTATATAATAAAAATAAAGTATTTAGTATATATGAATTTCATTTCATCAACTAAAACCATATTAAAAAAAAAAAATTACAGTGATACAAGAAATGATATTAACCAGAAAATATACCTATTTATTCTTTATAATATTTAAAAAAATACATGTTAATTCTTTATAGTATTTAATATTTTCTTAAGAGTAGCTTTCACAGGACTAAAACTTCCACGGTGGCCAGAATAAACTTGGACGTTAAAACTCCGAAATTATAAGACAAATCAACTACCTGAAATGGGAAGAAATTGGAAATATCAGGAAAAATAAAAAAATATCTCCAACACTTTTAACTTATTAGACTATTCCCAGAACTCAAGAAATAAATTAGAAATCTCGGGAAACTGGAAGCTTCCCTGAACTCGAAATAGTTTTGTATTGTAGTACTCGAAACATGTTGTTCTGCTCGTAGTGAAGAATAGATTTTTCACTGCAACACCTCACGGATAGCTCAAAGGGGGGTGCAGAATACAAAGGTGCCAGTTCTATTCCCAACATTCATTTACAATCCCGTCCTGTCTGACTATTTCAAGACGCCCTTTCAAAGCCATCATGCAAAGGATATACAAGAAGCCATTTCTAGAGGATCTGTTGACCACAAAGGTCTTTGGCCTTTTCCTGAATCACTCGTCCCTCTGATATAATTACTTGTCCATGCAATCAGATGCCTCTACAAATAATTTAATTAAACTGAGAATGCAATAAATGCCACTCGGTGCCTTCATGGAAATTGGGAATAATCCCTGTGTTTGTTTTGACAATTAATTCTGAATTTGCTAACTGCATACGGTTAATGATAATACATGATAACAAACACGTTGTGATTCAATTATCATCAGTTAAGGCTTGCATTCTTCCTGAAAATCTGGGATTGTGGCTTCCAGTGGTGTGGAAGAATTGAATTTCCATATCTCATTAGTTCTCATCGTTTTTAGTTGACAGCTGGATAAATTCTACCCACCCAAACAATCCACTTCCTCGCATTAGTTATAAGATATTGCTTCAGTTATGTTGCATACCTACGCTATCAGTATATATTCTTTTAAAAGAAACATTGAGTCTTTGGAAACCATTTAGACTTCTGCCATTTAAGTGCCACTTACCTTCTTTAAACTATGAATGTAACTCAACTTTGTCTGCCAAGTCCATTAATTCCATCAAACTTATCTTATCTTTTAGATTTTAACCAGAATCAGAACTTATATATGTCATTGTGACTTTGGACGTTGGCCTCCTCAGGAAACCAATTGGCTCACGGACTTTTCCTTTTGTCATGTTTTTCATACTTTTCCTTTTATCATGAAATGGGCAATACCGGTTTACTAGTAGAAAATGTTTTGCATAGTCTTCAAGTTTAATTCTGTAATATAAATTGAAATTTTCCATCCACAAATCATTCTAGGTTTAAAATAATGTTTACCACTTCATATCAATTTATGTGTTTTACTTGTGCAGACATAAAATATGGACTCAAACTACCAGTAATGTCCATAACTTTCTCAGATAAAAACAAACAACATCCCAACAACTCCAACCAATGGAGGAATTTCTGTTTTGAAAATCAGAGGAAGTATCTAGTCATACTCCAATGATTGAGTAATTAGATTTTAAATTATAACAAACCTAGCTTCTAGTTTAAGGTGGATGTAGATTTGAATATTTGAAGTTGAATCTTTGCAACATGCAATCCACATGGCAAACGAAAAAGGAGTAAATGAATGTTTCTGGCCATATCGTATGAATAGGACATAAATGTCTTTCATATGGTGGTCACTTCTACAATGGCAATGGTTTGTTATTATACCCATAATTCTATAGAAAGAGTCATAGCATGCAATAGAGGAGGAGATGATGGCCCTTTTTGAATCAATGTAAATCTTGATATTAGTGCATTTATCAATTTGTAATCGTTTGAGAATGCTTCAAGCCTCTTTTCTGTTCTGTCATAAAATCATCATGAAACTGTACCAGACATTGTATTGAACAGACACATCAAAACAAAGAGCACTTCATCTCCTGCTCAGGCCTCAAATATCTACCAGAAGAGATGAACGTGGGGGACCGGGGGTCCTTTTCAAGCGGGCTTTCGTGACTAGCTTCCTTTGACATTCTAACCACTTCATAGATTTCGCCACCATATGAAGAGCAGGAAACAGTCAACGAAGTCCAAGATCATATTGCACTTCCCCAGACAAGACTTGTAGACTAAAAAGGAGAATCTGTGTGGAAATAAACCATAGGTTTACTTGATTAAGAAGAAACATTTTTATATTTCTGTACCAAACTACCCCAAAAGGAATTCGTGAAAAGGCAAATCACACAAACTTTCATGCTGAAGTACATGCTGATGCAATTATTATTTACATGGATTGCAGAAAGACCCTTTTTTTTATTATTCCCAATTTCCGAGGAAGGGTGGGCTTGACTCTAGTTTAGTTTACATTTAAGGGATCGTTACCTCATCCTCAGTATCTGTGCTTCCCTAATTTTCTTAACATTTTCTCAGCCTATTCGATTACAACATTCATTTTATTATACATAGAAATCAGGTTTAACATTACACTTCTATTTAGTACATTCTATTTATTTATTTTCTTGTATAATAAACCTGATCTTGCAGGTTAGCACTTAAAATGTAAACTATATAGCACTAACCAAGTTGTTCCCACGAAACCGATTATGAGTCATGACTATTGAACATCAAAGTGATGGAGTTATATATAAATTCCAAAAATAGGATAATTTCCTTTTTTGCGCATTTGGGTTCGAAGAGGACAATTTGGTTTAATAATCAGTCGAACCAGCCAATTCTAATTTGAACTGGTTGATCCAAGAAGAACCCTGAAAACACACACCCAAACAGAAAAAACAGAACTTTGGTTGCCATGAGCAACCAAGTTATCCCATTGATTATAAGCAACCACATCAACTCATGCAGCAGACATATGTACATGTACGGAAAGGGGACTTCTACATTCAAGCTAAAAAAGCGACTTTTCAGCAGTGGATAGCCTTGGCATGTGGTTATCAGGTGTATGAAGATCCATTTGATCCAAAGGATGTGAACCAATTTGTCTAACAAAGTACCTTCGGTTGGTCATTTAAAAAAGCATGGAGTTTGAAATGTCTCAACACTTTGCTTTTCCGAAATAAACTTTGGGATACAGATTTTTGGATGATGTGTCTTGGACCTGAGCTTTTTAGGGAGGTCTGTCGGTTGATGCGATCTCGTCATATCTTGGTTTAGTTTGTTAACAGTTTGACCGTTTTTAACTCTTGATGTTCCTCATGGGTAGACTAAGTGACAGTTTGGTGTTGAGATTTTGTGTTATATAATATTTTGCGTAATATGTGTGATTTTTATTTATGAAAGTCCCATATATTATGGCTATGTGTCCTCGCCACCTAGAAAATTCCCTGAACAATAAAGTTTTACATAAGACAGTTGCTGCTCAAATAAAAACTCCAGTTGTCTATATATCAAAGCCGCGTGTCTAATGTATTGGGCTAGCAATTTTCTGTATATGAATGAAAATAAAAGCAATTTCTCTTTTTTGCATTGTGTAAAACTCCATGTCGAAGGTGTACCCTGGAAGCTTGAGTGCTACAGGCTTGTTTCCTGCTGTTAACACCTTCCTCTGTCCTCAATTTATTTCAGGCATCCCTCATTACTTTTCCCAGCGAAAAAGTTATGGAAGAGGCTGAAATTTTCTCTCAAAAGTATTTAAATGATGCCCTACAAAAGATTATGTCCTCTAGTCTTCCAGAAGAGGTGAGACAGTAATATGAATTTCACATCCGCTAATAAACATCATATATCATTATTGGTTGGCATCTGTGTTTTATAGTTTCAATTTTATCGATGGCAGATAGAGTATGTTCTGGAGTGTTGCCCTCTCTGTTGCTGCTTCTGGGCAGCCTTACATTTCCTGTCAATAAGAGAGAAAATATTATGGGAGTGAAGAACCAACTTTGCGGGGCAATGGAGAGAACAGAATCCTACAATTCCCTTTGATAGTTCAAAGGAATGGATCAGTGCAGACAAGGGCTGGGAAGCCTGGCATTTCGAATTCCATAGACTTCCCAATGAATTCAATGGACTCAGCAAGGAAACCTTCCAGTCCCCAAAGCCTTTCATTGTATTAAATTCGTGTGATCTGTAGGAAATCAATTTCAATCCCTTGATTGGCTCCAAGAGAAAACCACAGTCAGTTTAGTGCATTCTTCCTCTGATGTATGGGAATGAGAGTATGGGCTTTAGGGTTGCTTGTAACTATTTTGAGGTCTCCATAGTTTCCTACAGACCCAATGCAAAGAAGAAGATGAAGAGTGTTGGGATTGTTGATGGCAATTTGGCTATTGGATTGGCTTGCAGGCCGGCCCCTCCTTTCAGATTTCCTGGTCTAGATGATGTTTCGATTGGATTTCATTCCAAGAAGGGGGAGATCTTCATTGCAGGTGAAGGAGAAGTATGTTTCTTTGGCAATCCCTGGAATAGAATCGGAGCCACCGTCGGTTGTGGCTATGATATTAAACGAGGACTTTGTTACTTTACTCAAAACAATAGTCCTCCTGTGTTCACTACATTTGGATTTGCAAATTATATTGAGAACAATATGTTCCCAACCATTGGAGCTGACTGCGATGTGACTATGATTGTCAATATGGGTCAGATTCCAGAATAGCTTTCAATGCATGCCTATTATGATTGCAAATCAAGTCTCATTCTACAACCCAGGTAAGGGATCCATAATCCATTAGCCTTGATGTTTTGGATATTGCTTATTGCTAGCATTCACGTGTTCACTGTACTGATCTAAGATTGTCATAAATGAACTTTGGATTGTTAATAAACACAACCTACAGGATATATAGTCTTCCTCCAGGTGGGAATCTCCCCATGTCCCCTACACATGTTGTAAAACACCTCACTTCCCTTTGTGAAACATGCAATCCAAGAATAGATCCATGTTAAGGGGACACTAGAAAATTAGTAATCCAGGTCTTGGAGTATGGTTGGCACACAAATCTACCGAGACTGGAAGCAAGAATGTACATGGAAGTATTTCCACAAGACACTATATATGAGTAGGTTCATTATTTCATTATGTAACATCCAATTTTACGTCCATATCCTAAAGATTTGGTAATATTACTTAAACTATTAGTTGAATGCAAAAATGATCCTCTCATAGATAAAGCATATATGTTGAGATAAATCCTACCCTCTATCAAGAAATGTGTCTTTTAATTGATGCATGCCGCCATTTTTAAATCAATCCTGTTATCATATGGATTTTACTTGATTATGGGCCGGAATAGTTACAATACATAGCCAAGTATACACAGCAACATCCAAATGTATGTTTAATGAATATACAGCTAGGCTGAAGTGTGTATATATATAAATAAATTGGGTATAGCTGATTATGGTTTGGGATCTAACCTGATAGCTTTTTGCACAATGAGATCATCAGGGGGATTGAAGAAGGCATTTATCTAGTGTCGTCCTCCTGCTACTCTGACTGAAACCCATGATTGTGGATATGCTGGTTTTGATATCCCTCTCAAATGTCTATTTGACCCATTTACACCAATTCTCTGCACAAACTCGGCTGAATTCGAAGTTCCAGCAGGTTTTTCTTATGCCCTGCTCCTGAGTCCTCACCAAAGTCACCACATTGTTGAATAACTTACAGATTGCTGTGGATTGGAATTTGAAAATTGAGACGAATTGGAACTTGGAACTGGAAGTTACAACTTGCAAAAATCACCATAAATTAGTAACCTAACTCTGCAGCTACCTGCAGTGGGTAGCTGGGAATTAATTACCGTTAGTACCATACCATTTATGGTTTTACCTGTTGAAAATTAGAAACTGATATAATATCAGTTATATTTATAATTATGACTTAGAAACTGATACGGGTAATGGTTGGATACCTATTATTAATTACCGTGGATTATTAAATTAAATGTTAATAAATGTTAATAAATCCTCCATTCAGCGCAACTTGCAAGGTTAAATATATATATATATATATACATATATTATAAAAAAAAATTAAAACTTTTCATTTTTAAATATGCACGTCATATTGACGTTCTTAAAAATTATTGGCTAGTTACACATGACGTGGAGATTTGAAACTAGAAAGTATTTTACATGTAAAAAAGCTAAATACAGGTATATGGGCATCAAATTTAACCCCTGCTGTGAGCCCATCATACATTTGGAGAAGCGTTGACTGTGAATTTGAATGGTATGTGTTAGATATCATGTTTGGGATTCAACTGCGTTAAGTAAGTCATTCAAACATATGACCATTTCCATGAGAGGTAGTCGTAACTGACTAATTTCTCATGATTTTTGAATAGTTCACTTAGCACTCATTGCATCGGGTGATGCTCACAGGGGTGAAGAAGTGGGATTGAAACTAGTGAAATGTGGAGAACGAATCACATAGCATCAATCATCACTTCCGGGGCTTGCACCCGGTAACCAGGACTTCCCAGGAGGTCACCCATCCCAGAACTCCTCTGGCTCAAGCGCGCCTAACTGTGGAGTTTTTCCCACAATCAAGCCCACTTAGCTTGCTACCCCATTTGCAAAACATTAGCAAGTATTGTGCCTCATGAACCATTCAAGTAGAGATCCCTTGACTCTTTTTGAATTTAAGTATGGGGGATTTATGCAGTGCATTATATTATCATGTTTGGGATTCAACTGCGTTAAGTAAGTCATTCAAACGTATGACCATTTCCATGAGAGGTAGTCGTAACTGACTAATTTCTCATGATTTTTGAATAGTTCACTTAGCACTCATTGCATCGGGTGATGCTCACAGGGGTGAAGAAGTGGGATTGAAACTAGTGAAATGTGGAGAACGAATCACATAGCATCAATCATCACTTCCGGGGCTTGCACCCGGTAACCAGGACTTCCCAGGAGGTCACCCATCCCAGAACTCCTCTGGCTCAAGCGCGCTTAACTGTGGAGTTTTTCCCACAATCAAGCCCACTTAGCTTGCTACCCCATTTGCAAAACCTTAGCAAGTATTGTGCCTCATGAACCATTCAAGTAGAGATCCCTTGACTCTTTTTGAATTTAAGTATGGTATGTGTTGTTTTGCGTTGAACATTTTTTTTGGAAGCCGTGATTTCATTTTGTTGTGTGATTTCCCATGTTTCCTTATTAGAAAAAAACATCGTGTTGACTCTTTGATGAGCACATGTATATGAATGGTGCACTTCCTGGTTAAAAGAAACCATGTCTTATTCGTTGAAACGTTTTTATGCTCATATTACATGGAGTCATATTACATGGAGTGGTATAATATGAAATTAAAATATAATTAACATGGGGTATAATGATTTTTAAAAAGGGAAAAGATGTGGCCTATAATGTAATGCAATGACACATAAATAACGACATTCTTTTTTTTAATGACCATGTATTATGTGGTATGAAATTAAACGTACCAAGGTATATGTTGAAGGTATATTTCAAAGTCTATATCATTAATTAATGAAGACATATCTAGTTAGCTTTATTACAAATATATTAAGTTTTAAGTTTTTTTTGTTGTAGCTATTGAAATTATTTCGAGGTAGATTAGATTATATGGTGCACTCACTCATCTCTATAGTTGGAGTAGTTCTCACTTGCAAGGAGAACTACCATGAGTAGTCCCAGAAGATAAAACATACCCTTATTTTCAATGAGTTGTGGAAAGGGATTTGTGAAGGAGAAGGAGACAATGCACAGGAAAAGTCCACTTCAGATAAGGAGCTTGTTGTTTGGGAAAACAAGAACAACAAGGCCTGTGCCTTGATTGCAACATCAGTAAATGAAGAGGTGAGTCAACATATTTCTCCATTTTCAAATGCCTTTGAAGCCTTAAATAATTTAAAGGAATTGTATGGCTCACACAAAGAACTTGAAGTAGTTCAATTGATGATAAATTTGTTTAATCTTGAGTTGAAAAATGATCACGCTCATGCTCTTTCCTTAGCATCACAAATAAAATCCATTATGCATGACATAAAATCCATTGGTGTTGAAATAGATATTCCTCTCATATCTTATGTCAAGGTAATATATCCCACCTATTCACATTAGCTTGAGTCATTGCAAACAAGTGGCACCCTTAAGGATGTTACTTTTGACTCGCTTGAGAAGAAATTTGTTGAAAGAGAGAAGGATTTTGGGAGGAAGAAAACTCCTCAGTGTTATGAAGAACCTATGTTCCTTGCACAAAAAGGGAAGAATCATGCACAATATTCTTCTAGACGAAGAGGTGGTCGTGGAGGAAGAGGAGGGAAGAATTTTAGAGGAAGGGGGCAGACATTTCTAAGGAGAAAGGTATGATATTCATTGCATATGATGTAATAGAGATGGACATGATGCATCCACATGTAAGTTTCCTTAGGACAGAATTGAGCAGGAAAGAAATTAAGGAAAAGGTAAAACACCTGATAAAGGTAAAGGTAAAGCAACTGAGTCCACTCATTATGTTGTGGCACATTTGATGTAGGAGCATTAAACCCAGGAGGAAATCAATGTAATTAAGTAGACATAAGGGGTCATGTATTTTTAGGAAGTAGTTTTCCTAAATGATAAATTAATGTAATTTAGGACTTTAAGTGATTTAATTAGATGTGTGAGAGAAATTGTAAGTGCTCTTGAATAAATGAGGACATGAGTGGGAGTAATGACAAAAGAGTTCAAAATCAAATGTAACTCTTTAAACATTCCATGATTCGAGGGACAAGAGAGAGACTTTAGGAATTAATTATAAGTGGACATAATGGATATAGGATTTAGGAGTCGGTTCAGTAGATATAGGAGTTGAACCAAGATAGTTCAACAGAACTCCTGGCATATATGTAAGCCTACGGGGAGAGTCAAAAGGAGCAGGCCACTTACATTGAAAAATAGGCCTATGCGAGACAGAGAAGTCTCCAATGTAATCTTTGCTTTTACACATATATATTCAGAGTTTATTCTTGACTGTGTCAAAGTGTGTGAATCGCATATTTTATGATTGATTATGGTGTGAACTTGTAGGTTTTGTAATAGCGGATTGCAGGCAGAGTTCTGAAGAATGTGCGGAGGAGAGAATGATTCAGAGGAATCATAAGGGATCTTAGAATCCAATTGAAGAAATAGAGTAAGCTCAGGAGGGAGAGTGTAAAGTGAAATAGCAGAGGACAGGAACCTTTAGAAGAACCAAACCACCGAGGAAAAATTGAAGAAATCGTGGAAGAGGCATGCACAAGAGCCATTTGATCTGAAAGATCAATGGTCCAGATGATGTCACTGAAGGGGAAGGCGAAATATCTCATCAGAGGAATTATTTATAAAGATTAAGTCCCGCAAGTGTAAAACCTAGTTTACACTAAGAAACTGTGCAAAACACAGTCGAAATTGGGTTCCGGACTTGAAATATGATAGAGAGCGGTTTATAACCTTATCGGGTCCGGAGAAATGGTTGGATCGACAATTTTAGGAAGTCAAGGGGCAATGTAATGGAACATCGATACGCCGATAGCGATTAAGTGCTAATCAGTGATCGAAGATATCGGGTGATCGGAGGTCAACCTTAATATAATGCCGCACTGTGGAGAGACTAAAGGAAGCGGACCCGACGATAAATATAGTCGCGGGTTTAATGAATTTGAAGTCCACTATATGCGTTCGGGGGGAGTTTTCCTTTGTAAACTAAAAGGGTATGAATTAAGCACCGATAGTGTATTTCCCAATCCTAAAGGGAAATCGCATATCGAGAAGCGGAAGGTACATACGTATTCATGACCAAGGAAAGAATGCGATGGCCGATTGTGATGAGGTTTAACCTTGTGGACTGTGCAGAATCCGTATAAAAGTGGACAAAGGTATGTTTATAGTTATTTCCTTTGTTAAAAGGTTATAACAGAAAAAGAGTGTCGATAAGGGTTTTTATGTGTTAAACATATAATAACCGAGTTTAAAGTGGGGAGATTATGTATAAGTGACTAATGGGTTATATAGAGGTTCTAAAGGGGTTTTAAAGTACCGATAAGGAATATTTGTGGAATGCTTTGATAAGAGGGTAAATGAAGGCTTGAGGATTGATTTAACTCTCGATAGGAGGTTTAAGCAGGGTGATTGGGTTCCAACTTAAAGGAACCAAGATAAAAGGGCCTTAACCATTTATGGGATGAATTTTTGACTCCTTTGAAGAGGAAAATACCTGGGACAAGTGTACTGATGAATTTTTATGCATATTATGGGTATGTGTGGGTCTTATACTGCACCATTAGTGGTATCAAAGCAGAATTGAAATCAGAGTGAGGAAAGATTTCTGCGACAGGGAAGTTGCACACAGAAGAAGGTAATGTGCATAAGGCTACAATAGAAGGCTGTAAGGGGAACTTTTGAAGTTCTAGAAGATTGTAGCATTCTAGCAGAGGCTTGGAGTAGACAGGAACAGAGGATTCCTTGAAGGAAAGACAAAAGAAGATTGCTTAATGCAAGTTCTGAAAGAAAGAGGATTTAGAGACAAGATAGAGGGCAATCCATTCAAAGTATAGGTGGAATGGTGAAACAAGATCATGTTGAGATCTTGAAAGTGAGGTAATATGATATGTTCTTCTTTAAATTGAGAATGTGTGTTTATACAATGATATGCACAGGTGACAGCAAGAGAGGCTGTGAGAGGAGAACCAGATGAGTTCTTGAAGGCAGAGTAAGTAGAATACTCTAAAAGAGAAGTGGTAGTGAACCTGAAGAATCCAACAAGAAATTGGACAGAGAGGACAGCTGAAGTGTTCTCAAGAGAGAGTGAGAGATTGCATAAGCCTAGAAGGAGCAAAGGTGTTGCTCAAGAGGAGGTTCCAGATAGAGGATCGTGCTTACCAAAAGACTGAGTGAGGAGAGCTTAGTGAGGTAAGATTGCAGCCAAGAGGACTAGTTGTAGCAGAGGCTTATTGCAGATGAGTGAGAAGCTCATGAAGAAAGAAGAGAAGAAGATGACTACTGATAGTCATAGCAGAGGTTCAGAGAGAAGCCACAATAGAGGATATGAGAAGAAGGATGCCAAAGCAAATGGCAAGAGGATGAGTCAAGAGGAGATTAACAAAGAGGTTGCAGAGTTAAAAGAACAACTCGATGCATTGAGTATACATGAACAAGACCAGAGACTAGGTTGGGTCTTAAGGAAGAAGCCAGTGGAATGGCATGAGATGCAGAGAAGACTACAACAAAAGCAAGTAAAGTGGCTGATGGGAAAACTCAAGGAAGCTGAGTTGGAAATGGAAATGGAAGAGTCCATTTGTGAACCAGAAAGGGGTGAAATTCTGGGAGAAACTAAAGATGAAGACTTGAAGACTGAAACTTCAAGTGAGAACAAAAGGTCTGATGATTTTAAATCTGAAAATTTGTCGATGTTTGTAGGTGATATTGTCACAAAGGAGAAAGAAGACAAGCAGAATCGAAATTCTGTTTTGGAAGAAGATGAGATAGATAGGTCTCATATGCAGTTGGGGGAAGATATCAAGAAACCAAGTGAAGGGCTTGAAGAGATTGAAGAAGAGACCATCGAATAATTTCTTAATCATATGAAGGATTTAGAACAACAAGGAGATATGATGGTTGAAGCATCAAATGAGACCACAGAGTCTTATGTTTGTAAAACTGATAGTTTTTGTATGATGGTAGGTATTGTAGGAGAAAAGCAACCTTTTGAAGATATCTTCAGAGGAGATGAAGATCTAGAAATAAAAGGTGACAAAGAAAACTTTTTAGAAGAGGAGAAATTTGACTGCGTATAGAAGAAAAGGTCTATGGATGAGTCTATAGAAGTTGTCATGGAGATGAGGAATCAGGATCTTATTCTGATGAAGAATGAAGGACTAATGTCTCAGAAAGGTTATCAAATGAGTTTGATTGATGTTATTGATGGAAATCAAATGGAGGAGAATGATAATGCAGATGATGAGACAAGGATAGATCTTAGGGAAGATAAAAAACAAGAGATTGAACGCAAGCTTGGAAAAGAGACTATGTTAGCTGAAAACATAGTAAAGAATCATCAATTCACTATGATGATAGGCATAGTGGAAATAGTCATGAAAGATGTTGAGACAGTCAGTGAAAAAGAAGGACATCTACTGAAATATGTTAAGAAGGAAGAAGTCTATGCAAAAGACTTACCAAAGGGAGAAAGAACACTAATAAAGGAGTGTTTTGCAGAGGATGAGTAATCTTTTGAAGTTGTCAAAAGTATGAAGAAGTATCTCTCAGAAAGTAAAAACTCTGAAGTAAAGGAGGATGAAGAATGTCTCTTAAATGAGAAAAGCAGTGAATTATTGCAGCAGAAAGAACTTAGGTTTGGAAGTGATGATGAAATACGGCAAAGTGTCATAGAGAAATTACATTGCTAGAATATTTGCTGGAAAATTCAGAGTATGACAGTATGATTGCAGAAAAAGGAGTTCACAACAGTGGACAAGAGCAGGAAGGCATCATTAGGACAAATGGTGTGGAAGAGAAACTAATGTATAGTCTCATGAATTCTTTTGAGAGTTCCAATCAACATACTGATGTACTAACAGAGGAGAAAGAAACAGTGCAGCAAACTGAATTGTTGCCAAAGGAAAACAAGGCACATCAGCCTTATGTTTTTAATTTTAATAAGTGTTTTGTGAGTGCATGTTTTGTTGAAAATTCTGGAGGAGAATTGGCACAGCTAAGCCACTTAAAGATGAAAGAAGGAGATTTTATGGAAGAATTCAATCCATGGAGCAGGGATGTTAAATTGTTGGAGAGAGTGTTGAACAGTCATGATTTAGTGCAAGAGGGTAAGGATGATAGGGAGGTAGAAAGCAAACCAAAAGTTGGAGCAAGCAAAGAAAAAGTCAGCAAAGCAACCAAGGCAAAAGATGAAGTAAGTAAAATAAACCAGCAGCTACAAAGAGAAAGTAACCAGCAGCAGTTTAAAGAATTAGAGGAAAGCAACAACAACCTGAAACAAAGAGAAGGAAGCAGAATATGGACCAGTCCAAAGATGTGCTGGAGACATAAATTGAAGAAATGTGGCAACTGATGATGAAGCAGTCCGAATGGAGGAAAATGGTAGTAGCAGCAAGAAAGATCAATTAGAACTTGAACCTGATTGACAAGAAGAAGAAAATGGAGCAAAAGACAACAGAAGTGCAGCAGCAACAAGGGAAAAAAGCATGTGGATAGTTACAGAACAAAGTGTGGGATCCAGGAAGACAAAGACCAAAAGGCACATGATCAGGAGATCATGAATATTTTCTACTTTGGGAGTCTGATGCAGGAGCATTAAACCTAGGAGGAAATCATTGTAATTAAGTAGACATAATGGGTCATGTATTTTTAGGAAGTAGTTTTCCTAAATGATAAATTAATGGAATTTAGGCCTTTAAGTGATTTAATTAGATGTGTGAGAGAAATTGTAAGTGCTCTCAAATAAATGAGGACATGAGTGGGAGTAATGACAAAAGAGTTCAAAATCAAATGTAACTCTTTAAACATTCCATGATTCAAGGGACAAGAGAGAGAATTTAAGGATTAATTAGAAGTGGACATAATGGATAGAGGATTTAGGAGTCGGTTCAGTAGATATATGAGTCGAACCAAGATAGTTCAATAGAACTCCTGGCATATATGTAAGCCTACGAGCAGATTCAAAAGGAGGAGGCCACTGACATTGAAAAATAGGCTTGTGCGAGACAGAGAAGTCTCAAATGTAATATTTGCTTTTATCTATATCTATATAGATATATATATATATATATATATATCTATATATCTATATATCTATATATATATATATATATATATATATATATAGATATATATATATATATATATATATATATATATATATATATATATATATATATATATATATATATATATCTACAGAGTTTATTCCTGACTGTATCAAAGTGTGTGAATTGCGTGTTTTATTATTGATTATGGTGTGAACTCGTAGGTTTTGTAATAGCGGATTGCAGGCAGAGTTCTGAAGAATGCGTGGAGGAGAGAATGATTTAGAGGAATCATAAGGGATCTTAGAATCCAATTGAACAAACAGAGTAAGCTCAGGAGGGAGAGTGTAAAGAAAAATAGAAGATGACAAGAACCTTCAGAAGAACCGAACCACATAGGTAAAATTGAAGAAATCGTGGAAAAATCAAGTAAAAGGGACGAACAATGAAGTGAAGAGGCATGCACAGGAGCCATTTGATCTGAAAGATCAATGGTCCAGATGATGTCACTGAAGAGGAAGGCGAAATATCGCATCGGAGGAATTATTTATAAAGATTAAGTCCTGCAAGTGTAAAACCCAGTTTACACTAAGAAACAACACAAAACACAGTCGGAATTGAGTTCCGGACTTGAAATATGATAGAGAGCGGTTTATAACCTTATCGGGTCTGGAGAACTGGTCGCATTAGTGGTTTGAAGAAGTCAAGGGGCAGTGTAATGGAATGCTAATACACCAATAGCGATTAAGCGCTAATCGGCGATCGGAGATATCGAGTGATTGGAGGTCGACCTTAATATAATGCCGCATGTTCGAACGAATAAAGGAAGCAGACCCAACGATAAATATAGTCACGGGTTTAATGAATTTGAAGTCCACTATATGCATTTGGGCGAACTTTTCCTTTGTAAAAGAAAAGGGTATGAATTAAGCGTTGATAGTGTATTTCCCGATCTCAAAGGGAAATCACATATCGATAAGCGGAAAGTATATATGTATGCATGACCAAGGAAAGAATGTGATGGCCGATTGCGATGAGGTTTAACCTTGGGGACTGTGCAGAATCCATATAAAATCGGAGAAAGGTATGTTTATAGTTATTTCCTTTGTTAAAAGGTTATAACGGAAAAAGAGTGCCGATAAGGGTTTTTATGTGTGAAACATATACTAACTAAGTTTAAAGTGGGGAGGTTATATATAAGCAACTGATGGGTTATATAGAGGTTCTAAAGGGGTTTTAAAGTCCCGATAAGGAAGATTTGTGGAATGCTTTCATAAGAGGGTAAATGAAGGCTTGAGGATTGATTTAACTCCAGATAGGAGGTTTAGGCGGGATGATTGGGTTCCGACTTAAAGGAACCAAGACAAAAGGCACTTAATCATTTATGGGATGAATTTTTGACTCCTTTGAGGAGGCAAAGACCTGGTGCAAGTGTACTAATGCATTTTTATGCATACTATGGGTATGTGCGGGTCTTACCTTGCACCAACATTTCAACATTGGAGTAACTGAAGACTTATTTAATGCTTCACTTACTTCATGGAAAGATGCTTGGTTGCTTGATTAAGGAGACACTTGCCACATGAATTTCAGGAGATATTTCTTTGAATAATTCACTGATAATGTTTATGGAGCATTATTCTTTGCAAATAAGTCAAAACTCAAGCCATCAGGGCTTGTCACCATTAGGCTCAAATTGCCTAGTCTTCCAAATTTTCTTCTTTATTATGTTCTATACCTCCCAGAGCTGAGGAGAAACTTGTTGTCTTTGGTCCACATCTTCCAACAAGGACATTGTATTCATATATTTGATGGCAAGGTCGAGGTCAGAAAGGAATGCGATCACTCATTTGTCATGACTGGGATAGAGAAATAAATACTTCTGAAGTTGCAAGGAACCTCTGCTCATGCACAAAATGTTTTATACAATTGTCACTATGAAGAAGGTACATTTCTATCAATTATTTTATGGCATGCTAGATTTGGACACTTGAGGTATGACAACCTTCGTTTGTTAAATAAAAATGCTGTTACTAGTTTCTGTACTATTCTTAGGAAACTTAAGCAATGTTATGCTTGTATCTTAGGAAAGCACATCAAATAATGTTTTCATGATTCTCATTCCAAATCACATAGAAAACTTGAATGTATTCATTCTGATTTGTGTGGCCCAATGCATGTTCCTTCTACAAATGGTAATAAATATATGATGACATTTATTGATGACTACACCAAAATGTGTTGGGTTTATTTATTGAAGAACAAATCTGAAGCTTTTGAAACATTCAATAGCTTTCATGCATGGATTGAAAATGATGCACAATCTCATATTGGATATATTCCTACTGAGAACAAAAAATAATATACATCAAATGAATTTGAAAAATATCTTTGCCAACATGAGATCAAACATCAAACAATCGTGCCTTATAATCCCTAATAGAATGTAGTAGCTGAAAGAATGACCTAGACATTCTTAAATATGGTACGCTCCATGATGTTTTTCAAGAATGTTAAACTGATGTTTTGGGTTGATGAAGTTATATGTGTTGTGTATATAAAGAATAGGTGTCCAACTAATGCTATAAAAAACAAGACTGCCTGTGAAATTTGGTATGGTCACATTCCTTTGGTGACACATCTTAGGGTTTTTGGTAACACCTATTATGCCTTGATACTTAATGAACAAAGAAACATTGTTATGCCTTGATACCTAAGGAACAAAGAAAAATACTCGGTGCAAGGAGTCGTAAATGTATCTTCTTAGGGTACTCAAATAGATCCAAATCATATCGTCTCTATAATGAGCTGAACAATAAGTTTATAATATCTAGAGACGTGATATTTCTTGAATCTTCCAAGAATGTAATGTTGTTGAGTGGCAACTTGATCGCTTGAATAGATTCAGACATGCAAATAATTTTTAAAAATTTGCGAATGAGATTCCACATCTTCAAGAGGGGATTCCTATACTGGATCAATATGTGGAATCTTCTTCTGAAGCACTCTCTCCCCTACATGAAGCTCCAGCCACTGATGACACTTTGAGTGATGTGACTGATAGAATTGGAAGACTAAATCTTGATTTAGTCCCATCTCAGTCAATTGAGCAGCCTGAGCAATCTCAGAAAGGTCCTCCAAAATGGCTAACAAACACACTTGAAAGTGTTTGTCGTGATGAGGGTGGAAGGATAGGAACAAGAAGCTCAACCAGAAAGAATGGAGGTGATGTAGATGATTTTGATTCACCTGTTGATATGGATGTTTCTTATGATTGTGAATTGAATTTGTCTATGGATTTCGAACCACCTTCCTTCAAAGAAGTTGCTTCTCCTAATGAATGGAAAGAAGTGATGTAGGAAAAATATGAGGTTTTGATAAAGAATGACACCTGGAAGCAGGTTGATCCTCCATTGGGATCCAAATCAATTGGCTGCAAGTGGGTCTTCAAGAACAAGTATAAATCAAATGGATTACTTAAAAAGCAAAAATATAGGCTTGTTGCAAAAGGTTTTACAGAAAATGAAAGGGTTGACTATGAGGAGACATTTTCCCCCACAATAAAATGGGATACTATCTGGACACTCTTTTCCTTGGCAACTCATAATGGTTGGAAGGTCCATCAAATGGATGTAAAAAGTGCTTTCTTTAATGGAGATACGAAAGAGATTTTTTTATGTCCCAACCAGAAGGATTTTTTGTAAAGGGTCAAGAACACAAAGTATGCAAGCTAGTAAAATCCTTGTATGGCCTCAGGCAAGCACCGTGATTCTAGTATGAGAAGTTAACTGAGAATCTTTAGAAACTCAATTTCAAACATTATAATCTTGATGATGCAACTTTTCTTGTCAAGAAAGTTGGAACAACAATTGTATATCTTGTGGTATATGTTGATGATGTTCTGATGATAGGGAACAACGAGAGATACAATGCATCCATAAATAAAGAACTAAGGAAAGGTTTTTAAATGACATATTTGGGCTATGTTCGCTACTATCTTGGTATTTAAGTAACTCAACATTTGAAGTTTATATTCCTCTCTCAAAAGAAGTGCCTGATCTACATAGCTCGGTTTTTTTTCTTGTGATGTTGTGTTGGCTAGCACTTTTAATGATTGTAATTGTGAAGGTTACTCTGCCTCATCTAAGGTGCGACCTTTTATTTTTTTGGTTGTTATGCTGATAGGAATTATATTGTGGGGTTTTTGTTGGTGACATTGTTGAGATTCTTTGTCCTCAACAGGTGTCACGAATCTCAACAGTGTCCCTGTGATTATTTTCTCATCCTTCGCACTAGTGTTATTGGATGTTCATGCTCCACTTATTCTTCCTATCAAGGAGATGAATCTTTGCTCCAAGGGTTTAGTGGGAAGTTCAAGGTTCGAGCCCCAGATCTTTGGTCGTGGATTCCATGTGTAATGTTCAGTCTAAGGTACCAGTAGCACAACAAGGAAAATGAATGGAAAGAATGGTTATGCAGTCATAGACACTTGTTTTTTTTAACACTTACACCTACGGAGATGTTGGCTATTGGGATAACAAATACCTTCAATAATTTGGGCCTTTTGAATGGTACTAGTGCTAGTCCAAACTCAAACCCTACAAAAATAAACATGTTCCTAAAACCTCTTGATTCCTTTCTTACATTTGCTACCTTTATGTTTTGTAAGGTGGGGAAAGAAGGTATGGAGGTCCTAAATTGTGGGGGCCTTGCAACCAGTTGGAGAAGGAATTTTTGTCTCGCACCAAAATGCCTTCTTTGGTTTGATCCAATAATGTACAAAGGGTTGTTAGAGAGAATTTTTTCATGATTTGATCATGCACATCTCTGGTTCAACGCCTGCTATATGTGGCAGGAAGCATGCTCCATTTATATTGTGATTCCAAGGCCTATTGTACCTCCCCAGCCCCTAAAATACCTTGTAAGGTCATCTTTTGTGGGTCCTGCAATACGCAGTTTGTGAATTCTATGCAATCCATCTATATAATTCCATATAAATATGCGATACATATATGCAGCCACCTATTCCATTACAAATTCCATATATAGTTCCAAAGGAGCTTAGTCTACTACAATATAAATATTTATCCATATTTTCTTTCCTACAAGCATTCCCTTCCCACATTACATACTGGTTGTGATCCTTTCCTCTCCTTTCCGGTTATAACACCAAAATCCCATGGAATGGTTCCAGTTGAAAGAAAATGCATGATCAGTAGTAATGAAAATAAATAATTTACAAGAACCCAATTTTTTTGTTACACAGAGCTGTAGTCTTATATGCTTGTTGTTCCAACATTCATTCTACCACCGCTGCCCCAAAAACACAATTCCCAACAAAGCAATAGCCACCACAATTGACCACAGAGTATTGGGTTTTTCCAATGCTACCACCTGACGCTTCCACCAACCATCACCCCTAAAACCTTACCCCAGAAACTCTCATCTTCCTAACCTTCGTTCCCAAAACTGTCATACTTCAATTTCACATTTTCCTCACCTTCTAAAACATAGTTTCCATCCAAAATTTGAGAGAAGCAGTTGTTGGTTTTGGGATTATTAAAAATAAAACCTGCACAACAAGCATCAAAAATAGTGTGTGAATTGGTTCTATGTGCATCCAAGATGCTAATGGAATCCACCTCTGATATAAATTCACATTCAATGATTAGTATCTGACTCAACCACTTTTCATGATTTTCATTCACAATGCTTGAAGATAAAACCTAAAGCAGTCTGAAGGAGAAAATGTTTACTTCAAGAAGAAAATTTTGAGAACAATAAAAATCCTTCAAAACCAAAATCCAGATGAAATTGAGAATCCTTACAAAATAATTCCTAAATAACGTTATTTGCATTGATCCTCAAGTATTGGAACATCCCTTCTAAATTCTCTTCAAGAAGTTCGGCACGGTTTACATCCAAAATTCCAAAGAGGTAACTCTTGATTATGGGATTATTAAAAAGATAACCTGCACAACAAGCATCAGAAACAGTGTGTGAATAGGTTCTATGTGCATCCAGGATGCTGACAGAACCCACCTCTGAAATAAATTCGCATATCCATGATTAGTATCTAACTCAACCACTCTTCATGATTTTCAATCACAATGCTAGAAGACAAGCCCTGAAGAAGTTATGAAGAAAGGCCTGATAAGTCTACAATATTACTATATTCATGTTGACACATAGTTGACAGACAAGTGTCTAAGGACATCTTGAATCTCAAAATGTTCATCATCTATAATGTCACACTCATTTCTTTTATGTTCTACTATAGACATCACGTATATATATATATGCTTAATATTTGACGCAAACACTCACACTTAGGCTTAATATTTGACTCAACCACTCACACTTAGGCTTAATATTAGACATATTATCAGAGCATATGAATGAAGGAAAATATTTCTTATGGTGAAATTCCCTTACCAAGTATAAAACACCAATGGCACTCATACCAGTGCAAGGTGCAAAGTAAAATCCAAATTTGGCCAAACCCTTATGAAGTGATTAACTTAACAAATTTGATGACTTGCCTTGAAAATCATATGAAAACTCCTCTCATCATGTTTGAGTCGAATTATGGACAACATTTATGAAGCTTGTTTCACTAGATTTCGTGTAATTCTTGGCATAGATATCTGCACAGGAGAGATGCTCCTCTCCCGATATCTGATGTCCAAAGGAAAATGTTGTCAACCCATATTTACACACCAAATTCCTTTTATTATCTTTGACTTCTAATTCATATTTGACTTCTAATTCAGATAAAAAATAAATTTATCCTTCCATTATTACTATTTACTTTGTTGCATCCTATACCCAAATTTTGGTATTTAATATCCCCCGTGGTTGTTGCAAAAGGGTATTCCTTGAGAGAAGCAAGAGATTGATCTTTTCAAGCAATATGACTATGTTGCCAAAGAGGAAAAAATCCTCTTTCCTTTACTTTTTCACAAGGACTCACAAGTTCCAAATAGATTAAATTTTGTTCAGCATAATTCCCCTTGATATTTTCCACACATTTTTGCAAGTAGAATCTTCCATGCAATGACTCATCCTCCATTGAGTTTATATTGATTTTGTCTAGATTTAATGCTGACAAATTGTTGTCTCACCTCCAACCAAAATCGATGCAAGCAAGAAGGCCATCATTCCATATTGAATCTACTCCATTATTACCATTTTGTTGTCCATAATGTCGAATAAAAAAATTGTTTAATCATTTAACATGATTCCCTGTCATCCAAACATTCAAATCAAATTTGCATCAAGTTGGCCAAGAGTCATATACATAGCAAACATAAACATTACCTTCCAACTGCTAAAGAGTGGCTAAATTTCCAAAGTTGAAATGTTTTGCTCCCTCTAGTGGTACTATTTTTCTATCGGCCTTTGAATCTAAAGATAAATCCAACATAGTATATTTATAAAGAACTACAATGTTTTCTATGAACGATAAGTCTATGCTTTCATCATGTCCTTCAACATTCGAGGTAGTAGAAACAATCTGCACTTTTCCATGCTAAATAACACAGTCAACATTGGAACAAAATGTTTCTCTTTGACCAAATTCAGATGGAAAGGGTATCATTTCACTTGTAAGTGCTCCAATACCTTCCTGGCCATCAAATTCTTTCATACCAACAAGCATCTCAATTGATTCCTCACCTGATTCAAAGAATCTTGTGAGCAACTTTGGAATGTTGTAAAATGGTTCACCTGTTGTTGATTTCCACCTGTCATTCCCTGGATTCACACACTCACTACATGGAGTTAAATAGTCATCCTTCATTTCTTCACTTTCTTTATAACAACCTTCAATTAATGTTGTTGAACTTGATGCTCTCCCCCTGTTTTCATTTGATATTATTTTAAAGTGATTGCCTTTGTTTTCATTAGGCGATTTTGCACTATTATCAAGGGATAATTTACTTGAAACTAGTGGAATAGAATGCTTGGCCTTTTTAATATTGCTTGCTTTTATGTGGCTTGATAGAGCTGAGGAATCCAACTTAGAAATATTTTTACTACCACCTACCGATTGCGAATGAGCTTGAGCTTCTGTACTTATGCCATTGACACTAGGAAATGTTAAAAATTCCTTGTTAGAATCATTTATTTTACCCATTGAAGCAAATTGATTTTCACCCATTGATTGACCATCAGATTCCACCTTTGATTGTGAGCAGCCTTGGTTTTGATAACCAAAATTTGTTGTTGACATATCATTTAGTAGTTGGGATGCAGGCTTAGAATTTATACCTTCAGAAGATGGATGAATGAAATATCTAACTCTACAAGATGGAATGCTTCCATCACCAGGTGAGGCTACTTTCCTATCGGAGAAAGAGAACATTCCACCCTGTCATTCAGAGTTATCTGATGATAGTGAACTTGTTGTATTTCTCGATGAAACACTTGTCCTCTTAGCCTTCAATTGACACTCAAAGTCCATTATAGACTGTAAACTTTTGATATCATTATTATCATGCCAATAAGAATCAGGGTTAAGAGGCCAGAAGAGTGGCTCCTGATTGCTGTTGTCCTCAATATCTTTACTTGCATTGGAGTTCAAATAGCCAAAATTTGCACCCATCTATGTGATAGAGTCTTCCAAGGACAAATTCAAGCTTGTTTCTTCTTCGTAGTCCAGATGCTTAAGAGGAAGTCTACCAACAAGAGTAGAAGGGTTATAGTGCATTAATGAGACATCTGAAGTGAAGCCCTCAAATACACAAGTAATCGAAGCAACAAGATGGTGAGCAATTTTATTTCCTTTTCTCTCAGAACAATCAGAATTCATTCCATTTGAACTATTTCGAGGTCCAACTCTTCCAAATAAAGTTTCAAGCTTGAAGATGATATTCTATGACAATCATGATGCTGAAAAGAGTAGTGTTTCTCAGAAGATGATATGCTATCAGAATATTGATGACGCAAAAGTAGTTTTTCTCTGAAGATGATATGCTAGCACAATCTTGATTTCACGGAGAGTAGCGTTTCTCAAAAGATGATATGATATCACAATCTTGATGTTGCAAAGAATAGTGTTTCTCCCCTATGTAGCTACTCAACTCATTTTGTAGTGTTGAAGAACTCTCAGGAAAACTATATGTGGACCATTTACCATCTAAGGTACTCTCCACAAAAGTGCATGTGAAGCTTTTCTCATCTGAGACACTTTCCTCCAATGTCGCTCGTGAAATCTTAGTCTGAAATGCATCTTGGTAAAAAATTATAGGATAATTATATGTCTAGGACTGAACTGGAGAGGGAATATTGAATCCACCTTAACTTACTCTGTAGGAATTTACAAGGTAAATTCCTCAGATAGAACACCAAAGTACACCACTCACAAATAGATCACAGATCAATACACCAGTATTCTTGACGTGGTTAAAACCCTCAAAGAGGAAAACAGTCCACGACCTAAGCCAACGTGGTCACTTGAGGAAATTTATTAATAAAAGAAAGAAAATTTACATAAGATTCTCTCATGAAAGGTCACCCTACAAATGACCCTCCAGGCTCTTTAAATAAAGATCATGGAGCAACCAGGTGTTAAGCCATGGATCAAGTGTCGGTAATAATAAGGAGAGAATGAACCGTCGAATCACTTCATGGCTAGAACGTATCATGACCATCAGATGGTAAGTTACACATGTACATAGTAAAGAAACACACTTTACCTAGCTCTACACTAGACCAAGTTATAGTTAACTATTTCCTATGTGTCGAAATATCCTAACACCCCACCTTAAGAACAACTTGGGATAAGATTGAAGGATGTACAAATATGACACAATAGGAGAAGGAAGGAGGCATTAGAGCCTATCCCCCTTAGTGAAAACTTCCTGAACTCTAACCATAAATCGAAGTTTATTAAACTTCACCTCTGTGAGAGCCTTTGTAAAGATGTCTGCAACTTGATCATCCATTGAACACTATTGCACTTCAAGAACATGGTCATGAATGAGTTTTCTGATGAAGTGCATGTGTAGTTCAATGTGTTTTCTACGCTGATATTGGACTAGATCTTTGCATAGTTGAATGGCACTTTGATTATCACACCAAAGTGTAATCGAATGCTGCTGCTGAAAACCAAACTCTGACAAAATCTAACAAAGCCACAGGGATTCCTTACTAGCTTCTACGGCACCATGATACTCTGATTCTACTGAAGAAAGATAAATGGCACTTTTTTTCCTGCAAGCCCATGTAATAGGTCCATAACCAAGAGTGAAGACATAACCTGCAGTAGAATTCTGATCATCAGGGTCACCAACCCAATCGGAATCAGTGAAACCAACCAATGAGGATATTCTTCTGCAATGTAATGAATCCCAAACTGAACTATACCTTGAAAATAATGAAGTATTATTTTAGTTGCTTTCCAATGACTTTCATGTGGGTTTTTCATAAACCGAGCAATAAGGCCAACAACAAAGGATAGGTCAGGACAGGTATGGGTCAGATACAAAAGTTTTCCGACAAGCTGACGGTATAAGGTAGCATCAACTTCAAGGGAAGTACAAGTGACTGAAAGTTTGGCTCCAGACTGAAAGGGAGAAGGGGATAGCTTACAGTCTTCCATGTGAAAGTGGTGTAGAAGATCATAGGTATACTTGGTCTGGGAAAGGGAAATACCTTCCTTGGATTGCAAGACTTGAAGACCAAGAAAATAATGCAAGTGTCCTAAGTTTTTCATTTCAAACTTTTTTTTAAGGTTGGACTTCACATTGTTTATAAGGTTGGGATCACTACCAGTAAGGATAAGATCATCAACATAAAGAAAAAGAATGATAAGAGACTTACCCACTTTCTTGGTGTAGACAGTATTATCATAATGACACCTAGAAAATCTAGTATCTAAAAAAGCTATCCATTTTGGCATACCAAGCCCGAGGGGCTTGCTTGAGACCATAAAGGGATTTCGTAAGCCAACATAAAAGGCTAGAGTCTATTTGTATAAAGCCAGTAGGTTGTTCCATATATATTTCTTCATGCAAGTCCCCATCCAAGAAGGCAGATTTAACATCCATCTAATGGACTTCCCATTTGAAAGAGGCAGCAAGGGAAAGAACAAGGTGGATAGAGTTCATTTTGGCAACAGGGGAGAAGGTTTCAGTATAGTCAATGCCTTCAACTTGTGAAAAACCTTTAGCAACAAGACGAGCTTAATGTTGATCAACTTTTCCATCTGGTCCATACTTGGTTCTGTAAACCCATTTGCATCTAACAAGTTTTCGTCCCTTTGGAAGAGGAACACGATCCCATATATCATTTCCCAATAATGAACGATATTCTTCATTCATAGCTGCATCCTAGTCTAGATGGCCTGAACCTTCTATAAAGGTGTTAGGAGCATAATTTTCTAAAGCTTATGCCAGTAAAGAAGAGGCTCTATCGAACTAAGAACATGTATGTCATTGATCTGTAGGATCACCTGCAAGAGGACCTACTGCATCCTAAGTAGAACAGACCCATTTTGGAAGCTAAGGAGCTGAAGAAGGATCCTGAGAAGGTGGGGGAGGATTATCATCCTTGCTATCATCATCTGAAGAAGAAATATTTTCAGAAGTAGAAGGGATAGAGAGAAGTGGCACATCTGCCTAACTAGGCTCATAGACCAATATATTTTCAGTAAACTTTACATCTCTTCTAATGATAACATTTTTGGACTTAAGTGGAATACGTTTATATCCTTTGACATCTTCAGAGTATCCAACAAAAATACATTTTTCACTCTTAGGTTCTAAAGCTTTATGTTTCTCATATGGAATATGGTCCCATGCTTCACATCCAAAAACACGAAAGTGACTTACATTTGGTTTAATTGAGCTCCATGCTTCTTCTCAAGGAAAATTTTAAGGATGGAAAATTTTCTTGAAGTTTAAAACATTGGCGAATCTCACTAATCCCTAATATGAAAATTATAAATGTTTATTGATATATTTGTAAAATTAATCAAATTTATAATTATTTTATATATAGTCTCTATATAATTTTGGCAATTTTTAAGGTAAAATAATTTTATATTCTAAAATTTGGGCGAATCGTCTGTTATAAAATTGGAAATTGGCGAATCTTTTTTGTGGACAAATCATGGAAAATTAGCCCATTGGGCGAACATTAGCCCCTAAAATTTTCCATGCTTCTTCTGGAGTGATATTCTTCAAAACCTTAGTAGGAGTGTGATTTACTATGTAATTTTCACAGTTAATTGCTTTTGCCCAAAAATTAAGACTAAGTCCTTTAGATTGAAGCATACAATTAGCCATTTCCTTTAAGGTGTGGTTCTTCCTTTTAGCTACACCATTTTGTTGTGGAGTATATGGAACAGTATGTTGCATTTGAATTACATGCTCATTGTAAAAGTTGATGGATTTGTTGTTAACATATTCTCTGCCATTATCATATCTTAGCTTAAGAATTTGATGTCCAGATTGTTTCTCAAAAAACGCCTTAAAGGCCAAGAACATGTTAAAGACTTCACTCTTGAGTTTTAAGAAGTATACTCAAGTGCATCTGGAGAAATCATCAATGAAAGTTAAGAAATACTTGTAGCCATAGAATGAAACAACTGAAAGTGGACCACATAAATCACTATGCACAAGCTGTAAAGGGACTAAGGCATGCCAAGATGCACGTTTTCAAAATTATTCTGATGATGTTTTCCGAGTACACATATGCAAAAAACACCATCTCTGCAAGATACCATACGGAGACCTGTCACCATATTTTCTTTACATAGATTTTGAAGGAATCAATAGTTTAAGTGACCAAATCGCTCATGCCAAAGTTTGCTCACTTCATCATTATGAGCAACAAATACCGAGAGAAGAGTTGATGACCCAAAGTTGTTAAACTTATACAACCCTGTAGAATCATCAACAATGCCAGTAGCTAAAATATGTTTAAGATCTCTTAGGTCCTTAATTACAACATCGTGAGGTGAAAATTCAACGGTTTTACCTTCACCTGAATGAGTTATCTAATATATAGATTGAAGGTTGCAGGATAAGGTTGGAACACATAATACATCATTAAATTGACCATTGTCTAGATGAACAGTTCCAGTCTCTACAACACTAAGATATCTATCATCACCAACATATATATTTTTGTTGTTACAATCATTTAAAGAAGAAAACATGGGTTTGTTTTTAGCCATGTGATAAGAAGCTCCAGAATCAATGAGCCACTCATGAGAATGAGAAGAAGAAGACACATTTAATGCATAACCAGACCAAGATGCTTGACAACCACATGCAGAAAGTGTTATTCCTGAAGATGTAGTTGAAGTTGAAGAGTGCTCCAAATGAATGTTATGCTTCTTCATTGCTACTTCCAAGGCTTCCATCTTCTTAAATAATTTGGATTCTAAGTGGCCATCTCGATTATAAAAGTGGCAATGTCTATCAATCTTCTTCCCTTTGTTTTTATTTTCCTTATCATTTTTTTGAAATGATTTTTCATTTTGAGACTGAAATTGCTTAGGACCCTTGCTTGGTTTAGGACCGTTTTTTTAAAGGATACTTCTTCTTAGGATTATTTGAATTTGGTTGTTGCTGGGTAGCTAAGGCATTCTTAGAAGAGTTTCCAAGATTAAGAAGACCAATATGTCAGAATTTTTCTTGTTCTCTTCTTAAAGAATCACAAAAGGCATCAAAAGATGGGGACTTGTAGTCTTGTCCTTGAGAAATAAAGGCTTCTCTAGTAGAATAGAAGGTCTTGTCCTTGAGAAATAAAGGCTTCTCTAGTAGAATAGAAGGTGGAAACAAACACAGTGTAGATTGGTCCCAACTTAGTAAGAATGGAATAGATAAGACTGCCATCTTCTTTCTTAACATTAACACCTTCCAAGAGAAGTCTAAGGGTCTTAAACTTGTAAAAAAAATCTTCAATAGAAGAAAAATTATTGGGGTCCAACGTAAGCAACTCATTTTCAAGTTGATGGGCTCTAATTTCATTTTTAATTCCAAAAACTTTAATAAGTTGTTTCATTACTTCATTAGGGGTATCAAGTTCTGCGATATGGAATCCAAGGTCTAGAGAAATAGACATCCCTATCAACCCACGTGCTTGATATTGCTTATTTTACCATTTGGATGCCTTATCTTCATCTTTAGGTTTAGTTTCTTACCCTGAGGCTATTCTGTAAAGACCATTAATTCTAAGTAAATCCATAATGTAGGACCACCATTGGAAGTAGTTGGTGTTGTCAAGAATAACTTGGCATGGAATTTCCATAAAAATAGAAACTGAAGCTGTAGACGTTGAAACTAAGTGTTCCAATGGAAAGATCTCGAAAAATTAGGCCGATTAAAAAAAGGACTCTGAAAACGACTTCCGGATGAAGAAGTTATGGCTTTTTGAAGAAAAGTTGTTGAAGATGTTGACGAAGTGCATGAATGTGCGGAAGTGATTGATAATGTTATATTTAAAACCCCCCTTCTCCCCCGCCCACCTTTGCAAACTTAATCTAATTAGCTCACTTTAAAAAAATATTTTATGTGACCCACTTTTATAAATAAGTAAAAGTCACTTTTACAATGGTACTTTATGAGCTACTCGCTAAATTATAACTTAAATAAAAGATAAAAGAATTTAGAATTATAAATGACTCACTTTTTATAATGAGTGAAAACACTTTTACATAAAGTAACTTTAAAACATAAGTTACATGTGCTTTTTGAAAAAGTAACTCAACAAAAAGAAAGACTTGAACCCAAGACCTTTATTCTCATAAAGTAACTTTGGACCAAGTGAGCTAGTTTAAAAGGTTGGTAATTTTTGGAAAAGAGGAAGTGGTTTTTTTTTTTAGTCACTGAAGCTTTGGGGTGCGTGCTTACTTGAAAAAGCTCTTTTTTCCTACAAAACAAAAAACCACACAACCCAACACGGACATGCAAAAAAAAACAAACCTTATGGCTTGAAGTTAGCTTTCGCCGGAAACTAAATATTTTCCTCAATGTTTCTGATTTTCTGAGATCACACTAAGGCATGGTGGAAAAGAGCATATGCATGAGAAAAATCATTCCTTTATGTTTCTAATTTGTCCAGATCCAACAGAGTCGCGGGGCAAAGATCATACACAGAAATAAAAGGTATAGATCCGGTAATAAAAAACAGAGACTTAAATAAACCGAAATAAACATAGAGATGAATAACTAAAACTGCAAATAAAGATTGTATACCTCCAGATCTTAAAAATGATGTAGCTAGGGCTACCAGAAACCTTTTCACATGAAACGAAAGGGGTTCCTCACTGCAAAATATGCTCCTAACACAATAGATCAGTTCTCTAGGCCCAAAAGCAGTCAGAAATAGTAGATCTAGGAAACGACAGTCAGATGCAGTTGCAGTGGCTTCGAATTTGGATCACCAACGGATACAGCCCTCAAATAGCTCTGATACCATGTTGGAATTTACAGGGTAAGTTCCTTAGATAGAACACCAAATGAAAGCGCTCACAAACTGATCATAGATCAATACACCAGTATTCTTGACATGGTTAAAACCCTCAAAGAGGGAAACAGTCCACGGCCTAAGCCAACATGGCCACTTCAGGAAATTTATTAATAAAAAAAAGAAAATTTACATAAGCTTCTCTCATGAACGATCACCCTACAAATTCCCCTCCATGCTCTTTAAATAGAGATCATGGACTAATCGGGTGTTAAGCCACGGATCAAGTGTCAGTAATATCGAGGAGAGAATGAACCATCGGATCACTTCATTTCTAGAACATATCGGCACTGTTAGATTGTAAGTTACAAATGTACATAGTAAAGAAACACACTTTACCTAACTCTACACTAAACCAAGTTATACTTAACTATTTCCTCCGTGTCAGAATATCCTAACATACTCCCCGAGTATCTCATGTTTTTTTGTAACCTCACCCTGTAGTGTGTTCTTAATTGGAAATCTCTCAAGTAGATCAATGTATTCATGCATAGTCTCTTCTTCCTTCTCGACCACATTTGAGAACAAATCCTCAGTTGATTCATTGAGAACGAGCGATGCCTCTTCACTTGGATTGAACTTAGATACATCAAACGTGTGAAATCCTTTCAAAATAGGTGTTGTTTTTTATTTCTCCAGTACAACAACCCACTTAGTGATGATCCCTTTTTCAGGTGAGAGACCCTCAATAAGCAAATTAACTCTATCAATTCCTGCTTAATACACTTTGTCTGTGATAAGATCAAATTCAATATCAACTAAATGAATTAATGAAATTGGGTCGTGCAAACATTTTAATTTATTATTGAGTTTCTTGACCCTCTGATCTCTCTTGGACAAAATGGTTCCAGTTGAAGGATTCTTCGCCAATGGGGGGCTTTTAGAAGCTTTATTTTTTGGAGATGGTGAATTCTCCATTGGACAATAAGTTGTAGATTTCACATTTGATCTAGTAAAAAAATTAAAAAACTTTGCTAATAAATTTGGGGATGATCTACCTCTATGAGATTGCATATTCTTGTTTCGAACCGACATATCGATATCGTCCAAAGATTTGGACTTCCTGTTACTATAAGAACATCGGTGTTCTCCGACCTACTTAAACTTCCACCTCTGGGAACTTGACTCGCGTTCATGTTTCTAGACATAGCCATGAAGTTATTTCCTACGGGTCTTTTCCTGTCATTTTCCCTTATACATGCATTCTCTTCCTTATGCTTATTTATTTCTGGAGCTACATCAAGAGACCTAAACGCGATTGTAGGGGACGCATTGGAAACACTCTTCACAGAGCTTCCCTTCCTCAAAAAAGCCATAACGCGAACCTTTCCAACACAAAATACTGTTAAAAACCTGTGATTCAGAGATAACACAAAGTTATTTATCAATATCAAATGAAATCAGACTTTCATATCTCATTGAACAACATTCAAATTACATTTACAAAAAAAGAAAATAACATCCACATGAGGCAAGAAGCAAAGTAAACTCTACCTTTTTTCCATGTTTGTTAAGTTGAGTTGAAAATGGCCAATGTGGATGTTGTACTCTGATGATTGACTTAGTCATCAAAAGTAACAATGACTTTTTATGTATAACAATTAACTTGAATTTTTATGTATAACAATTTACTTTGCTATCAAAAGAAGCAATAATTTTCTATATATAATAATTTATTATTTAAATTTAAGTTGAGAAATTGTTTTCACATGGAATTTATTTAAATTTAAATTGAGAGAAGGGTTTTTTGGCTTGGAAAAATATTTAAACTTAAATTGAAATAAGGTTTTAAGGGTTTTCACATAAAAACTTAATTGTTTTTTTTTTTTTTTAGTTGGGACATGGTTTTCTTTGAAAAAAAAGTAAAAATTGCATATATCTTAGTGATGATGACTAAATAAATATAATGTTTTAATATTTACCACATGACATATATGAGACTATTTGTTGAGGAAAACCTAAGTTCTAACTTTGAGGAAACTTATATTACAGTGTTGAAATTTGTCATCCAATGAATTGAAATAACTCCCACTAAATAATTTAATTTACAATATTGCTTAATTGGGCTCCAAGAAATTTGAGGAGTGTAGAGGGTGTTCCAAATCGTAGCCTTATTATACTATTAGGCTTATGCTACTTCTTTTCTCGCGAAGAAAAATTACATGGAATATGCTATTTACAACCAATGGTTTCTCAAAAGTTTTATTAAAAGTCTTTAACACTAGATAAAACTCACCCTTTTTCTTTCTAGTTTTAGCCTTGAGATCTACCAAAAACTGCTCTTCTTCTATTTTTGAAGATATATCAGTTGACTATATATATATGAGAACATGTAATCCATTTGTTTGTCATCCAAAAAATCACAATATGATAAAAATAATGAGGGGTTCCTTAAATTGCAGCAAAGGACACGATTTCAATTTGTTTAGGCTTTTGAGCACCCCATGAAATGTGTGTTTATCAATTTCTTTTTTTTCTTCATCCAAAAAAATTCTCATCATAATATCCATGATGTTGTTCAGTGAAGATGGTAGAATATTACGGTGATTCTGGATTTAAGCCATCTATGGTATATATCTTTAGACATAGTTACTGGAGAATCCACAGTAAAAACCATTTTTCGTCAACGTTTCAAATCCCAACTGGGATCCATCATTAGGACTTTCTTGAATGCTGGTAGTAGAAGAGCTTGATTGAGGTAAATAAATAGTTGTGAGGAAAGTGGATTGAAGGATGAGATGAATGTTGGCTTAGTTTTAAGAATTCTAGATTTGAAGAGAAATATTTATTTATTTTTTATTTTATTTTTTATTTTTTATGAATAGTATCTAATCAATAATATTGTATTAAAATTTTTCATTAAATAATATTAATAATTAATGTATTAAAATTAATTATTAGTAAATTGTATTAATATTAGATTATTAATCTATTAATATTAATAATAATTCATATTAGTACATTGTATAAATACTACAATTTTTAATGAGTTAATAATGGTAATAATAATTTATATATTAAAATTAATTAATATTGATAATATTAATTATTAATATTATCAATATAAATATAAAAAATTTTAATAAGTTAATAATAGTAATCACCTATTAATATTAATATTAATTTATTAATAAAATAATATTAATCTTAATCTATTAATATTAATATTAATATTAATATTAATATTAATATTAATATTCTTAGTATTAATCTATTAATATTAAATTTATTACTATTATTAACTTATTAAAAATTTTAATAAGTTAATAATAGTACTAATAATCTATATATTAAAGTTAATAAATATTGATAATATTAGAAATCAATATTAATAATTTATAATCACTTAATAATAAATAATTAATTGAATAACCTAATAATTAATATCAAGACCTAATAATTAATAGTAATAATTACATTAGTAATCATTATTATGAACATTGACTTAGGAACTGTTTACTTTTTTAAAACGGTTTAACTAATTAATAGACTTATTAATAGATCTTAATTAATATTTAATAATAATAGCTTATAATATCTATTATTATTATTATTATTTTAAATGTTGTAGATGTAAATGATGTAATTACAAACTAATAATTATTATTGTTATTATACTTAAATTGTTATAGCACAGCTACTAACTACTAACTATTAGAAAGGAAAATCTACCTACTGATTGCTATACCTGAGGAGTATTGGTGACCTTAGTTTTTCTGATTAAGGGCATCCAGCTTCCACTAATCTCAATACCATTGTCTCTGTTGAGATTCTGTTGATGTTTGATAATTTCAAGAGCTTCTCTAATCTTTCGCCTATGATGATGTTCTTCCCTTGCGATAATTGAGGCGCTTTCCAAGCAGACATGGTGTTTAGTTTTAGAGGAGTGTTCTGCCAAGGCCGAAGTACGAGATCTTTCATTCCTAATATCAGCTCCATGTTCCTTGAGTCTTGTCTGCAAGGAGCGACCTGTTTCCCCAATGTAGCTTTTTCCACATGAACAATCTATTTTATAGACTCCCTTAAGCTGATGTCTATCAATATTATCTTTGACAGACCTCATACCCTGCCTAATAGTTCCAGGAGCTGAGAATTGCGTGACTATGTTTTTCTTTCTTAGGATTTTGGCAATCCTATCTGTTACTCCATGAATATAAGGGAGAAATACCCTGCCACATTGGGGTTGGTCTTGAGCCTTAGGTTGATGAGATAACACCCTTATTTCAGCTTTCTCTATTGCTCTTTTAATCTCTTTTTCTCTGTAGCCTATACTCTTAAAGGTTGAAACTAAATGCTTCTTCTCTTCATTCAGATGCTCGGGGTCAGAAATTCGAAGGGCTCTGATAGCAAGAGTGTTTAGAACACCAAACTTCTGAGCTGGGTGATGGTGGGAATCAACGTGGAGGTAGCTTTCTGTGTGGGTTGACTTCCTGAAAACCTTATGCCCTAGAGAGCCATCTTCTTTTCTGATGATGAGTACGTCTAAAAATGGGATGCTCATGTTCTCTTCTAGCTCCATAGTAAATTTTATTTCTGGAGAGATAGAATTTAAGTGAATAAAAAACTTGTCAAGCTCTGTTTTACCATGTGTCCATTTTATATTGGTGTCATCGACGAATCGTTTCCACCAAGCAGGCTTCAAAGGGTATGATTCAAGGGCTTTCTTTTCAAAGTATTCCATGTATAAGTTGGCCACGATTGGCGAAAGGGGTGATCCCATTGCCACACCAGATTGTTTGCTCATAATATATTCCTTGGAAGGTGAAAACAGTTGATCGCAGGCAGATTTCAGCCAATTTTGCAGTTCCTGGATCAGTAACATCTTTTATAACCTGAATGGCTTCATCAAGAGGGATCTTGGTGAATAAGGACACTACGTCAAAGCTAACAAGGATGTCATCACGTTCAATCTTCTCATTTTTAATAAGTTTCACAAAATCATAGGAGTCTTTGATGAAAGAGTCAATATTCCCTACAAGAGGCTTAAGGATTTTAGCGACATATTTAGCGAGTTCATAGGTTGGGGAGCCAATGGTATTAACTATTGGTCTGAGAGGAACCCCTTCTTTATGGATCTTGGGTAACCCATAAATTCTTGGGATAGTTTCACACGAAGGGATTAATTTCTTCTTTAATTTATCTTCAAGGTTGGACTCTAAAATTGTCTTTTTTACCTCCTTCATAATCTTGGGGATGGGATTATTGTTCAGCCTCTTATAACTGCCACACTTGAGGTGTTCATTCATTTTACATATATAGTCTTCTTTATCCAAGATCACTGCAGCTCCCCCCTTATCTGCCTTAAGAACTACAATTTTATCATTATTCCGCAAGGATTTAAAGGCTCTTTGTTCTTCTTTACTCAAATTACTTTTGGGAGTTTTGGCCTTTCTCATAATGAGGGAAAACTCTTGTCTTAATGTTTCCTTATCTTCCAAAGGAAGGTTATTAATCCCATCCTCTATGCTACATATCAAATTCTCAATCGGAAGGTTCTTAGGAGCAACTGCAAATCCCAAACCTTTGCTGAGGACACTAATGATTTCGGGATCTAATTCTTGGGATGACAGATTAACTACTTTTCTTTTTTGTTTTGTCTCAAAGGTTTTAACTGAAGACTGATTTCTTCCATTCTGGGAACCGCTTTCTAAACCCTGATTGCTATTACTAATTCTAGTGCCATCTGTGTAATGCGTATTATCTTTGTCCAAATTCTGATTTTGAGAATAATCTGTGTCCAAATCTTGATTATGGGTATTATTGTTGCTTAAACCATGATTGTTGTTGATAAATACCGAGTCCTCTGCGCTATGCGTGCTATGTCTAAAGATATTACAGTGATATTTCCTCGAAGATTGCTTCTAATTTAGTTATGAATTCCATGATAAAAATCTAATATATTACAGATTCTATAATGCATTTTTACCCATTTAAAAAACTTTACTTTCTAATATTTTAGCCTTTCTCATGTTTTCAACATCTACATCCTTGTTTCTTTCACTCTACATCCATCTACATCCTTGTTTCTTTCACTCTACATCCATCTACATTCCTATGAACGAGTCTTTACACTTTTCGATGCAAATGCTAATTATTATGTGAGCCAGATGTCCCTTGAAAAGAGATTTGAATGGCATCCAACTGAGTTGACGTTAATATGATGTAGTATTCAATGAATCGAGAAAAGCATCGTAGATGATCATGATAATTTGTTTACACATTTAATGTGACTTCCAATACATGCATACGAACGTCACAGTCTCCTGCTGGTTTCGAGTAAGTCATTGTGTCTTCACTGTTTTGGAGTAAGTGGTTGCAGTGCAAATAATCATCAATTTCCGAAAGTGATGATTACGCCACGCATCTATGTTCATTTTTTATCTTTTAAAAATGAAATTTAGTTTACTCTTACATTTATCTAACATTAGAAAAAATCCCTTCTTTGAGACTTTGCTCGCTGAAATATAACGTACCCTGAGAAAAGTGATATTAACATCTGAAAAATGAATTTTATACGCAATGACAAAATTTTAATGGTAAAATTTCATAAACAATTAAGTGCATAAAAGTAAGTGGTTAAAGGTGAAATTGTTGGAATTTTCTAAAAGTTCAAATTTTATTGAGAATTGGGATGAATAGAAGCGTAAAAAGTAAGTAGTTAAAGGTACGAAGCTGAAATTTTTGAGTTTAAATATTATGGGGGATTTTGATGATATGAATATGTAAAAGTTAAAATTTTTATTTTCGGATATATTTTAATTTTTTTTGGATGAACGATTTATATGGTGAAATGAAATTTGGTCAATCTAGGTATGTTTTTGATAAGATAATGGAGAATTTGTTAATGTAAAAGATTATGAATTTTAATTTTCTTTGTTGTTAAATTAATTTTGCCTTTAAAAATTGTTTAAATTGATAAGTATTAGTGATTTTGTTTTTTTATATATTTTTATAATTGTATTAAAAAATACTGGCTACCATGTTAACAGAGACGCAGTGGTGTTTATATTTATTATTAAATAAAATAATATCAATAATAATAAAACATAATGTTTATTCAATTAAATAATTAATAAAAATTAATAAATTGAAATTATAATATGTATATCACATTAAATTAATTTTAAATAATTACTTTAGTATTTTTTGTTTATAAGTTCGGTAACACAAGCTACATCATAATCATGTTCAAGAATAACACTTAAATAGGGGAGGAAAGAAATTTAACCAATGACTTAACATTGAGGAGTGCCTTAATAGTGCACTAATCACCATCTATCCAAGACCCATACACTTATTAAACATAATTAAAATAATATAATTAAAATAAAAGTATCCCTACATATAAAAATGTGAAATATATATCAAATATAAAAGGTATCTATAAATTAAATTACTTTATATATAAATTATATATATATAATAATGAGTCATATTCATAATCATTATATTTTAATGATTTATAAAAACTCAATACATTATCATCTATATATATATATATATATATATTCATATTCTTGCTTTCTTCTTCTTTCTAGGGGAAATATATCATAAGTCAATTGTCAAATTAGTTGGGAGAACCATCTCTGGATGTTATTTGATAATGTAGATTGGCTCATCACTATTATTCAAGGAAAACCATGAATCTGTAATTACCCTATTAGTGGTCAATAAGGAGGAAACCTTTCACTCCTCTGAGATACCTCTGTGTCTTGGGCCTGAACATGTTTCCTTGCTTAACATGTTTGTATTGGGCCTTAACATGTTTCCTTGCATTTGAGGTAGATGAGATCTTACCCAAGCAGAAGTAGTTTCAAGACATGTCACATCAAAAAAAAAATTAGAAACAAATATTAAACATGTGAAAACTAAATGTCTCACACACACCACATGATTACAATATATATAATTAAATTTAATGTTTCCTTGAGTTTGAGGTAGATGAGATCTTACCCAAGGAGAAGTAGTTTCAAGACATATCACATCAAAAAAAAATTAAAAACAAATATGAAACATGTGAAAACTAATGCCCCACACACACCACCTATATGTATTATTACAATATATATAGTTAAATTAATTAAATAAATATATATATATATATAGATAGATGTGAAATATATATAAATATAAATGATATTATTAAAAATTCATTTTGATTTATCTTAATTTCATATTTACCAAGTACAAAGAGGAATCAAATCTCTACAGATGTAAATCTTTAATCAAATGTTACACTAAAAAATAGGATTGCATCTTGGAAAAAATGATTTATTTTTGCACTTGATAAATACAGATTTAAGATGGAGCTATGTTAATTTATACTAACATATATAGGACCTTACCTTTAGTCCATTTTGTAAACACTTTAAATTTACTTGTGACATCAATCTCTACCATAGATATCATGAAAAAGACCAATACAAGGGGATAATTTTTATCCAAATGCTACCAAAATATCCAATAAGAAGTAAAGGATATATTTGGGAGGTCATATATGTGGGTTCAACATGTTTGGTGATTGAATATTTCATGTGGGTTTAAAGTGTAGTTCATGTTCCTAAATGCATGAATTAAATGTGTTATTTATTGGTTCAACTTATGGTTGGGGATGTTAGTGGGTATCTGTTATATTTTTTTGCAAGATCTTCTCCACACACTATTCATATGTAATGATGGTGGGGCCACACTTGGGATTAGCTAGTGTCCCTATGGGATTCCTACCTTTGGGACATTCTTTCAAAGGATTAAAACTTATTAGGAAAAAGTGCATGTTCTTATTAGTACTTACAATTGTAGAATACATTCACATTATCTTTTGGGAGTGACAAATCTAACATACATATTTAGGTTTGGAATGATAAACCTAATAAATTGGCTACAAATAAATAAAAACACACATATTAACCCAAAGACAATTATAATATACACAAATATGGTGTATATTATATTATAATAGAATTGTTTAAAACCTTTTGACACTGAGAATCTTGGAATAAACGACGTTGTACAATACGTGTTCTGTATCGACTACAATCAAATTTACTAAATTGCAATTTGCATTATAAAATTAGCCAATGTGATTTTTCATTCAAACTAGTTAATCTGTTAATCTCCTTCCTGCTTCAGCTATTGGCATTGTCAGTGCCGTTGATCTTTCCGATCATCGTTTGCCTTCCTGCAGTATACATCCCTGATGAGAGTCATAATTTTCCCTAACTAAGAGTAACCACGAGCTGGTTTTACGGCTTGTCGGCAAACCAGAATGGGTTTAAGAGGTTTAGCCAAAACCTCGGCGTGTCGACCATGTTGCGTGATTTACACAACTGGCTGGGGTTTTGCTTCCTCTGATGTTCTGTCACCCACTTTAATGGCGTCAATATGGAAGTTACCCGGTCTCTTCCAAGCCCCGACCTTACCTTTTCGTCCTTGTCGTTATTACGTGAGCAAGTTGGCTCTCGACCGGACGTTTGAGTGGGATCCAACCGACTTAACGCTAAGCATGATGTTGGATTCAACGAATCGAGAAAAGGATCGAAGACGAAGACGATGATGATAATTTGTTTTAGATATTCCACACGTTTAATAAGGACGTCCCGGTCTTCACTATTTGGGTGATTCCAGCCACAATTTTTTAATCATTGCCCCTGAAATGCGGGGTATTAGGGAAATATAACCGAGCTGAAAAAACTGGAAGTGAAAAAAAAACAGCTCGCGTTATATTTCTTTAATGCTCCTGCGGACATTAATTAAAGAATTGTGGCGAAAATAAGAATCGCCCACTATTTACTCTCCAACTAATCAATCATATCCGAAACTGATGATTACAACACACGTTTATGTTTATGTTTATATAAAGATATATTTAATATTGAGGTTGATTCCGTTTATGTTTATATAAAGATATATTTAATATTGAGGTTGATTCCGGACTAAGTTTATTTAATACTGAGGTTGATTCCGGACTAAGCTCGTTGTAAATAAAACAACCGAAAAAAACAAACTTACTTTATTTAATATTAAAAAACACTTTATATGATCTTGGTCGTTGAAATAAATCATATAAAATACACTTAATATAATTTGATGCAGGGAGAAAAGCGATCCTATAGACTTTTTAGACGGAGCATGTGACAATGAAAATTAAAATTGTTGACGTGATATGGTAATTGATACCAATTTTTATTAGAGTATACAAATAAAGTTAAGAACGTGATATGGTAATTGATATCAACTTTTATTAGAGTATACAAATGTTGAGTCACTGGTTTGTTTGGCTCTTCGTAAGATTGCTTCTCAATAGAGCTTTTCAAGGTATTTTATTTTTGGGTATTACCAAAAACTTTTCAAGGTATTTTACTTTTGGGTATTCCCAAAAACAATAGTGACTAGGTTAATAGGAAGGTTAGTTAGGTTATTATGATTAGATTTCATCTTGAATGGTAGTCGAGGAAGATAAGAGCATTATTAAAACAATTAATGACTTACATAGGTAAGGCAAATGTACATAGATTCTAACAATGATATCTTATTTAAAAAAACAATGCTCTTGCAAACTTGTGAATGTCATTTAAATTATTATTTTATGGGTATTTACCTATCAAGCACTATTTTTTCCATGTTTTTGATAGGGGTACCTGAAGGGTCATCTTCAAATTAGTGACTAGTGGTATCTGTGCATTATTTTTTAAACTAAGAGTATTTGTATCTTTTGATTTAATAATAACAAAGATAATTTTTGGTTAAAAAAAGAACAGAAAAAAGTGATCTTGCTATGCTAAAAAAATGATTTTCTTAAACAATGACAAGATTTTAGTGGCAAAATTTTATAAATAATCACAGAAATTTAATATGAATAGAAATGTAAGAGCTAAGTGGTTAAAAGTGAAGAAAGTGAAACTTTTTAGGTTTAAATTTTACTATAAATGCACCCATGAATCAATATGAGTCAATGGAAGATATTAATATATGCCATTTTGATTTTATATAATTACTATACAATATAGATATTTTCCACTTGTACATTTATGACATTTTGTCAAAAGACACACATACCCTTGATTTTTTTAAATGTGTTTATATGTTTGATTAATGAAAACATAAATAGTATATCCTGTAGTTTATATTGTCTAAATGGGATTAATTAAAACATAAATAATTACCTTTGTGGTATAGAATGGTGATATCAAAACAACGTGATTATCTATTATTGGCAAAAATAATGGGCCGCTTAATTTTTATAGTGATTTGAATTGAAAACCTAAATAAAAAGGTATTTGTGCAAAATAAATAGATCAAATAAATGATTCAATTGAGTTTATTTTAGTTTTATGAAAGGATATAGATGACAATGTGATAATTATCCATACCAATTACAATCATTTTAATTTGGTTTGAGGAGGTAGATGAGGTTGACATGTTTTTGTTTGGAAAATCCATGTAAATAACATAGTAGGGGTATTGTACAAGTTGTATTTATTTTAATTCCATTGAGGAGATGGATGAAATGGTGATTCATTCCTTACTTGAAGCCATTGCAATATACATCTCGCTATCTTGTTTTCTTTTAAGAAGGATACCTTGTCAAACCAAAATTTCAAGAATAACACATCAGGGACATCTAAATAACCCAAAATAATTTCAATAATAACACTTTAGGGACATCTAAAACAAAACATATAAACCATTCAAATCACTTTTAACATGCAATTAAAGACACAATTTTAAAGTGTTAACAATAATATGATAGACAATAATAACAACAACAACAATACTAATAATAATATAAGAATTTTATTTTCAATGGTGGTTTATTTTTCTGGTTGAAAATTATGTTTGAATAATGATGTTGAGAAAAGTAAAATTGAACATGTTGATGACATATGTAAATACTTTTTATTTTACTTATTGTTATTTGAAAATATAAGAGGAGCATGAGTACTTAGGCTCAAGAGCAGTTCAAGATATGTGATAGTCCCAGAAATAAAAGTTTTTTTTGGAAGTTATAGTTGTTTGAAAAAAAAATATAAAAGTTTTTTTGGAAGTGAGACTTGTACAAAGAACAAAAAACAGAAAACCTCCTATCTTATCTTATCTGATCCCTATCACCTAGAGGAAAAAAAACAAAAACAAAAAGGTTATGTGTTGAGAAGGGAAACATAAATTGTAGGAGAAAAAAGCAATCAAATAAATGAAATGGCTACGAGAGAAAGAATAATCTAGAAAGAATTTTTGGACCACATTTCGTATCCAGTGAATCGAGAAAAACAACGAAGATGATCATGATAATTTGTTTTATATATTCCACACGTTAATGTCACTTCCAATTATGCATAAGAACGTCAGTGTCTTCACTGGTTTTGAGTAAGTGGTTGCTTTGCAAATAAACTCGTTGTAACACCCCCTCCCAGGTCTACCCCATGTCGGTCGGGTTTAAACATGAGGAGATATGCTACTATGATATGATTCAACCTCCTATGTCATCTTAAGGAAGTCGAATCGATGAAACATCACATACAGTCATCCAAAATCGTCAACAAAACCCTCAAGAGACAAGTTAGTCACTCAGACAGCCTGTCCCTGGGTCCCACTACTTTTATGGACCTCTGAGGCCATAGTCACTCTCATGCTATGGGCAAGGGAGAAACCAGAGACCTAAAGTCACTCTCATAGGCCTGCATGCTAGCGAATGTGGACCAAACCTGTCAGTTCTGCCAATGACCCTGGGATTCAAGCCACTTTTTCAGGCCCAGAGACCAAGCCACTGCCCAGAATGGAATGATAGCTTTAAATCCATAAAAGTACAGGGAAACAATGATGCAAAAGCAATAAGCTCAACACAACCTTAACCGGACCCCTACTAGCCATGACAGGCATTTCGTTAAACATATTATCGACATGTCACCTACAAGTGTAAACAACAGAATTAAGTGTAGGGATCTCATACTTACCTGAGAATCGATATAAACCATTGTTCCCTCATTTCAGTTGTTGCATATTCACCTATTAGGTCATAGACACATTATCCAATCATATACACGTAAAAACATGTTGAGATCCATACATAGTTGTTGTAATAAAATGTGCATATAACCAACATAATAGGAACATAAATAAAATAAACATATCATCCATAAAAATCCATATATATATCACTACATTTACACATGAAAATCAAGGAAATGAATTTCTCATTAATGAATACAATGAACCAACCAGAGATGGGACTACCACATTCCACCCAACCATAGATTGGTTGAGACAATTCTCTCTTCAACCAATCACCCACGTTCCATATTCCAAGCTTGAATGTGGGACTCATAGAAAACATAAAAAACACCAATCAATGTGGATTCCACCGGAGTTCTCCGCCTACACCGTGAGGAGTTTGAGTGCCTCCTAGTCTCTCAGGCTTTACCGTGAATCCATAGTCTGATGCAAGGATTTCTAGGCCCTACACCGAGACATACCCTCTAGGCTTTACCGTGCATTCCCTCCCAAAATCACTAGGCCCAATGGAGAGAAAATCCACCTCTTAGCTTTACCATATATCCCTTCATTCACGGCAAGGATTCCTAGGCCCACCGAGGCACACAATCTGGCTTTACCGCAACCCATAGTATGGTTCAGGGTTACTAAGCTTGTGGCTTCATGCATCCTTAGTCTGGTTTAGGGACCACCACACCATGTGTTTGTCAATTCAGAGATCCACCCCACTTAGCTCTGAATCCAATCCGGCCATCCCACATAAACTGAATGAGAGAACCCATCTCATCAAAGCTATCAGGAAATGCCAAGGATAGGCTGAAAATATTGTCACACCTGGAAAAACCCATGCCATGGTAGAAAAGAAACACATGCAATCCCATGCATGCCAAATCTACCAAGGAAAATACACATGCAACTCGATATCTGCAATGAATCATGTTGTAGTTGCTTGATCTTGCCTTTCCTTGCTCGATCTTTGCTTCCTCTTGCCTTATTTCCCTTTCTTGCTCCAATTCCAAAGTGCTCCAAGAAACTATAAGTGTCCAAGAGTATGAGTCAGAGAGAGAATAATGAAAGAGCTCCAAAGCTAAACTGACAAAAGGT
This sequence comes from Pinus tabuliformis, assembly GCA_031772625.1. Classification (NCBI taxonomy): domain Eukaryota; kingdom Viridiplantae; phylum Streptophyta; class Pinopsida; order Pinales; family Pinaceae; genus Pinus; species Pinus tabuliformis. Next base: position 1,306,123,116 of record CM062809.1, on the reverse strand, counting down.
TACCAATTGATCCTCATAAGCCTTTTTATGGATGAGGCCTCTATTTTCTTCATTTTCCATTATTTTCCTCCATTTCCCTCCTCACATGCAATCTGTGACCTTTTACCTCCTTTTTCTCCTAATTTCCATTATTTTCATAAATAAATGTGGCTAAAATGCCATTTTTCCTTTTCCAGTTTCCTTAGCCATAGAAAACCAAATGAACACCCCCTAGGATGTCTTTCCCAACATTAAGCTTGGAATAAGTGTCCCATTCATTCATGGTTATTGTTTTTAACTTTTATTCCATGGAATTTTCACCAGGGTTGTTACAGAACCCCCCCCCCCTTGGGGGACACCGTCCTCGGTGTTCAATAACTCATATACCTTAGCAACCTGCTAAAATAAGACATACTTCTTATGGAGCTTTATACCACAGCTCGATGTTGTATTTACAATGAAAGATCTGCTCAAGAGAAGAACATCATTACAACATGACAATGTACCGCATAGTGGAGCTTTATATCACAACTCATTACGGTATTTACAATAATCGTCCTGTTGAGTGCCAATGCACATGACATCATACAATCATGATAACGTAACCACATGTTAGCATAACAACATGACAACATAACCATAATGACATGACACCCATACTGCATAGTGGAGCTTTATAACACAGCTTGTTATGGTATTTACATCCATGCACATGGGTGCATATAGCAACATCACCATAAATATAGATACCAAAACATATGCCAAATAATATACCAAAACATATATCAAACATATAGTACTCATCATATCTAAGCAGATATCAAAATATCATATAGCATATATCAAACCGTCATAAAGCATATATCAAACTACCATAAACCATATACCAAACCACCATTTCAAGTTGTTTTGCCTCAACCGGTAAACAAGGAAGGATACATGGCCAACATCTAATCTTCCATCTCCCATGTAGCTTCATTGGGCCCAAAGTGCTTCCGTTGCACTTTAACTTGCTCGATTGCTCGGTTCCAAAGCATGAGCACCTTTTTCTGTAATATACACTAAGGTTCCAACTGGAATTATCCAACTGGTTCAACCTACAATACAAACCATTCAATCACATGATCAACATCCTTAACATACTTCTTAAGTAAAGATACATGGAACACATCATGGAATTTCATTGTCGGAGGGAGTGTAAGTCGATAGGCTATTGGCCCAATCCTCTCAATGATACTGAAGGGTCCACAAAACCGTGGTGCCATCTTGGCACATGATCCAATCTGCAAGGAGATCTTCTTCGGTTTGATATGCAAGTACACCTGTTCCCCAACCTAGAACTCCTTGAACAACCTGTTCCTATATACATAACTCTTCTACCTATCTTGTGTTTACTTTAGATTATTCTTGATCATTTTCATCTCTTGTTCCATGTCTACTAACATATTTGGTCCAATCAAACTCTGCTAACCGAAGCACTCCAACTAATGGGAGTGTTACAACTCTGCCCATACAATACCTCAAAAGGAATCATCCTCAATGACTCCTGATAACCGTTGTTGTATGAAAACTCTACCAAAGGGAGATATTCTTCCCACTTCCCCTACTGATGCATCACATACATCCTCAACATGTCCTCCAATATCTTTTTGACCCTCTTTGTCTGTCCATCTATCCGCGGATGATAAGTTGTGCTGAAGGCCAACTCTGTGCCCAAACCTGAAAATAACTCCTTCAAAAACATGGAAGTTAATTTCGCATCCCTATCTAACACAATCTTCTTCCGAACACCATGTAGTCTAACTACATCTCTGATGAACACCTGTGCCACATCACTAGCTGAGAATGTAGAATTCACTGGAATGAAGTGGGAAACCTTTGTTAACCTGTCCACAATGACCATGATGGAATCATGTTGCTTCACTGTCTTTAGCAACCCTATGATGAAGTCCATGGAAATTACTTCCCATTTCCTGGATGTCTACACTCTACTTTCACTCACTCACAGTCGAAACACCTCTTCACAAACTCTGTTACATCCCTCTTCACATTCTGCCAGTAATAATATCTCTTCATTGTTGTTAGGGTCTTCTGATAACTTGGGTGACCTAAATATGGTCTAGCATGAAACTCCCTCAAGATCACCTTCCCAAGGTCACTGCTATCTGATACATATATCCTATCTCGGAACCTGATCAATCCATCTGCTGTAAGATGATAGTCCATGCCCTGTGCACCTGCACCTGTACCTTTACCTATACTTGTACTACCACCTATACTTTTACCACTACATGTACTTGTAGCTGTACTATCACCCTGCTGCAACTTGTGCATAATCTCTTTATGTGACATCTTGTTTACCTTCCTACAAGATCCTATCATGTAAGTCTGTCCCATAGGAGCTCACAGCTACCAAGTGATTTACCTATACCCGTCTACTGAGAGAATCTACCACCCTGTTCTCTATACTTTTGATGTACCTGATATCGAAATCAAACTCGTTGATCATGGCTAACCATCTAGCCTACCTAGCATTCATATTTGGTTGGTCAAACAAATACCTCAACCCAATGTGATCACTCATAAGCAAAAGCTGCCTACGAAGAAGATAGCGCCTCCACATTTTCAGTGCATGTATAATCGTCGGTAACTCAAGATCATGTGTCAGGTAGTTCTGCTTGTGCTCGTTTAGTTTCTGGGACTCATAACATACCTCTTGTCCAGACTCCACCAAGCCCTCTATTACAAGCATTTGTGCATACTCCAAACTCTTTGTCCAGATCTGCAATATGTAGTAGTGGTGCATGCGTCAACAACTTCTTAAGCTGCTCAAAGCTAACTTCACACTCCTTTGTCCATTCAAAATTCTTACCATTTCTTTGCAATGATGTAATGGGATAAGAAATATGTGAGAATTTATTGATGAACCTCCTATAATATCGTGCCAGACCCATGAAAGATCTCACCTCATCCACATTCTTAGGATCTACCCACTCCATGATGGCCATTATCTTCTCTGGATCTACTGCAATGCCCTCTTTGAATACCACATGCCCCAAGTAGTGTACCTCAGTCTAAAAGAAACTACACTTGCTGAGCTTAGCATACAACTGATGCTCTCTCAACAACCTCAATACTATTGTTAAGTGCTCGACATGCTCTTCCTCAATTTTAGAATATACCAGTATATCATCAATGGTATATGGATCTCAAGTCAATCTTCGAGAACATTGTTGCTCCCTTCAGTTGATAAAACAAGTCATCGATCCTCGTCAAAGGATATATATTCTTGATAGTCACATTGTTCAACTTCCTGTAATCAATGCATAATTTGACGGTGCCATCTTTCTTCCTCACAAACAAGACTGATGTGCCCTAAGGTGATACGCTTGGCCTAATGTATCGCTTGTCCAACATTTCCTTCAACTGCAATTTTAACTCAACCAAATCAAGTGTGCTCATCCTGTAAGGTGATTTCGATGTTGGAGATGCCCCTGGCACTAACTCAATCGAAAATTATACCTCCCTGTGAGGTGGAAACTTTGTAATTTCCTCAGGGAATACATCTTAAAATTGTTGCAACACTGGATATTTGTTCAACACATCTGCATCCTCAACCTCCTTACCCTTATCACTAGAAATGTGTACTGCAAATATCTTGCACCCTTTCCTGTGGCTACGGTTTTCTTGCATAACTGTCACCATCCTAACTGATGTGGCTTTCTTCTTACCTTGCAAGACTCTTGGTTCACCATTGTCATCAACACACTCAATATATTTTCCATAGCAGTCAACCTTGGTTTTATGTAGATACAACCAATCCATGCCCAACAACATACTGTATGATCCCAATGGTAACACATTAAAATGTGCTGTTGTAGGCATACCATTTAAATCAAATGCGCAAGATCTTACCCAATGATGAACTTGCTTCTTTGTACCTGTAGCCAACTGCACTAACCAAGAATTTGCATGAAATTCCTTATTCAAACCACACTCATCCACCAAGTTAGGACTAAAATAACTATAATTAGATTTAGGGTCAATCAAAATAGAAATAAATTTATCACAAATCTTACTGTCCATCTCAATGATAGATGCATGGTGTTTTGCTTGTCCGTTGTCCACTGTTGCATAGATACATGGAATATTATGGCCAACATACCCAATAGTATACGCCTCCTGTGCATTGTATATCTTAGGCATTCCACCCTGATGTTGCAGACAATCTCTCCTAAGGTGTTCCTCACCACGTGTCCAAAACTCCAACCGACCAGTGTCCTCACCTATATGTCGTTGTTGCTGGTGTGACCCATGTCCCTGTCTAGCTGCATTAAATATCTTTTGCGGAGCCACATTTTCTTTCCCATATGAATGTTGAAGCCTTGTCCTCTTAGGTTTCCAATTACCTCTACCTTTGTCTTTTCCCTTCCATCCATTCTGAGATTCATTCTTATGCTTTGATTTCTCATAGAAATGCTTCAGTTTCTCAATAAATTCCTCATGTGATCGAGACTCATCATACTCAATCTGATCTCTAAATGCTAATGGAAAACCACTGACAAATATTTGAACTTTAGCCTTCTCATAAGTAAGATATGATACATACCTCAATAGCTCCAGAAACTTGGTCGTGTAGTCTTCGTTTTTCATTGATCCCATATTTAACTCATAGAATTATTTAGCCTTACTGTCGTAGTACCATTCTGACAAGTACTTCTTCTTGAAAAGCCTCTTAAATTCCCACCAACTCAAGTCATCTGTCCTGATGTCTCTAACCTGCTTAACATCTTCCCACCAGAGGTCTGCTTTACCTTTCAAGCTCAAGATAGCTATTTTGGCATTCATATTATCCATGTACTCATGCAACTCAAAGAATTTTTTCATCCCAATTATCCAAGCCACTACATCTTCTGTCTTCTTCACATCTCTATCAAAAGTATGTGGTTTTTCTTTCTTGAATTCATCCGGTAAGTATCCCCTATCATTCCTCCTATAAGGATGATAGCGATGACGATCATGATGTCTATCAGAACCAAAACTAGAATACTACCTATACTCATCACCCCTCCTTTCCAGAGTGTCCAACAACCTTTAATCTTTTACTGTGTTAGATCTACCTGACCTGTGTCTACCAGGAGATCTACTACCATATGCTCCATTAGTCCCATCCTCATGTGCATCGTTGATCCAAATCAGCTCTTGTCGTTGCAGTTCTGACAAACTCTGAAGAAGTATAGCATTGACCTCTGCTTGCTTCTCTTGTGCCTGTATGATTTGATAATTATTTGCCTTACAACTCCTTATCTCTTCCTTCAAGCTTCCCAATATATTGGCCAAATCAGAAGTATGTCCCACACCACGCTGCTCATCTGATGCATAGGGAGATTCTACGTAATCTACCACCTTGCTAGCCATTTGATCTTTCTCTTCCTATAATGCATAATCTAGCACCTTGCTAGCCATTTGATCTTTCTCTTCCTATAGTGCATAATATGTCAAATAGACCAAATCCCAATAAATCAACAAACCTTAGTATAGCTTGGGGAGGATACCTTGTCTACAAGATCACCAAATCAGCGCGATACATGTATAACATAATCATAATAGCGTATAGACATTCACAAGTAATTGTATCAATGCATAAATCTAGGCAAATACACTAATTCAAATTATGAGGCCAAGAGACCAATATAATTTCTTGCATTACAATAAATGCCATGAGTAAATATCTATAACACTCTTTAAGAGAAAGACACTATGTGTACTAGGTGTGATTCCTCCATGCATGCATATGAAATAAACTCTCTTTTGGTTTTAGTTAGCTAGCACGAAGATTGAATTAGAAATATAATATTGTTGAGTAAGAATAAGAGCAACCACAAATGAGCGAGATGTGTAAAAATAAGTCACAAGTGCAACTCCAATCTCCAAAAACACAAACTTAAAAATTACAACTAAAGTCTAATAGATAAAGCCTTAAAAAAAATAGAAAAAAGGAAGGAGATAAAGTGAATTATAAAAATAACACTTTTATGAGAAATTCTTCGGCATAAATCACAGGATAAATCATTTGTCGACGCATTTCGAACCAACAAGTGTGGTTCATCGTCAGGACAAGTTGAAGAAACAGATCCATGCTTGGTCTTTTTTGCCGGCTAGGGGTCCATCTTCCCTATGTCCAAGGAACCACTGACAAGATTGCTCGGATTCTTAAGAAGTATGATATTCCCTCAACCTTCAGGCCCCTCAACACTATTCACAAATCCCTCAGATCTGTGAAAGATCCCATTGATCCTAAAGATACGAAGGGTGTCTACTTGATCCCCTGTTCTTGTGGGACCCCCTATATTGGGGAAACAGGGCGCTCCATCCATCAACGGATTAGCGAACATGCAGCGGACCTAAGACATGGAAGAACCAAGTCTTCAGCATTAGCAGAGCATGCGGAAAAGACCAAGCATCAAGTGTGTATTGAGGAGGCCAAGGTTATTGCTAAGGTTGCTCAGTTCCATCACCGTAAATTCAGAGAAGCTATTGAAATTGAAAGAAAGCCGAGCAATCTCAACAGAGATGACGGCTGGAAGATCAGCAGCTGCTGGATCCCGACCCTTTCTTCCTAGTCTTGCCCTTTCTTGCTTTCATTGATTCCCCTTTTTTTGTCGTTTTTCCTAGGCGCCTTGTTTTTTCCTTCCTCCTTGCTCGCTTGTTTTATTCAATTATTATTTTTATTATTATTATTATTATTTTTTCTTCGCTTGCTTGTTTTATTTATTTTAATTAATTTATTCATTTATTTTATTTTATTTTATTTTTCGCTCGCTTGATTTATTTACTTTAATTAATTTATTTAATTTCCATTCTTATTATTATTATTATTATTTTAATTTTTTTATTATTATTATTATTTATTTATTTTTATTTTTATTTATTTTTATTTATTTATTTATTATTATTATTATTATTATTATTATTATTATTATTATTATTATTATTTTAAATGAAATAAAATATTTTTACCTTTTAATATTTTCGTAATTAAAAATTTTATTCATTATTATTTTTATTTATATTTCAATTTAATTTTTCTTTTTTTAACTAACCTTTGTATATATTTCTTATATATATACTTATTATTTAAGTCCCATTTAAAAAATAAATTATAATTTTTTAATAACTTTCTAACTAACCTTTAACAATTTTAAATTATTTTATATTTTTATTTATTCACATAATTTAACTAATTTCAATTAAATCTTGACTTTGGTCCTAAAGTCAAAATTAGCCGTTAGTCAAGATAGCCGTTGGAGTCTCTGCTCAGACTATTTATCATGCTAAGCTGGATCTATTTCTTCAACTTGTCCTGACGATGAACCACACTTGTTGGTTCGAAACGTGTCGACAAATGATTTATCCTGTGATTTATGCTGAAGAATTTCTCATAAACCTGATATGTATCACAGAAGCCTCAATTCAACAAAATAACACTTTGTTTATAATTTTTTTAAAAGAAGAAAATGATATAATGAATAATATTAATAAATCAAGCCTTACTATTGTGCTAAGATACCATATCGCTACCCCACATTATACATAACAACCACTACTAAAAAATAAATTTGTAAAAAATAAACATAAAATAGATAAATAAATTATAAATAATACCCTTCCTAAAACAATGGAAGAATGTGCATATACACCCATAAGCTAAGCAAAATTAAAAATGCACGATGAATAAATCTCAGTGATTTACAACTGTTATGACCCTAAAGAAACATATATATATTTTTTTTATAACATGGTGAATCGGTAACTGCCTGGCCTAATCTAAGGGAGACCGAGGATCAAACCTCAACGCTGCCACTATAACACCAAGAGCATAACCAACCACCTGCAAGTCGGGTATACTAAGTCTCTATGATTTTAGCAAGAGCAGACTCACGGGAAAGGGGAATCCGCCCCTCTAGCCACCACCACAGCAGGTCAATGTACTCAATGAGATTTGAACTTCGGTCTGCCTGAGCATAGCCCAAGTGACTTACCATCAAACCACACATCACTGTACGACCCTAAAGAAACATATATTAATTAAACATAAGCAAAATTAAAAAGGCATGATGAATAAATCTCAGCAATTTACAACTGTTATGACCCTAAAGAAACATATATTAATTAAATATAAGCAAAATTAGAAAGGCACGATGAATAAATCTTAGCACTTTACAGCTGTTATGACCCCAAAAAACATATATTAATTAAATATATACCATATGACTCCAAAAATAACATATATAATAGATATCATTTTTTGGGATTGAACTGCATTACGAAATTCATTCATCTATGATCTGTCCCATGAGAGGTAGTCACTAATTTCTCATGATTTTTTAATTGTCCACTTAGCACTCATTGCATTAGGTGATGCTCACACGGGTGAAGAAGTGGGATTGAAACTTCCGAGGCTTGAACCCGATAACCAAGACTTCCCAAGAGGTCACCCATCCCACACTTAAGCGTGCTTGAGCCAGAGGCTCAAGCCCTAGAAGTGATGATTGACGCTATGTGATTCATTTCACTAGTTTCAATTCCACGCCCTAGAAGTGATGATTGACGCTATGTGATTCATTTCACTAGTTTCAATTCCACTTCTTCACCCCTGTGAGGATCACCCAATGCAATGAGTGCTAACTAGACTATTCAAAAATCATGAGAAATTAATCAGTTACGACTACCTCTCATGGAAATGGTCATAGATGAATGACTTTCTTAATGCAAGTGAATCCAAAAAATGATATCTAATATAATGCACTATGAAAGACCCTCAATACTTAAATACATAAGAGTGAAAGGAGCTCTACTTGAATGGTTCATGATGCACAACACTTGCTAAGGTTTTGCAAATGGGGTAGCACGCTAAGTGGGCTTCATTGTGGAGAAAACTCGACAGTTAAGCGCGCTTGAGCCATACGCGATCTTGAATGGGTGAGCTCTCGGGAAGCCTTGGTTACTAGATGCAAGCCCAGAAAGTGATGATTGATGTTAACTCAACTATTCAAAAATCATGATAAATTAGTCAATGACTTAAACATATATAGCATTAAATTAAATATAAATATAAACACAAGAATGTAAACGATTGCATATATATTCTTATATAAAATGAGTTCAACCCATATGAAAGAAGTTTTGAGTTTTACTAAACAGGTTTAACTCTGGTTTTAGAGTTAGAGAGCTTTATCGCCCTGCGTTGTGATGCCAAGATTAACCATTCAGACGCAGGAAACGCTTTGAGGGGCTCTTCACTTTTCTCTGAACGCAATGTAATTTGCCAAACCCGCCATCTTTGGGTCGAAGTAACATAACTCCTTTTTCGCTCTGTTCAATAATTCAATTGTAAATTGTTTTGATTTTTCCAAACCCATCAATTTGGGATAAGTGGCCTTATCACTAATCAAATCCTTTCCCACAGTCTTCCCCAATTCTTTTGACGATTTCGTAACATCGAGTATGTCGTCCACGACCTGAAACAAAATCCCCAAGTAAGTGCCATACTTTCGAATTCTCTCAATCGTCCTCCGATGAACCACCTATTATGCCTCGCACACGACAAAGCACTCCAAAAGCACTCCAGTCTTGTGATTGTGAATCCACTCGAGAGTCTCAAGGTTAACAGAAGCATCCCCTTCGCTCACAAGATCAAGAAACTGCCCACCCATAACCTCTCGAGAAATTTTAGCTTTCGTTTGGACCTGAGAGGTGAAGATTGAGGCATTCATCTTTTCTGCATTTTTGAACTAACTTGCACGCCAGCAACTGAGTCATAAATCTGACTTCTGAATCCTAGATGGCGGAAATGACGACACCACTCGAGCCTCTGTGGGTACCATATTTGTAGTACATGTCTTCAGCTGTGACATTGAGTCATGGCTCTCCCTGATTCTCACTTCCTAATGGTGAAGCACTAAAAAAACGCTAGTTTTCGACTTAGTCACCGGAGAATCCACAGTAAGAACCATTTTCTGCCAACGTTTCGAATCCCAACCGGGATCCATCATCAGGACAACTTGAATGCTTTGATAGAAGAAGAGCAGACTTTCAGGGGCAGCAGCTCTTCTTGCTATACCTCCGTATAGCAAGAAGAGCTGCTGCCCCTGAAAGTCTGCTCTTCTTCTATCAAAGCATTCAAGTTGTCCTGATGATGGATCCCGGTTGGGATTCGAAACGTTGGCAGAAAATGGTTCTTACTGTGGATTCTCCGGTGACTAAGTCGAAAATAATAAACCACAGAGGTCTTAAATCCAGAATCATTTCCCTATACGGAGGGCATACCTGGAGTGAAATCAATTTACTCGAAAAAACTAAAGCTAAGATAGCAAGAAGAGCTGCTGATCTCCCCTAAAAGTCTGCTCTTCTTCTATCAAAGCATTCAAGTTGTCCTGATGATGGATCCCGGTTGGGATTCGAAACGTTGGCAGAAAATGGTTCTTACTGTGGATTCTCCGGTGACTAAGTCGAAAATAATAAACCACAGAGGTCTTAAATCCAGAATCATTTCCCTATAAGGAGGGGATACCTGGAGTGAAATCAATTTACTCGAAAAAACTAGAGCTAAGATAGCAAGAAGAGCTGCTGATCTCCCCTAAAAGTCTGCTCTTCTTCTATCAAAGCATTCAAGTTGTCCTGATGATGGATCCCAGTTGGGATTCGAAACGTTGGCAGAAAATGGTTCTTACTGTGGATTCTCCGGTGACTAAGTCGAAAATAATAAACCACAGAGGTCTTAAATCCAGAATCATTTCCCTATACGGAGGGGATACCTGGAGTGAAATCAATTTACTCGAAAAAACTAGAGCTAAGATAGCAAGAAGAGCTGCTGATCTCCCCTAAAAGTCTGCTCTTCTTCTATCAAAGCATTCAAGTTGTCCTGATGATGGATCCCGGTTGGGATTCGAAACGTTGGCAGAAAATGGTTCTTACTGTGGATTCTCCGGTGACTAAGTCGAAAAAAAAAAAAAAAAGAGAGCCAGTTCTTAACCAGTTCTAGTGGACACCATTTAAGAAGCCAATTGAGAAGACAAAGTAGGTGTGGTAACTCTACTAATACGGATCGCTATATTTCAAATTTTCGCTGCACTGGGCTTAATTTGAAAACATGGCATGCTGTGCTATGGCGTGGGTTAGAAGCATCATGCATTGTAGCATATGCATATCATCATTGTATGTATCATGACGAAAAACGACACCAAACATCTGGATTGAAATGGACATTACCGGAGTCTGGATGGGTTCTCAATGCTCATATCGAGTTATTGATACTTTTAAGAACATTAAATATTCTATAACATTGAAAGATATTATATTGATATTGAAGCATTCAATGCCAGTCAAATGTCGTAGTCGTAAGGGCCCAAACACCCGAAAAAATTATTGCAAAGTTTGAAAAGCGGGCAAGCGAAATGACAAAACTTGTTGATATGCAAGTCACGTCAAACCTGACGGAAAGATTTGCACCAGCTGTCAAATACGTCCTACAAAACTTCAAATATCAAACCTGATTACCACACACATCCATTTTCATATTTAACTTCTTAAAAATTAAAATTTACTTTAACTTTTCATTTATTCAACATTAAAAAATACCTTGTTTGAGATTTTGTTAACTGAAATAAGACTAAATGTAATTTGGTCCACTCAACAAAGTGATGATGACATCTGGAAAACGATTTCCATGCACAATGACAAGACTTTAATAGCAAAAATCATAAACAATGACAAGATTTTAATTTCAATCAAAATGTATAAAGTAAGCGGTTAAAAGGTAAAGCAAGGATTGGGATGAATTGTAAAAAGTAAGCGGTTAAAGATAAGGAAGTTGAAATATTTTGACTTTAAATGTTATTGGGGTTGGGATGATATGAAAATGTAAAAGTTTTTTTTAAGTGAAATGATTATGAGAGTATTTAGTAGAATTTGTTTATAGCGTGTGTTTTAAAATTTTTATCAAATAGAATCTGTGCCAAGAGACATGTCTCTAGACATTTGAACTGGCACGGTTAAAAACTCCTCCGGTTATATTAGATCTATTTTTACCTATTTTGAATGAATGATTTATATAGTGAAATGAAATTTGGTCAATTTATATATGTTTTTTTATTTATGGTGATGGATAATTTGTTGTTATAGTTTTATCTCAAGGTTTACAAGTAACTATATTGCAATAGATTTATAAATAATAATGTTAAGGAATTTAGACTTCTGTGATCCATAACATTGTTTAGATATCTTCGGCAAAATCACATAACCAATCTTTTGTCGACGCGTTTCGAACCAACCAGTGTGGTTCATCGTCAGGACAAGTTGAAGAACTGATCTGGCTTAGCGAGAATAAATAGAGTGTGCAGAGATTCCAACAGCTAAATCCTAACGGCTAATTTTGACCAGGTCAAACCACTAAATTAGTTAGTTAATATTTCTCGAAGAAAGCTAAATTAGGTAAATCAAGGAAATTCAATTGTTAATTTAAAAATAAGTATATTATTATTATTATCCCAAATATTAAGAGAAATTAATATTATAATTATAATGGTCATAATATATATTAATTAATCTATAATCAATTATTATTCCAATATAAATTACAAGTAAAGATAATCCATTACTAATATTTTTAGAATTTAGTTATCCTAGGTAATTGAGTCATAATTATTTAATGGTCCTTGGTAAGATAGATCTTGTTCTTTAGAATATATCATATTTATTGTTTAAATTAAATGGTCCATTAAAATGATAAGTTATATAAAAATAATTATAAACAATATATGTTTATTAAATCATCTATATCTACTAATAATTAATATTATCAAACAAATTGTTAAACCATTAATATTTCTAGAAATTAGTTATATTAGGTAAATCCATAATCTAGGGTCGTTAAAGCTAGGTCTATTAATATCATAACTAATAATTTAAACCTAATGGTCAAATAATCAATATTAGAACTATATTTATTATTCCAATAAAATACTGAGGTTAACTAAGACTATAGGTAAACATATTATTACTTATAAGATGAATATCATAATCTAGGGTTGATATATCATAATCTATCCTTAAAACTTAATGGTCAAAATTCTAATAATAATTATTTAATCAATATTTATTTATTCCAAAAATATTACAGTTAACTATGTCATTAATATTGTGAGGAATAAAGCGGGTCTTTTCTAGTCATTAGTTAAAGGGAAACTTAATTCTAAGGCTAAGAAATATATAAAGTATAAAAATGAAATTATGGAAAAAACAAATCTAATTAAATATGCCCACTAGTAGGTAAGGTTAATACAATAATAAGCCCGAAACTCAAACAAAGCATAATAATGACCCAAACACTCCATAATAACAGGACAAATCTGCCAAAGGAGAAAAAAGGAGGGGGAAAGACAGAAACCCTACGACCTAAAAAAAGGGAAAGGAGGTTAGGAAGACAAGGCTGGGACCCAGCAACTGCTAATCTTCCAGCCATCATCCCTATTAAGATTGATCGGCCTTTTCTCAATCTCCAGGGCCTCTCTAAACTTGCGATGGTGAAACTGCGCAATTTTGGCAATGACTTGAGCCTCCTCATACTGAGCAATACTTGCATGCTTCTTCTCATCATTTCCCCGCTCAGAAGTTAGGAGTGCTTAGCACGCTTGCCACCCGTGCCGTTAGAATTTCGGATGAGGAGAGCCTGGAGAAGGAGAAGGCTCACCTCCTTGAAGTCTTTGAGAAGAATGGTTACAATAGACACCTCGGTCAAAAAGCCTTCCTCAGGGCCAAGAAGGAGCCTTCTATCCGAAGGACTCCTAATGATCATATCTTGGGTGTGAACCTTCCTTACATCCAAGGAACCACGGACAGGATTGCGAGGATTCTGAAGAAGTATGATGTGCCCACTACTTTTAGACCTCTCAATACTATCCGTGGATCCCTCAGGTCTGTGAAAGACCCGATCGACCCTAAGGACATGAAGGGCGTCTATGTCATTCCCTGTTCCTGTGGGACCCCTTATATTGGTGAGACTGGTCGCTCTATCAATCAGCGGATTAGCGAGCATTCGGTTGACTTAAGGCATGGGAGGACCAAGTCCTCGGCCCTGGCTGAGCATGCGGGAAAGACTATGCATCATGTGTGTAGAGCGTGTGGAGCTTTATGAGTAACAAACACCCTGACTACTGTTCCCTCATCGATAGGGAACCAGTGAGCTACTTTAACCACGGTCCTCATGGATCTTTTGGACATGCAAGGTGGATCTTCCCCGAACAATAATTGGTATACTGGGATGATAAATGTTTCAGATATTATATCTAAAGTGGCTCTATAAGCCGTGTCCCAGAAGACCTTGTAGTGGCAGTGGACAAGTAGGGGTACTGATGAGTCCCAATTGTAACTCTAGTGTTCAAAGTGGCACCTTGAACAGACAACGTTAAGGAGGTACGAAGACATATAAAATTCTGGGGGTAGTTCAGGAGCTGGGCTTTGGGCGGCAGCTATGTTGGTCCTCAAAGATGATGATAAGATTCTTGCCCAATTGAAAATAATCCCTTGAGTGGCGATGGCATACATGAGTGGTACCCACGTACCATAAAAAACATCGCAGTCTACCTTGCCATATAGTCGACACATTATCGCAGCAATTAACTGATATACCCTACGTAGCCCTTCGGCCTTGTATATCTGATCTGTCCTGACCCGGAACTTCACAGGTTCTTGCCACCAATCCCTCAAGATGTCTTTCGTCGAGGTAGTGAATCTGGCGAGCCACTTGGTGTTAAAAATCTACTGCTTTTTAGGCAATTTATAGTAGGTGGTGATATTCGTGGAAGCAATGGTAGCTATAGGTGCCCCATCATAACCCCTAATCATCCAGTCTTCTGTGCTTGTACACTGCAGGACCCATTCGATGATTTCAGCACATAGGAATATTGGTGGATGAGTCGCCACTTTATGTAACCTTGACCTTTTGACATTGATATATACGTGAAAGTCCTCTTGTGTCTCTGGGATATCCCTCTTAGCAAATTCTTCGTAGATCTCATACCAAGAGAGCCTGGTGGTCTTACTTATGTTGCATGCTGTATCTGCGAAGATAGGTGGCTGTTCGTCTAGATCTGTTTCCCATGTCCCGCTTCCTGATGCACCTTGAGCTGTTTTAGTAGTCGGGTGACCCATCTCGTCTTCAAAAGAGGAAATGGATATGCACTCGAGCTCGACGTCACCTGGCATGTCAAAAATGCAATCCCACGATGAGAGAGAGGGCATAACCATAAATTGAAAATACCAAAAGAAAACTTAGCCAGTGAGAGGAAGGTTGCAAGAATGAGGGAGTCACAAGGTATCTGATGTGATAGTGTGACTGAGGTCACAGGTCGGGCACGACCGTGAGGTCAAGATGTGCAGGGGTAGATTATGGGTCACACAGAGAATGGAGGAGTCGCGAGGTCGCAATGGTAGGAGGTCGCGGGGAAAGAGGAGTCACGAGGTCACAACGGTAGGAGGTCGCGGGGAAAGGGGAGTCGCGAGGTCGCAATGGTAGGAGGTCGCAGGAAAGGGGAGTCACGAGGTCGTAGAGTCGCTTAGTCGCAGAGAAGGGGAGTCGCGAGGTCGCTGAGTCGCGGAGGGAAGGATATCGCGGTCGCAGGGAGTGCGACTAAGATTCAGATTGTCTTAGAGGAGGCCTCTAAATGACTTTGGGAGACCTGGGTCACTTTCAAAAGGATAAAACCTTGGTTTCTTGATCTACTAAGGAGGATCAAGTGTAAGCAGAACTGAAAAATTGAGTGAAGGAGCAGGGGGAGGCCAGGGTGATTTATGGGGCACCATTAAGAACGAGAGATAAGTAAAGAGCTAAAACCTAGGGTAGGAGGTAAGCCGGAGGTCATGGGACGCAATTTATTCCATTTGGAAGAAAATAATCATTGCAGGAGGGAGGACGGTTACTTACCGGAGTCAGACGCGCGTGCGAATTCAGGTCAGAGGGATTTATGCCTTCTAGTGCGACCAACAGAGGTTTGTCAAATGCGGCTAGGGTTCCCTCCTATTTATAATATCATTGCACGTGTGGAGGTCGCGAGGGGGTATATTGCGACCTGGCAACTCAAGGGTCGCTTGTGACTTAGGGGTTGCGAAGTCACATTGGAAGATGCGGATAGGAAATGCGATATTGCGACCTGGCGACCTTGCGAGTCGCGGAGTCCCATGGTCATGTGGTCGCAAAAGTTCCTGGCTGTAACTAAGGCGACTTTGTGACTTTCTGACTCGGAAGGTCGTGGGGTCACGAGGTCACGTGGAATATAGGCAGTCAAAAGTGTGACCTTGCGACTTTGCGACTGGCGAGTCGTCGAGGTCGCAAGGGTTGTCTTAGTCGCGGGTATATGCTATAGTCACGTTGCAATTATGCAACCCAGTCTTATCTCATGGACTTGTGACTTGGCTTAACTTAGCCAAAATTTGGAATTCCCTCGGATTTACTGACAGTGACGAAACTTCGGGAAGGGCCTAACGGCGCCGAAGCTTAGGCGCTATGTAGGGGGTCCAAAAATTTTGTGTTTACAGGGAGTTTTGGAGGTGTTGTCGCAACAACTACAACAGTATCGCAAAGATGACAAATTCTATCATCCCAGGGGATCTTGGGAGTAGATCACCGCCTGGTTTCACTTCGAAACTAATAAGAATTAGTTCTAATCTTAGCAATGTTCATCTTTTTCTTCGAGTTGGTCAAAACAAAAAGATAATTTTGGTTAACAAGGGTGGGGTTGATCACCTCCTTCTAATATCTTAGCTTCCTTTTATCGTCCAGCTCCTTATCATCCCCATAACTTATCCTTAAATTTGGAGGTGATAGTATCTTTGACACTATCCTTTCTTCCCGCGATGATCTCCTCATTTTTCCCCCAGTGGTTCAGTCAAGATTGGGCATTCTTATGCCACCCATGCTTGAGGCAAAGCCGGGGGTTTTGACTAAAGTTAGAAGCCATTTTACGAAGCCTCTTGGATTCCATGTTGTAAAGCTTCTTCTTATACATTAGATACTTAAACATAGCCCTGCTTTCTATAGGGGAGAGGCCAAATTCGATAACCAGGATCGGATAGGGGGTATTTCCCTTGATCTTGGGATTGTAGGTTATAAATTTCTTTTGAATCATGTCAATATTTCTCCACGACTCTCTAGATATGCTTAAACCTGAGACTTCACAACCATATAGGACAACAGTGGTGACGAGGGTCTCAAAGAGGAACCCTTTTTTACTCCAAATACAAATATCGACAACCTTACAATCGTTTTCAAGCTCATAATAAGCTTTCCAACCTCCAATAATCCTTTTCTCAATGATGTAATTCCCGTTGAGATGATAAGGAATGTCAATACTCAAATATTTATAAGAAGAGACTTGTTCCACGCAATTGTTATCATAGACGAAATTTCCATGGGCGATCTTTTTGGATTTAATTATCATGATTTTAGTCTTGTCGGTATTAATTGTCATACTGTTACACTAGACAAATCCCTCTTGCGGACAAGAGCAATCTCCCTATATCCTTGACGGAAACTAGAAACAAGCAAGACAATTGAAGTGACTCTTTCCCTAAGTTGAACTTGTCTGAATTATAAGAATTAAAGCTAATGGATGAGCCTCTTACCTATTTCACGAAATGCTTGATGAAGATCCCTTGTTGTGATTCAATGCACCTCTTCAATGTTTGATAATTGCAAGCATCGACCATAAAAGGATCAAAAGCAGATGTGATCTAATAATCCAAACAACTTAACCTAATGATCAAGGAAATTAAGAATTGAATTTTCCTTAATAAACATTATAAACAATTCATTATTCCAATAAGACAAACCAATGGGATAAAGTGTTCATTTCTATTAATCAAAGATTAAGAGGAGCCTTACAACCTTCACCTTGATGCCACGAGGTCCCTCCTAAATGCCTTCAATCTCCTCCTTAGATGATAAGCTTTCCAATCTCAAACCAACATCATAAGTTTGTCTTCTCTGAGTTATTCCCTCTTCAATCCCTCTACCCTCTAGTTATTTTATAGGCCAAGAGGAAGAAGTTTTAGATCCAAAAGAGGAGGATGAGACTCCTTCCTTTAGGGATTAGGTTACCATGAGAAAATGGATGAAGATGTTGGAAATAATACTGAGAGGGGGGGGGGGGGGGTGAATCAGTATTATCACATTAATAAAACTTTTTCAATTCCATAATCAGATTTATATATGCTACTTCCACAACTTCTTAAGATTAAGTCAATCGATCTTCAATGAGTGCATTAGGACATTATCAACCATATTATCAGTTAATAGATGCAGTAACATAAAGTAGATCATCACACATAAGGCACACACATGAACACAATGATATAAGGTGGAAACCCAATGCGGGAGAAAACCACCTGCTGCAAGTCATCTCAATCTTCTTCTTAATAAGAAAATCCTTTTACAATATTTGTACTGGTGCAGCCTCATACCAGTATGGGAGCTACAACCCCCTTTGCTCTTGTACTAGCCGATCCATTTACTAGTACGCAGACTACTACCTGCTACAATGCTCCAAAGATTTCCTTTAGCTCTTGTACTAGCTTAGATACTAGTACGTAGGCACTGGCCTACAATCTTCTCTGCTCCAAGTACCACGTTTCATCAATTTTCATACTGGATACACTGAAGCACAACCCATAAACTGAAAGGCCACATTTCATCCAAACAACATTGAAGCTCAAACAATCTTCTGAAACACCCAATCAACTGAAGTAACCAGATCAACAATAATAGGACCAAACCCAGAACAAAACAATGATAAACAAAGATTTTAAGAGAAGGAAGCACCCTGCTCAACTGCTAGCCTGAGTCCGGACTCACCCTGCTCAATTGCTAGCCTGAGTCCCGGACTCACCCTGCTCAACTGCTGGCCTAAGTCCCTGGACGCACTGAGTCTACTGAACTGCCTGCGTCCCGGCGCACCTGAACCCTTCTAAGCCTGCGTCCGGCGCACCTGAAACTCTTCACTCCTGCGTCCCGGACGCACCTGAACCCTTACTGCACCTGCGTCCGTCCGGGCATAGATGATTTCAAGACTTTAGAAGTAACCCAGACAATCAGATCCACAGATCTGAACATGCGCCGAAGAGATCTCGGTCCATTAGTAGATTCGCCTTGTTTAGATCTAGAGCAGATCTAGCTCTCATAAGATATTCAACCCAAGACTTGCCAAATCCAAATGATCTCCTTTGCTTTATATAGGCAAGCTCCTCCTCAAATCAAGGAATAATACCACGAGCCGACACCATAGAAACACAAAACCGTCGGCTAGATACCACACAAGAAACCCCCACGTGCTTTTCTCTGCCTTGAAATGTGTGCACTGGGTGGACGCACCCCCTGAATGGCTGGCCTGCGTCCTTGGACGCGGGTTCTGTATGGTATACCTGCGGGGATGCACTTTCTGAACGGTGTACCTGCGACCTTCTTAAATTTTTCAATAAATTAAGAGCTGATCATCAATCTTTGCTGCTGACATGAAGAACAGTGATCTACCACCTGAATGGGTTGCCATCAAGGACAACACTTTAGCCATAATGCCAACAATCTCCCCCTTTGGACTTGATGGCAAAGCTTACTAAAAACTTGCCATTTGATTCCTTTGAGCTGTCCTGCATCTATGTATTATGTTACATCTGATATCTCTTCTGAATGTATATAAGTGAGATGGTCTTCTATGAGGGGGGTTGCCATCAAGTACAACACATGCATCATAATGCCAACAATCTCCCCCTTTGGACTTGATGGCAACAACACCAGAGAGCTGATCATCAATCTTTGCTGTTGACATGAAGAACAGTGATCTACCACCTGAATGGGTTGCCATCAAGGACAACACTTTAGCCATAATGCCAACAATCTCCCCCTTTGGACTTGATGGCAAAGCTTACTAAGAACTTGCCATTTGATTCCTTTGAGTTGTCCTGCATCTATGTATTATGTTACATCTGATATCTCTTCTGAATGTATATAAGTGAGATGGTCTTCTATGAGGGGGGTTGCCATCAAGTACAACACATGCATCATAATGCCAACAATCTCCCCCTTTGGACTTGATGGCAACAACACCAGAGAGCTGATCATCAATCTTTGCTGCTGACATGAAGAACAGTGATCTACCACCTGAATGGGTTGCCATCAAGGACAACACTTTAGCCATAATGCCAACAATCTCCCCCTTTGGACTTGATGGCAAAGCTTACTAAGAACTTGCCATTTGATTCCTTTGAGCTGTCCTGCATCTATGTATTATGTTACATCTGATATCTCTTCTGAATGTATATAAGTGAGATGGTCTTCTATGAGGGGGGTTGCCATCAAGTACAACACATGCATCATAATGCCAACAGAAGATTCATCATTTGAGGGTTATAGTTTGAATAGTCATCACCTGGAAGCTTTCAGTTGTGAAATATTCGACCAACTATGTTTCTAGAATGTACCTTTATTTTTACTTTCTTGAATTCACCTGTGCAGTTTTATAGTGGCAAAGAGAGTGCAACTATGCACTTTTCTCAGAGTTAATTCTAGCGAATGCGGAAGAAACTCTAGAAAAATCAATGCAGGTGGAACTTAACAAGGTGTGACAACTATTTTCCCCAAATTTCTCATCTACTTCAAATTTTTTTGGGTTGTTTGACTTCTGAGGGAGATGTTTCAAACATGTTCACGGATGGTAAAAAGACCGATAAACTGATCAAATGTCATGGTGAAAAATTGACATGTAACAGATTGCCCCCTAAAGTGCGAAGTCTGTAAAAACAAGTTTAAAATATTGAAGATATTTATCATTCCAAGGATCGAGTCAAAGGCAATGGCTGGAAACCTATAGGGAACATTCAAGGATTATAATGCAAATATATATCAAAAATCATCTTTGAGGTAGGAATTCCCATACTCAGAGTAAAGCGAACTCAATGAACAAGAATAGAAAAACTAAAATCATATAGATGGTAGACACAGCATGGACACAACCATCTATCTACATAATCATGAATATAAAATCACCTCGCAATCTGGATTGATGAAACTAGATCCAGGGCTTGATCTCCATCTCTCGATCCACAATACAAATCTAACCATGCAAGTGAATGTTTCAAAGTCGAACATGGCAAAAACCACTTGATTACTGGTCAATGATGTGAACTGTTAACAAGTGCGAGAGAAACCACCAATAATGATAATGGTTCTCAAGGTACTTCCAGTACAATCTATGAAGTGTGAATAGGTGATTTGAAGTCGAACACTTATAGAATCGTTTGATCGAAGGCCAATGATGAGAACCCGTCGTCGAAAGTAAGAAACCTGCCATTAAGGCATGTAGGCTTCAAGGTATTGAAGGTTTCTAAATCAACTTCCTATATAATGAGTTGAAGTTGATAGGAAGCGACTCGTCGTAGGAAAGCCTATGACACAAAACATAATGTCAAGTTTTGAAAATAGTTTGCAAGGAATTACTCAAGGATGGCCGATGCGATTGAAGACATAGAATTGGCAAAGGGATTTTGACCTGAGGTTGAACTTCTCTTGAACACATAACGGCACGCTAATGACTTGGCAACATTTGACTTAACGATAACACCAAAAACCATGAATACTTTCAATGAGGTTCGATTAACTGTAAGACAAATGAATTTCGCGACCCAGACATGAGTGTGACAGAGTGTCATGTTCAAGAACGACTTGCTACCTTTTTAAAATGATAATGTAAAATGGACACCTTTTCCCAATTTCCCCACACCATTACTGGCAAGTAACTCTTTATTTTTTACAAGCTTGAGGAGGATAACATATGCTTGGACTGTAAGCTTATCCTTCAGATGAGTCCATCAAAGTATCTTTAACGAACCCTAAGAAGGAATGGTTCGGTCCTGTTATGCTAAATGGGTCCTATACTTTTTAGGTTTTTACGAGTCCAGTAAAGGAGTAACTCGATGTCGTTTTATTTTAATAGTTTGGCAAAGAAACAAAAATGAAACTCATTCAGTTCTTTTACCGTAAAATTTTCACGAGTTCGGTGAAAGTAAAGCTCAACGTTTTTCAATTTTAGAGAGTCAGAAGAAAAACATAAGTAGAATCCATAAGGTTCTTTTTCGTCAGTTTTAGCTTAGGTCCGAAAAAGGATAAAATAATACAAGAGAGAACTCTATTGACCATGTTCAGTCAACGTATACCTTTTTCGTAAATAGTCCTAACTCATTCCGTAAAACAGGTAAACTTATACTGAGTTGAAGGTTGTTCATTTATTTTTACAAGTTCGAACAAGAAAGTACTCGACAATCTTTCGTTTTGAAAAGTCTGAAAAGGGCTTAAAAGAGGATCCAAGATTTTCGCTTTTCATAATTTTTTAAGAGCATGAAAACTGATAAAAGTTTGCTAAAAATTCAAAATGATTCATCTTCACTCCATAACCTATCCTGCACATTTAAACTCAATAACTCGTCATACCTACTCAAAAAATGTCATTTTCCATCCCAAAAGGTTTTAAGCATAAAAAATAGTATTTTTTAGCACCAAAAAACTTTATAAAAGTGGGAAAGGTAAATTATTTTCACCATTTGCATTTTTACCATTTGAGAGTAGAGAGAGGATTTTTTACCACCAGACTTCCAATACTGATTCCGAGCTAACCGGTGAACGAAATCGCTCACCGTTTCTTCCAGGTAGAATATCTCTCCTTAACTTAGCTTTTCATCCGTTTAAAATTCATTTTAAGCCTTCATTTATTTTTTTGGGGAAAAATAGTGTTAAAAAATGCCCCCCTTGACCCTACATTATTTATTTTTAGTAGGGCCCGTGCAGGCCAATAAAATTTTCCATACAAAAAATCACGGCTTGCGTGGAATTTTACTAGAAAAATTTGCGCAGCTGCACCCAGTCCGTAAAACGGTGGCCACGCAAGCACCGAGCGTTTATTTTTAAACAAGTTTTGGGCCAAAAACAACATGAGATGAGTTTCTAAAATGATTTTAATCCTTTTAAAATAATCATTTCAGGTCATTTGATTGCTCAAAATGGAGTGGAGGGAAAGAGAGCATGAGGCCAATGATTTGGCAGCTTTGGTAAATCTAGCCACCATGCAAGCTCTGAGGACTTGTGGTCTCCTAAAATATTGGCTTATTCCTGGGATGAAATCTCAGGTAGATCTGATGACATGGCTGGTAAGGACCTGGAATGTCTAGGAATAGTGTTTTGTGATTGTCGATCATCACATTACCATTGACGTTGATGACATCTATTTCTTGACTAAGCTGTCTCAAGCTGATATTTCACTATTCAGACAAAGGATGGGAGGAGATACTACTGATGGGTATCTACGACACTTTTGCAGGGGTGCACCACCCAAGGATGGGAGAATTGATATTCATACCATCAAGCTCTTTCCCCTGAGGACCATTACTTTCACTATTTGCAAACTATGTGGTAGTGCTACCCTTCATTTAGCCACACAGGCACAGATGCAGATGGTTGTGGAATGTTGGGAATCCATGATGTACAACTGGTGCGAGGCAGTGGTGGTGAACATGAAGGGCCAGTTGACTAGGTGCAAGAATGGAAAACTGAAGAATTTCGGTTATGGTGCCATTCTTGTTGCTTTTTCCCTAGAAAGGATTCTTATCCTCTGGCCACAACAAATTCTAGAAGATGAGGGGGGTCCTAGGGATCCACGCATGATGAGGTGGGTTGCACTAATGGCATGCCATGGAGGTGATGGACCAGTAGTGAGGTATAATGCAGAGTTCTTTGACTGGTTAGCACAACAAATTGTTCTGATTGAGGACTTTCTGTATGCCAGGATGGATTATAGAGATGATCCTGATATCCCACTTCCAGTCGGAACTCAAAGGGGTGATCTGGGTGATAATTTTTTGCATGGTTGTATCTTCCGGATTCATCGCATCTGTTGTTTTAGTGCATCGACGTTTCGAACCAGCCTCTGTGGTTCATCCTGATGATGAACCACAGAGGCTGGTTCGAAACGTCGATGCACTAAAACAACAGATGCGATGAATCCGGAAGATACAACCACACAGAATACAAATCGCAGAAGTCTCAAATCCACAATTTTTTGCATTTTGACATATTTCCAAATTTTTAAATTTTATGTGTTTTTTTATCTTCAAAGGCTTATTATCCGAAATGCATGTGCAGATGTGGGCCAAACCTGACAAGCCAGGATGAGACTAATTAATAAAGGCGAGCAGCCTATATCAGCTATGACAACGAACCCAAAGGCAGAGGATGTCTTGACAGAGCTGGAACTGAACCTTGAGAGGTTGACTTTGAACATCCCAGAGACTGGGACTGATGACATTCCTCACGCCTATCAGAGACATGTAGTTGGGGTTCCAGGGCCCCTCACACATTTTCTGCGTCGAGTTGCTCATGTTATCATTTGTTATCATGAGCATCATCATGCTTAGTTGTTCTAGTTTCTAGGACCACATTTTGATTTTTGGTGTCAGCATATTCGGAAAATAAAAGGCCACGGGGCCTTATGTCCTCGGATGACATATTTTGTAGACACACACTTTTATACAAACTCTATTTTAATGAAAAATCTACTACTTTTTCCTATTGTTTATCTTGATCAATGTATGAATGAATATTGCTTTTAATTTACAAATGTTGCAAATGTCTATTTAACACATGATTCACTAATGCATCTGTCAATGTGTTTAAATATATCAAAATGTGTTGATATTCGATATAATCAAATTGCCTTTCCAAAAGACAAACTCATAAAAATACTCTTAACATGGTTGGACTCCTTACTGTATAGACACCGTTTAAATGTAATACCACAAGCTGCGAATCTAACCTAACGATCAAACGTCAGATACCAAATGCGATGGCATCAACTAATAGCTCAATGACTGTGCTATATTCCGCTATGTTGTTTGTTGTTTGACCAAGACATATTCCATGAATAGAGACTAGCTCATAACTGGGTGAATAGATAACTGAGGTTGCAGAAGATAAATTCTGAGTACTATGACTAGCGCCATTAGCAAAGCCAATGTAAGTCTAAGAGAACGTCGACATTTTCAAATCAAGTGTGAACACGAGATAAGCAGGAGAAGTAGTAGAAAATATAAAAAAACATTAATTGTCACACATACCTAGAAAAATTGGTAACTAATGTACAGATATTTACAAAAATTTTATGCGTAATATTTCTTTAGGTAAAGACCATTTCTAGGCTTTCCCAAAGGAATACCATCGTAATCAACCAGCTCATAGGCGCCTTTATCTAATACACATTTTATGATGTAAGGACCATGCCATATGGGTTCGAACTTTCCTGCACCTAACTTGTCATGAGCTTGATCATAAACCAAGACTAGGTCACATTTTGAATATGAACGAGGATTAATGTTTTTATCAAACTGAGATTTGACACTTTTTTGTGAGCCTCGCTAACCAGTGTAGCATTACAACGATTTTCATCTAAATGTACAAGGCGTTCTTCATCTGCAAAGGTAGCAGGTAATAATTCTATAACTAGTTTTAGGGATGGGATTTCACATTTAATGGGTAATACTGCTTCCAAACCATAAACAAGTTGGAATGGAGTAAAATCAGTCGATGTTTTTGTAGTAATACGGTAAGCCCACATTTTTGAAAAGAGCATAGACTGCCAGTGTCCTTTATGAATACCAACTATCTGTTTAATCATATTGGTTAAAACTTTATTGATAGCTTCAACCTAACCATTAGCTTGTGTATAATATGGAGTAGAGCTATCATGGTGTAGGCCGAGTTGTGCGGATAGTTCGACCATCATAAAGTTATGAAAATGACTACCATGGCCTGTAACAATAGCTTGCGAGACACCAAATCGAGCAATCACATGATTGAAAATGAAAATTGTTTTAGTTTCGTCGTCGTCTCTATATGTAGGAATCGCTTCAGCCCATTTCGTAAAGTAATTGACTACAAGGATAATATACCCATTCCCCCTAGCCGAGTGAGGGTTATAGGTGACGAAGTTGATTCCTCATTTGGAAAAAGGACCGACAACTGTGATAGGGTGAAGAGGAGATGTAGGTGCTCGCGTTTTGCGATCATAGATTTGGAAATTATGCCATTTGTGGACTGCAGTAATGAAATCATTAAATATTGACGGCCAAAAATAGTCATCACGTACTATTTTTTGGGCAGTAGCATATCCAAACATATGACCGCCACACGCTCTACAGTGGCAGTCATTTAATGTTTTTTCAGCCTCTTGGAGAGTCAAACAACGTCGGAATATAGAATTGACACCATGATGGTAAAGAGTGTCGCTAATAATATTATATTGTTGGGATTGGTATCAGATTTGACAACGATCAGTTTTGTATAACTCGGCCCTAAAAGTTTGTGTTTGGAGATATATAATGATATCTCCATACCATGGATCTAATGTACTAATAATAAAGAGACATTCGTCAGCAAAATAATTTGCTACTACAATTTCTATATCAGTATTATGAAAGTCACACAATTGTTCGGCGAAAATCAAAGATTTCTTTGATTTGGATTTTTCAAATTCCAATTCAAAATCTTGTAAGATAACTATCCCCTTTGAGTATTTTCCCCCTAGCAATTGTTTAGTGAGAATGTACATCATAGGGTTGCACCATTCCATTTGTATACCCATACACTAGGCTATAAAATCAATGATATCGAGGCTAAGTACTATGTCGATGGCGAGGATGCCTATGACATGCGCAAACAGTTGAAAGTGAAGTCAAAAAGTAAGCATCATCATTCTGGGGGATGTTGCGGTGGACATGGAGATGAGAAATCATAGGCTGCAGAGGTTACACAGAGTAAGGAATGAACCTTAGAGTTTCTTTTCAGATTTGCAAGTTGCTCTCTATACTTGGGCTGCAAATGATAATAGTATGTTTGTATTGTCATCATGCGTTTTTGCATTTTCATTTAAGGTTGGAAGAGTTTCGGCTATCTTCATGAGCTATAAATATTTAGTTGTTGGTACTGCAAAATGTTGTCAGTGGTTGTTACCAGTGAAAATCAATTTTATTACTTGCTTCGATTTTTTTATTTTTTTTTAAGTAATGTTGTTGATTTATGAAATGTGAAATACCCAATTGTGCATTTAGATATACCCTATACTATCGTTGATTTTTGAAATGCGAAATACCATTATAATCTGATTTAATTATATTTTCTGTTTTGTTGTACTCTTTCTAGCTCACGATGAAATCCATTTGTGGCTTGCTTTGTGGTGCATGCTGGAAAGTTGGAAACTTTATTTTGTTTGGTTTCAGATATTGGTTGCAAACTTGTAGTCCAGAGAAAATTCTTTTATTTTGTGTTTGTTTGATTTATTCCTCCCTTGTATGTGGTGGGCTAGATTTGCATTTTTATGAACTTCATTAAAATATGATTTGAATTTTTCATTGGTGGAATTCAAGCACTTCTTTTGCAATTCGGTGCGGTGCTTACCCTTTGGCTGTGTATTAAGATGGATTCCAGATTGTTGTTGGCTTATATATGTGGTGATGAATGCCTCATATATGGGACCTTGAATGATCCAGGTGGATATTGGTGGCCACCCACCTATTCCACTTGGACCCCCAACATTGTCTCTTTCAGTTTTTTGGTTTCCTTAATTGTAGCATAATTTACTATTTTTGGCAGTTTTTCGGGCCGTGAACTTCTAGAGCCATTTTGAGGCCCTAAACAATGTTTTTAGGGAAAATGGAGAGGTTAAAAATGTCCCAAACCAACTTTTGTCTTTGTTTTTGGCCTCCTTTTTGAGATCTTCGAAACGAGGTATTATGATAGCCAAATAGAGATTGTATGCCAAAGTTACGACCCCGGGAATGTGATGTACCAATTTACCCAAATGGGGCCCACAGTTTTGGTGCTTCATCTCCTAGGGTTAGATTTTTGGATGTTTAGGGTTTTCCATTGTTTCTCAATAATAAATAGGCCTTTGAGATTCATTGTAACACAGTTCAGAGTCATGTAGCTGCCACATATCTTCTCAGAGATAAGCTACCATCGTCCGAGCTAATTTATTTCCATTCTGTTTGTAAGCATATTTCAATATTCTGATATTAATTAAATGAAGTTTTATCTCTGTTGCATTTATGTATTTATGGTTATATGTGTAATTTGTTACGTTCCTGTTTAATTTTGGATTAGTGGTATCACAGCGATATGCTCTCTCTGTTTTTCTTTGGATATCCCCAACGAGGTCAGGGTATAAGGAGTTAGGGCTCGATCTGGTTGAACCTTTGCAAGGCCAGCCTCGCAAACCCTGATGGCTTCCCATGGAAGAAGAAAAGAAAGACGAAGGGGCAGGAGATCCTTTCAAAATATTGCTCGAGGAAGCCCTTGAGTGGCAAAGGAACGCGATGATGGATAACTTTGCCCAAACCCTTCGACGACTACCCATAGGTGACACATCTTCATCCAGGATCCACTTTAGAGGCGCCAATGCTTTTAAGGTACAAGTTTGTTGGGTGTGGAGCCTGATTATCTTTTATATTCAAAGGTATCGCCACTTTGGGCCCCAGTTCGAAATGTTGCCGCCCATAAAATATTCGCTGCAAGGGGGGTCCAGGGGGGGCGACTGCGACCTTTGGGAGCTCCCCCCTGGCGGGGGATTTCAGGGGCAGCGCCCCCGAAGCTAAAAATCGCTGTAAAATTGCCTTGTAAAAGTATAGTAATTTCTTGTCAATCTGGGCCATTCATTAGGCAGATGATCTGACAGTAGAACTTATGTTTAGTTTAGGGTTTTTGCCCTAGAAGGCAACCCCTCTCTTTGTATGAGGGCATTGTATTTGAGGTTGTGTAATAGATGTGTATTCTGTGAGCGAGAAATAGAGAGGTGAGATTGTGAGAGAAAATAGAGGATATTACAGCGGATTTGCTGTAGGTTGTGTCTCTTCATTTTGTTGGATAATAGAAAGGAAGGACTGGCTGTTTGGGGTGGACGTAGCCCAAACTGGGTGAACCACGTATATCTGTGTCTCTCTTGTTTTGTGCTTTTTTTGTGTTTATATTTTTGCAATATTTTATGTGTTCCATTGCTCCGTAATATATAATTTTCTAACAAAGTTAACTTCGATATTCCCTTATTTGAGGGCCAGATAGATGCAGACACCATAGATAAATGGTTGAATCTTTTGGAAGGATATTTTTCAGTTCATGACTTTTCCAATCATGAAAAGATTACTTTTGCACTTCTCAAAGCTGCCCCACACGTTAAGAACTGGTGTAAAACCTACTATGAACAAAAGGATGAGAGAGAATCCTTTTTGTTTTAAGGTACACCCACTTGGGATGCTTTCCCAGATGCCATCAAGGAATAATATTACCCTGTCGCGAGCTATGAAGATAAATACATAAAGTGGACCACGCTATTGCAATGAATGGACCAAGATGTGCTGGAGTTTACAAATGTTTTCCATACTCTCCGCACAAAGTTGGGAATTAAGGATTCTGGGTGACATTTGGTACTCAAGCACCGTGACTGTCTACATAAGTACATCCAGGATGAGATGGAGTTGCTGGACATCTCCTCGCTCGGCACAACATATCGGTAAGCTGTCAAGATTGAGCAGAAGTTTAAATAGAAGAAGTGAGACTTTGGATCTGGGAATACAAATCAAGGAAAAGGTGCCCACAAACCACAAATCAAAGACCAAAGCCAAGGCGGGGTGACCCAGGACAACCCGCCGAAGCCACAAGAAAAGAAAAACACCACAAAGACAAAGAAGGACACGGGGAAATGGTGTGAGTTCCATAAGAGCTCCACTCACAACAAAACTGAGTGTCGGGCCAAACAATCACTGGTGGTCGAGCTGAAGGATTTCAAATCAGACACATGTTTTGAATCTGCATCAGAACCCGACAAGGTGAATGACAAAGGGAAGCAGATCATTGACGTAGAGCCCATTGCCAGTGTGGCTACCACCAAGATCCAGAAGAATGAGCCTGGAGATCCATAGGAGGGGAATGCCTCTTCCACTCACAAATGTGGGTGAAAGGTTCTCCGTTGCAGTTCATAGTTAATAGCAGCAGCCAAAAGAACCTCATTTCAGTAGAGGTCATGAAGCGGTTGGGCCTACCAACAACCTCACATCCGCAACCGTAAACCATCGAGTGGCTTCACCAAGGATAAGATCTTCGCGTCAACCAACAATGTCACCTTCCCTATAGCATCAAGCCCTTCACGGATGAGGTGTTGTGTGATGTTTCTCCTCTTGAAGTTTGTGATGTATTAGTAGGAAAACCATACTTGTGGAAGAAGGATGTTGTGTATGATTCTAGACCTCGCTTTGTGATTATTAATTTGGGCAATAAGTTGTACAGGATATCGGAGGTAGCCCCACCTACTTCCATATCTTTGATCACTGCAAAAAAATGCATTAAGATCATTGACCAGACCAGGAAATTTATTTTCCTTATGATTCTCCCTTAGGGAAAGAAGAAGGTTGTGGCCACGACTTCCAGACAGGGCTCCTCCACACAGCAGCAGTAGATGGACAAGGTCGTGGAGGAGTACAGGGACATTTTCGCCTCACCTACATGGGTACCCCTGCACTATCGGGTCAAGCACTCCATTGATCTAACCCCGGGCGCGCCGCTACCCAATGGACTAATCTATCGACACTCTATTCTTGCGAATGATGAGATCAAGAGGCAGATTCAAGGGTTGCTGCAGAAGGGGCACATCAGGCCAAACTCATCACCTTGTGGGAGCCCTATTGTATTGGCACAAAAGAATAATGGAACCTAGAGACTCTGTATTAACTATTGGGCGTTGAACAAGATCACTGTTCGGAATAGGTATCCAATCCCACGGATTGATGACCTTTTGGACCAGCTCAAGTGGGGCAAATATTTCAGCAAGAATGACTTGAAGTCTAGTTATCACCAGGTGCCTATCTAACCCTCTGATGCGTAGAATATTTCCTTCAAATCAAAGGAGGGCCTTTTCGAATGGTTGGTCATGCCTTTCGGGTTGACGAATATCCCTGCAACCTTCACGAGATTGATGGACGACATCTTGTGACCCTTCACCAATGCATTCGTGGTGGTGTATTTAGATGACATCTTTATCTTCATCTAGAGTTGGGAAGAGAACCTATGACATATTCGACAAGTCCTTCAAACGCTACGACAACACAAGTTGTGTGCCAATTTGGAGAAATGCACTTTTGGCATGACCCAGGTTCAATATCTGGTGTACATCATTAATGAGAAGGGTGTGCATGTGGACCCAGCCAAGAACAAGTCATTCGGGATTGGCCAACCCCAACCACTCTAACAGAGCTCTACAACTTTTTGGGTCTTGCCAATTTCTACCACAGGTTCATGTTGGGGTTCTCTCACATCAGTTGGCCTCTAAGTCAAGTCCTCAAGGGCGGAGCGAAAGAAAAGTTTTTTTGGTCTAAAACCCAACAGAAGGCATTTTTCGAGTTGAAGCATCACCTCTGCTCAGCACTAGTGCTCACATTACCGGACCTGCAACAACCATTTGATATTGAGACAGACGCCTCTGACTATGCTATTGGTACAGTTCTTACTCAACAGGGGCATCTAGTGGCTTACCATAGTGAGAAACTTTCAGACATAATATGAAAGTATCCCACCTATGACAAAGAAATGTATTCCATTGTGCAGACCTATCGTCAATGGAAGCATTACATTATGGGGAAGGAAACGGTCATCCACATAAACCATCGACCCTTGTATTTCATACAGAGACAAGGGAAGTTTCAGAACGATTGCCATCGTAAATGATTCACATACCTACAACAATTCCATTTGAACATTAAGTACAAGAAAGACAACACCAATAATGTTGTACACTGTCTCAACTGACCACCAATCATGGCTCTTATCATTGTGCTCAACTCTTCTGGGCATGAGACTTTAGGGTAGTTGCATCTTTACGAGAGGGATCCAAAATTAGGCATGACATATCAGACACTCCTAGAAGGTAAGAAAGTTCAAAATTTTTACCTCCAGGATGCACTGTTATGCTACCTGGGACACGTTTGTGTTCCTTCAAGCAAGTGTGCTAATATAATTTGGGAGGCACACTACAGTCGTGTCATTGGACATTTCAGAGTAGAGAAAACAACGATAGTACTGCAGAAGTATTTTTTATTGGCTCAACCTTCGTTAGGATTTTGGGAGGTACATTAAATACTGCACTTCCTATGCCATTACCGAACCAACCAAAAAGAAGCAAGGCCTATATACTCCTATGCCTACTCATAGTCAACCTTGGGAATCCATCTCCATGGATTACATGTCAGGCCTTCCTTCTACTAAGCAGGACAATGACTGCATTTTCATGGTCATCGATAGATTCTCTAATATGGCCATTATGGCGGCCTCCAAGAAGAGTATCACAATAGAAGCCACTGATAAGCTCTTCTTTAAGCGAGTGTGGGTAAACTTTGGGATCCCACAGTCCATTGTCTCTGATCAGGACAAAAATTCCTAAGTGCATTTTGGTCAGGTCTCTAGTCGATGCTGGATACCAAAATCACTAAATCTATGAATTTATATCCCCAAACTAACGACCAAACAAAAGTCGCCAACAAGATGATCGTACACATTTTGTGCATGTACAACTCGAAGCATCCACACACATGAGATGAAAGCCTCCCCTATGTCCAACACAACTACAATAGAGGTCGTCACAGCTCAATGGTCCACAACCCCTTTCAGGTAGGGCTGGGATTTCAGCGATTATGGCCCATTGATGTGGACATACCGTTTGCAACTACTCAGGTAGATTCAATTCATGTCCAATCCAAAACTGACAGGTCTAACAGCTTCATTGAGCGCATTCAACACATCTGCCAGCATATCCATGATATATTGGATAGAGCCAACACTATGAACAAGCAACGCCATGATTAGCATCAGGTGCCACACAAGTTCTGGGTGGGCGACAAAGTTTGGCTACATTTGCAGAAGGAGCACCTCGTTGGACCCCACCGCAAGCTTCGCCCACTCCGATATGGGCCATACGCCATCACCAAGGTTGTAGGGGACAATCCCTTTGAGCTTAGCATTCCACTGTTCCTTGGTCTACACCCAGTGTTTAATGCAGACCGCCTTCGGCCATACTTTCCACCATTGCTGGACACATCTGACATTGCAGAACAAATCACACCAACAAAGCTAAACCTAGACTGCATGGAACATGCCACAACTGATCGGATCATGGACACACAGATCAAGAACACTCGTCAACAGAAGATCCAACTATATCGGGTTGTCAAAGTTGGCCAACTCCTTCACCAAGGCAAGTGGCTCACTAGGGACCATGTTCAACAGAAGTTTCCCCATCTCATGGAGGCACTCAACGCAATGGGGACCATTTCTTCTTAAGGGGGGAGGAATGATCTAGGTAGATATTGGTGGCCACCTGCCTATTCCACTTGGACCCCCAACACTATCTCTTTCAGTTTTCTTAATTGTAGCACAATTTACTATTTTTGGCAGTTTTTCGGGTCTTAAACTTCTGAAGTCGTTTTGAGGCTCCAAACAACGTTTTTAGGGAAAGTGGAGAGGACAAAAACATCTTAATTTAGCTTGCCAATTTTTTTTTCGGCCTCCTCTTTGAGATCTTCGAAACGAGGTACTATGATAGCCAAACGAAGATCGTATGTCAAAGTTACGACCCCAGGAAGTTGATGTACTAATTTACCCAAACAGGGCCAATAGTTTTGGCGCTTTATCTCCTAGGGTTAGGTTTTTGGATGTTTAGGGTTTTCCATTGTTTCTCAATAATAAATAGGCCTTTGAGTTCATTGTAACATAGTTAAGAGGCATGTAGCCGCCACATCTCTTCTCAGAGATAAGCTAGCATCACCCGAGCTAGTTTATTTCCATTCTGATTGTAAGAATATTTCAGTATTCTGATATTAATGGAATGAAATGTTATTTCTGTTGCATTTATGTATCTATGGTTATATGTGTAATTTGTTGCATTCATGTTTAAGTTCGGATCATTGAAGGGTACAACTAATTGCTTTTCTAGGAAAAAGATAAAAAATATGATGCTTGGCCTAGAGGTTTCCTTGATAATTCTCGAAGATGATGATGTAGATATCTTGCTCACCCGAACAAAGCTAAAAAGAAAGAGCCCAAAATTCCTTACTCTGATGAAGAATCATAAGAAGTGGACAAGTTGGATCCTTCTTCCTCACCCCAATTGTACACTCCCATCATTCTATGAACCTTTGTTCAATGGAAAACATAGTTGGAAATAAACTGGAACAATATCCATTTGCAAACTAAGATGTTCACAAGCGAAGAATCTGGTCTCATCATGCTTTTTTTCACTTGCCATAATAGTTACTTGTTTGCTTTAGTTTTGCTATGATGTATTTCTATATGCAATTCTCCCCATTTTATAATAATTATTTTATTTTTATTTCGCTATGATTTATTTCTATATGCGATTCTCCCCATTCCCAGTTCTCAATAGCTAGAGGAGGGACCAATGATTATCCCTTTCTCTGATTGGGAAAATGGAAATTGTTACTATTTGCTTCTTCCATATTTTGCATATCTGAAGTAGGTAGGCACAATGAATTCTTCATGTTTGTTTATGTGGAATGGCATTCACTGGAATTTCATACATGATTATAAATCCATGATGTTTTCTTTCAAACACAATACTAGCACCAAAGATAATAATGCAATCCAAATTTCTATTTGGGGAGAAAAAAAAAAACCTAAAATTGCTTAACTAATACTATGATGCTTATTATTATTATTAACACACATTGAGACTAATGTCGTTTATCATAGTTTAAGAAAGAAATAGATTAATTGATTTTTTTTTTAATTTTCCATTTTTTATCTATTTTATAGTGATAATAATTTAATTACTTTAATTACATAATTTATTATCTTTTTATCGATAAATTATGAAAAAATACTTCAATTACTTAAATAAAAAATACAATAAATTCAAATTCAATACTATCGATATTATAAAATCCCATCCTATTAACTTGTAAGATCCTTCCCTAATACGATTATAAATGGGATGTTACCCATTTTATAAAATCCCCATCATATTCACCTATAAAGTCCTTCCCCTAAAATCCTTCTTCACATATTTTATAATATGTGTATATTATATTGTAATAGAAATATTCAAAACTTCTTGTGACACTTCATTTGTATCAACCATAACCATTATGAAATTTCGTTACCTCTAAACCCACAAAAAAACATATCCAAACCATAATTGAGAATTTTGGAATAAACAACTGTGTACAATAGATGTTTGTGGCATTTTGTACAACTTTTTTTGGTACAGATTACAATCAAATTTTCCAAATTGCAATTTGCATTATAAAATTCGTCAAAGTAGCTTTACATTTTCAGTAACTACTCATTTTTCATTGAAACCAGTTATTCTGTGAAACTCCTTCCTGCTTCAGCTTTTGGCATCGTCAGCGCTATTGATCTTTCAGATCATTGTTTGAGTCTTCCTGCACTCTACATCTCTGTTGAGAGTCACATAATTTGCCCTTGGATTTTGAGAGACTTTTGGCTGTAGTGGATGCTACACAATAGACACATGGAATCACATTATTGTGCAAAGCCATGTTGCAATTGACAGTTCCAATCATTGATTCTCGCACGCTATCAACTTTCCAGACTGGCTTTCTTGGAGTTCTTTTGTTCCACTTGGCTCCCACCGGTCTGTTAATGCCATAAAAACTTAATGCAACAACGTTGCACAGTGAAATTATGCTTTCCTGCTGAACTTTATGACATTCTCTAAAATAGTGATAGAGATTTTCATGTCACTCTTACATCCAACTTCCACCATAACAATGAATCCCCAATAGTTAATAAGCTGAAACTATGGCCGTAAATGAAGTAGATATGTAAACCAGAGCATTACCCTTTTCTTGATTTATGAAATCACAATTACCATCGATCACGGAATCTCAGCAATCGTCTCCAACTTGGCTTGGTATGGGGTTCGCCCTCTACACCTTGGATTTGAGATTGGCACATTCCGGCGCCTGGACATACAGCAAACGGGGGAATAGTGGTATTCCTTTACACATTCATCATGTTGGCTATGAATATCGAACAACGGCTGCACTTGCGCTTTAGCTTTACCAAACCCACATGATAATTTTGATTTCCTAGTCGCCGCCTTCTTGTCTTTTGATAGCGCAGCGTTAATCTTGAAGAGAAGAGAAGCCATGTCTGATTCTGTCAACAAAAACTGTAACTTCCGCTGAGGGAGAAGAAAGTAGAGCTGCCCAATCTGCAATCGATCATCATCGCCTAGAATCTGGGAGATTTTTTGACCGACATAAAGGCCATCTGAGTTACAGATGAAGTGGCCCGAATATTGTCGCAGAATTTCATGGCTTTTCAACTCTTCAGAGAACTCCTGGATGTTCCCATCCATCAATATGAGTTTTGCAGTGGAGGGCACAGAAGAAGTGACATTTGAAGAAATGCAACTCCCCATGTCTTGAATTCAGATATCAAAAATTCTATGCAACAGAATACTGGAAACTTGGAAAATATTGATGTGTATATATAGAACAGGGTATTCACCTAACTCAAAGAAACCACGTGCTGTTTTTTACGGCTTGTCGGTAAACCAGAATGGGTTTAAGAGGTATAGCGTGACTTATACAACTGGGGGTTTCGTTTCCTCTGATGTTCTGTCGCCCACTTTAATGGCGTCAATATGAAGTTACCGGGTCTCTTCCAAGTTGGCTCTGGACCGAACATTTGAGTGGGATCCAACTGTCTTAACGTTAATCATGACGTCGGATTCAACGAATGGAGAAAAGGATCGAAGGCGATGATGATAACTTGTTTTAGATATTCCACACGTTTAATGTGACTTCACGGTCTTCACTGTTTGCTCTCCAAATATCCAAAAGTTATGATTACGACACACATTTATGTTGATATAAAAATTTATTTAATATTGAGGTTGATTCCGGACTAAGTTCGTTGTATGTAGACAACCAAAAAAAACAAACTTACATGAGAGGCATATCTATATTGATTCTAAAGTTATTGTTGATGTGTAATCCAAAGAAGCAATATTTTTGGACGCTAATAAATGTCATGTAAATTATTATTTTATGAAAGATTTTATTTTGAATATTGGTAGAGGAAAATAACTACAATCCAAAACTAATATGACGATTTGCATGAGATACATATCTATATTGATTCGAATATTGTTGTTGATATGCAATCCAAAAAACAATATTTTTGGATGCTAATAAATGTCATGTAAATTATTATTTTATGGTAATTTGTAGATCAACACCGTTTCTTTCCATGTTTTGATAAGTGTACCTAAAGACCCTTTTTTAGATTAGCTAAAGAGTATAGTGAATAGTTGTTTCTTGAAAAGTGCATGTGCACTATTTTTGAAGTTGTATTTTTTGGTTTAACAATAACAAAGATATTTCTTTAGAGAAAAAAAAAGCTATTTTGCCATAGGAAAAATGATTTTCATAAACAATGACAATATTTTTATGGAAAATTTTCATAAACAATATGAATGGAAGTGTAAAAAAATGTGGTTAAAAGTGAAGAAGGTGAAACTTTCTATACTTAAATTTTACTAGGGATTGGAATGGTATGAAAATGTGAAGATTATTTACCAATTCACACAAATAATTTTTTTGGGTTATAAAAGGTGATTGATGATCAAAATTTTGAATTTTATTAATATTATAACATTCATATATAAAGAAATTCACTTTACTATTTGTTATTGATTTTAGAATTTAGAGAATAATCTTTAGCTCTATATGCACTGTAGATTGAATGCATCTACCCCGAATCAATACTCAAGCTAAGATATTAGTATATGCAATTTTGATATATATATATATATTCTCTACTTATTCATTTATCGCTTTTTGTCAAAAAAAAAAAACACAGGCACACATTTTTTATTTTTATTTATTTATGTGTTTACATGTTTGATTAATGATCTGAGTTGACTCAACTCTCGGATTTAATCAAGATCTTTTACTTTTGTGATGATGTTAGAATTGCATTTAAAAGAGCATAGAGGAACATATATGCATGTTGTAAAGAAGAGGGAACATGACAAGAATCAACAATATAAAACACAAGACGTTGATAACGGAGTTCGTTCAGGAGGGACTACGTCTCTGGGCCCTAGTGTCAAGATTGTGTAGGACATTGCATTCAGTGTTTGAAAGCATGATGATGTACATGAATGTGTTTTCTCTATCATGCAAGGAATATTCCCTCACGCACAGGTGGCTCCGTGAGATGTTCTGCTACAGGAACTCTCATTCACAAAAGGACTCTTATGAGCATGACATAATTTCACGTATGATAATAATGAGCACCCGTTCAACATGGCATCCAAGGGATTTCAATTCAAACATACATGGAGACACGTGAGTATCCCGTCAACATGGCAACAAAGGGATCTCAATCAAAACATGACAATAAGTACATCTCACATCAAGAACAAACCAAGATCTCACATCAAACATCAAACAGGGATCTATACAACACAATGCATCTCAAGCAAAGAGACAAAGAAGTACATGACCACACTACATATACCTCACATCAAGGAGTTATCTAAAGAAGAAGATGATAAAATACTAGATCTGGATGTACCATCAATCTCGTGGCATCGAATATCATGAAAAATACTGCTCGCACATTGAATGTTGACACCTGTACTCCACTTTGAAAAGTGGCCGAAAAATGGAATGATTAAATGGAAAATCTGATTACACCATTAGATTCTTGGCATTGAATAGTGTAAAATCGACTGTCAAATTTTTGAATTCTGACAAAGTGAAAATATGGGGCTACAGGAATCTTTTAGATTCCCCCTAGATTCCTCAAAGATTCCTTCCTCTGGCTCATCTGAAGATTTGTTGCTTAGATCAAAATTATGTCTACGCCATCAGGTTCATGTCACCGAGAGGTGTAGGATCGACATAAAGTTTGTCCAATTTAGAAACTGGAAACATTTTTCCCTCTTGAAAATTGGGCTCAATCATGGTTCTGCATGCCTCTGCCCCACGCTCATGGTTCCACCTACAATTAATAAAAATTGTCTCGAACTCCATGCTCTGCTTTGGCCTCCGTTCTTCCTCCCGCTGAGCAAAAATCATGGTATATATATGAAAACGTGGGCAAAATTTTCAAAGAATGTTGTTGTGGCATGTTGGTGGCGGAGGAGATTAGGAGGGCGGAGGTTGCGGTTTTAAACCCCTGCCTCTCCAAAATAGTGCATTATTATTTTGGGCATGGATTTATTTTTGGGCGTGTTTAAGTGACTATTTAAATTTGGAGCACGGTTTGGGTTGACCGTTGGAGCCATTACCGTGTTATATTAAATGGTGTTGTTGTATTTGGGTTGGGCTGCCCATGGAGCAGGCCGGCCATGTGGCCGGGCGGGTTCGATTCCCACCGGCCCATAACTATATGTTATGTTTGGTGGGGGTGTGCATCAGGTCCACCGGAGGTGGCCCGCCCAACCCACATATGTTAACGTTTTGTTATTAATGTGGGTTGGGGTCGACGGGGGTCATGACTTGTCGGCCCATTACAATTTGATTTTTTTAATAAGATGGGTCTGATGGAGGTGTAGGGGGTCATGGACCGCCACCTATTTTATAATTTTTTTGGATTTTTATAATAATAGGCCACATTTTTTATTTTTTCTAATATAAGGGATATTAGATAAATTAAGTATTCAAAAAAATTGCCTGCTTTTGCTAGCTAGGTTCCCACACTGGTTGGCGGTAAATTTGTAGGACACTTAAACTTGGCCCACTACCCATCTTTGACCAAATCTTTGACTAGCTCTTTATCCCTCATACGAGCTCGGATTTGAGTGTCATTTGCACCGTTGGAATCAGAGCGATGAGCACTTCGATCTGGTAATGCTTTGGGAGGGTTCTGATCACTTTGAATTTTGACCCTTTCTGAGTCCTTTGGGACTTCTGCATGTGTCTGGAGCCACCTAGATCTATCATCCCCATTGAGGAGCTTTTGGTCCTCCAAAAGCATGAAAATAATCTGCCACTTCTTTTTACCTTGTCTGCACTTACAAATGTCTGATAAGTCACCCTTCCTTCTCCTTCACCTTTGTCCTTCAGAGCCATAAGTGATGGGCCAACACCTGCAACCTCTACAAACTTGTAGTACAATTCTGCAAATTACATGCTTAATTTACATGAACAACTAATGACCCAAGCATCCCATACATGCCAAGAGTTTATAACACATACTCGGTGGTCAAGTTTACATCAAAATGGAAATAATACCCTAGCTATGAAAACAAGGCCAAAATATCATTGTTGCTTCAACAAGTGATGGAAGACACATCATCACTGCAACAAATGATTTACAAAAATAAGGCCAAACACTATTGTTTCTTTGACAAGTGATGGAAACACAACATCACTTTCACAACTTAAACTGCAACACAAAATAAGATCAGACATAATTGTTTCTTAATAGGTGATGGAAAACACATCATCGGTTTTACATTTTAAAATGCAACAAATGACTTAGAAAAGCATGACTATGACAAGGTAACATATCTAGAAACCATTTTTCACTTATCGATGAGAATGGGTCATCCCCCTATGATGGTTTTTCTTATTGAATGATTGTTTCATTTGGTTCATGCACGTATGCTTTGTTTTTGAGGTTCTGCTCTGGATGGAGCCTCCAACACGTGGCCCTTTGATGACCACTTCTGTTGCAATGACTGCAATAGGTCTTCTTCCTCCAGATCTGCTTTACCTTCTTCTTTGCCTGTTGTTGAGAGGGTTTTTCACGGCTCATCCTTTTTCGTGCTACTATTCTCTTCCAACACTCAACAAATACATGGTTATGTAAACCACAAAAAGTACATGTTTTTCGATGCAATGTTTTACGTTCATCATTAACAACATGATTATAATCGAAATGAACATTCTAATATCGAGACTCGTTATATCTTTCCTTGCTGTATCTGGTGTCATTATGGTGATGAGCGCTTGCCTCAACTCTTTCCCTGCAATGAGCACTGCCATGGGATGATGGTGATGTGTTCCCATCATTTTCTTTCCTCGACGATTTCAACGATGTCTCGGAAGCATCTGACACCTTTGAGCATTCTCCTTCAGTGTATCTCAAGCCTGCAAATCGAGGTCTCTGCATAACCTCCAATGGCTAAGTAATGCCTTGGCTATTAACACCAAGTTCTCCTTCCTCCTTGTACCTCATCCTGGTAAGGAGCCTCATGTTTGTGCTTGTAATTGGTATCTCCACATCTCCAACAGAAGTCATACTATGTGAAGACGACACTGAAAGGAAATCAACATATTTTACCTCCACTGTCGAGTTGGAAAGAACTGATGAGGGCTTCTCATCATCTATTATCGTTGGTTCGTTGGCTATCGTGG
This sequence comes from Pinus tabuliformis, assembly GCA_031772625.1. Lineage (NCBI taxonomy): Eukaryota > Viridiplantae > Streptophyta > Pinopsida > Pinales > Pinaceae > Pinus > Pinus tabuliformis. The sequence goes on along the minus strand of CM062809.1, from coordinate 1,306,081,590 downwards.
CACATTCCCCAACTTCCTTCTTGACATACCCAAGTCCTGCCTGATGGGGTAATTCCTCTACTTTGATGGGATTGACAATGCCTTGGCCATTAATGCCCAAGACTTTTCCTTCATACCCCATTTTCTTCAATAGTTTGGAGCCAATTCTTTCAAAAACAACGAAATCATCATCAGGAAACATACATGAAGTCGGAGAACTACTTTTTACCTCACATGGGTCACAGTGCAGCTTTTCCAAGGCCTTGTCCTTAGCTTGCAGTTGTCGTATCAAACTATGTTTCTCCTCTTTCTCTTCTTGTAGAATCATTTTCAGTTCTACGTTTTCTGCTTGAAGACTCTGGCTATTGTGCTTCAGTTCTTCTAGGGCCTCTTCCGTGGCTCGCAACTGAAGCTACAATCACTGCTTTTCCTCTGTCTCTTTTTGTAGAGCTTCATACATTATTTCCACCTTTTTGGACACTCTGAGCATGGTCTCGTACATCGCTTTGTCATCCTCCATCGCTGCACGTTCCATTGTTCACACTCGCAATTCACATCCACGTGAAGACCACTCTGATACCAAACTTGATCCGAGTTGACTCAACTCCCAGATTTAACCAAGATCTTTTACTTCCGTGATGTTGTTAGAATTGCATTTAAAAGAGCATAAAGGAACATATATGCATTTTGTAAAGAAGAGGGAACATGACAAGAATCAACAACATAAAACACAAGGCGTCGATAAAGGAGTTTTTCCAGGAGGTCTCTGGGTCCCGGTGTTAAGATAGTGTAGGCCGTTGCATTAAGTGCTGGAAAGCGTGATGATGTACCTGAATGTGTTTTCTCTGTCATGCAAGGAATATGCCCTCATGGAGGAGTGGCTCGCGAGATGTTCCGCTGCAGGAACTCTCATTCACAAAAGGACTCCTATCAGCATGACATAATTTTACGTATGATAATAATGAGCATCCTGCCAACATGGCATCCAAGGGATCTCAATTAAAACATACATGGAGACACATGAGTATCCCGTCAACATGGCGACAAAGGAATCTGAATCAAAACATGACAATAAGTACATCTCACATTAAGAACAAAACAAGATCCCACTTCAAACATCAAATAGGGATCTATACAACACAATGCATCTCAAGAAAAGAGACAAAAATACATGATCACACTGCATATACCTCACATCAAGGAGTTATCTGAAGAAGAGGATGATAAACTGCTGGATATGGCTGTACCATCAATCTCGTGGGTCGAATATCATGGAAAAGACTACTCGCACATTGAACGCTGACACCTGCACTCCACTTTGAAATGTGGTAAAAAAATGGAATGATCAAATGGAAAATCTGATTACACCATCATATTCTTGGCGTCGAATAGTGTAAAATCGACTATCAAATTTTTGACTTTTGACAAAGTGAAAATCTGGGGCTACATGAATCTTTTAGATTCCTCAAGATTCCATCCTCCGGGTCATCTGAAGGTCTGCTACTCAGATCAAAATTTTGTTTACACCATCAGGTTTGTGTCACTGAGAGGTGTAGGATCGACATAAAGTTTGTCCAATTTGGACACTAGAAACATTTCGCCCTCCTGAAAATTGGGCTCAATCATGGTTCCACTTGCCTCTGCCCCATGCTCATGGTTACACTTGCAATTAATAAAAAATTGTCTCGAACTCTGCACCCTGCCTTGGCCTCCGTTCTTCCTCTTGTTGAGCAAAACGCATGGTATATTTATGAAAACATGGATGGAATTTTCAAAGAATGTCGTTGTGGCATGTTGGTGGTGGAGGAGTTTAGGAGGGCGAAGGTTGCGGTTTCGAACCCCCGCCTCTCCAAAATAGCGCGTTATTATTTTGGGCGTGGTTTGGGTTGACCGTTGGAGCCATTACCGTGTTATATTAAATGGTGTTGTTGTATTTGGATTGGGTCGCCCATGGAGCCATTACCGTGTTATATTAAATGGTGTTGTTGTTGTATTTGGTCATGGCCTGTCAACACATTACAATTTGATTTTTCTAATATGATGGGTCCGATGGAGTTGGCGAGGGTCATGGCCCGCCACCTATTTTATATTTTTTTTGGATTTTTATAATAATAGGCCACATTTTCAATTTTGTCTAATATAAGGGATATTCGACAAATTAAGTATCCAACAAATTCGCCCGTTTTCGGGAGCTAGGTTCCTACACTGGTTGAAGGTGAATTTGTAGGGCACTTAAATTTGGCCCACTACCCATCTTTGACCAAAACTTTCACTGGCTCTTTCTCCCTCATATGAGCTCGGATTTGAGTGCCATTCATAGCATTGGAATCAGGGAGACGAGCACTTTGATTTGATGCTAGTTTGTGAGCGTTTTGACCATTTTGAATTTTAACCCTTTCTGAGTCCTCTGGGACTTCTGCATCTGTGTGGAGCCACCTGGATCAATTAATGATTTTTACTTATTTATGTGTTTACATGTTTGATTAATGAAAGTATAAATAATATATCTTGTGATTTAGTTTGTCTACATGGAATTAATTAAAACATAAATAATATACCTTGTGGATTAGATTGGTGAGATCATAACAACTTGATCATCGATTATTCACAAAAGTAATTGGTCACTTAATTTTTATAGTGATTGGAATTGAAAAATTTAACAGAAAGAAGAGTATTTATGCAAAATAAATACTTTCCAAATAGTGTTTTTTTGACAAATTAGAGTACACAAAATCATTCTAATAGTCTAGGAAGGAAAATCCAAATAAATGAATAAGTGGACAGGTATGTGCTCGAAGATTAATTAGGTATGTGCTTGAAGATTAATTAGATGATCCAGTTGAATTTATTTTAATTCTATTAAAGGATATAGATTATAATGGGATAACTTCCTTAAGAAAAATTCATACCAATTACATTCATTTTAATTTGTTTGAGGAGGTAAATGAGACTGGGTTTCTTTTACATGCAAATGAACAAAGTAGGGATATTGTACTTGAATATCTCTCAATGAATTAGTTGTACTCATTTTAATTCCATTGAGGTACATCCCAAAATGCTATCTCTTGTTGTTTTTCAAGAAAAATATCTTCTCAAACCAAAATTTCACTAATAACAACATAGAGACATCTAACTAACCAAAAATATAAACCACCCAAATTTCTTTTCATAAGGAATTGAAGACTTAATTTTAAAATATTAGCCATAATATGACACATAATAATAATAACATAAAAAGTTTGGATAATGATTATGAGGTAAAAAAATAAAATTGAATATAATGACACATATAATAACTATCATTATTAAGTAAATATTGTTATATTACTTATTGTTATTTGAAAATATAAGAACCACATGTGAATAGTGATAGACAATAGTAATAATAATGACATAAGAAACTTGGATAGTAATAATAATGACATAAGAAATTTGGATACTAGGTAAAGTTAAAAAGTATAATTAAATATAATGATAAAGGTAAATAATTATTATTAATGAAATATTATTATTTTACTTATTGTTATTTGAAAATATAAGAAAAACCATGACACAATTAGTTAAGCTCCTAATTTAAAAAAATTAAAAAATAATTTTTGGACCATATGTGGTATCCAATGTATCGACAAAAACATTGAACATGATCATCATAATTTGTTTTAGATATTCCACACGTTTAATGTGGCTTCCAATGCATGCATAAGAACGTCACTGTCTTCACTAGTTTCGAGTAAGTGGCTGCTCTGCAAATAAACTCCTCGTGTTCACTGTTTTGGAGTAAGTAGTTACACTGCAAATAAGCATTGATTTCCCAATGTGATGATTACGACACGCATCCATTTTCATTTTTAACTTTTAAAAAAATAAAAGTTACTTTAACGTTTTAGTTATTTAACATTAAAAAATCGTGTTAGAGGTAATTTTGATTTGCAATATTTTCTTTTAGATTTTATCAAAATTTCTATAGTTTTCCCAACAAATTCGAAAACCTAATTAAATTATTGCTTGTGATAACTGAAATAAAAGTAAATGGTAATATTGACATTTGGAAAATTATTTTTATACATTATAACCAGAATGTAATAGTAAAAAATTTGTATACACTGATAAAAAATTTGTCAAAATTTCTATAATTTTCTAAACAAATTTAAAACCTAATTAAATTACTGTTTTTATTTTTATACATTATGACGAGATTTTAGTAAAAAAATTTACACAATGATAAAAATCTTATCAAAATTTCTATAATTTTCCAAACAAATTTAAAACCTAATTAAATTACTACTTTTATTAATTGAAATAAAATTAAATAGTGATATTGACATCTGTAAAATTATTTTTATACACTATGATGAGACTTGAATAGTAAAAGAAATTTATACACAATGACAAAACTTTAATAGTAAAAATTCATAAATGTAAGTTTTAACCCCGTTCTCTGCATACGAACTCTAAAACACAGAAAATAAACAATGCGAGAGCATAACACATAAAACACATATACACAGAGATTTTCCCCTGGATCCCAAAATCAAGACTACCAGCTTGATTTTTCAGTATGTCCATTTCAATGTTACAATACATATTTATACATGTCGAAGCACCCAATACTATGGACCGAAAACCATCGCGTCCAAAACATGGACCAAAAACCATCGCGTCCAAAATCATGTGCGAAAATCATGCACAAAACCATAGGTAGGTCCGCCTAACCTAATATAGGGTCCAATTTTTTTTTTTATCCTGGGGCGTTGCCCCGAACCCCATAGAGGGGGGCTACCCACCCCCCTCAAACCCCCGGATAGGGGGGGGTTTCCGCCCCCCTGTGACCCCCTCGTTGCGCAATCGGCGGAACAAAGGGGGGGCTCCGCCCCCATCTAACCCTCCGGTTCACTACGTGGGTTAGTAGTGGAAAGAATATAACACAACCTAACATTCTCCTACTTGTTGTTTTCCTTCCACAGGGGGCCACAAGAGAGTTTAGTCATTTTTCCAGCCCTGTAACTCCCATTTTTTCTCTACACCAAGAGAACTTCTCAGAGCTCACAAATTTTGTCAATGCGTCTGCAGTATTCTTCAAAGTGTCCACCTTTATCAACAACACTTTTTTATCTTTTATCATATCCCTCACAAAGTGATATTGAACATCAATGTGCTTTGTCTTTCAATGGTAAGCAGGGTTCTTTGCCAAGAAAATTGCACTTTGGCTGTCACAATCTATCCTTATAGCTCCTTGCACGACCCCATACTCAAACATAATCTTTGCAACCAAACTGCTTCCTTACTTACATGAGTGGCTGCCATGTAATCTGCTTCTGTAGTTGATAGTGTCACTACAGATTGTTTCTTACTCATCCAACTGACTGCACCTCCAAATAGGTTAAACACATACCCACTTGTAGATCTTCTCTAATCCAGATCTCCACCTCAATCCACATCAACAAAGCCACGGATATCCAAAACTCTGTCCAATCCTGGTCTTCCTTGGTAGCACAAACCATAATCACTAGTGCCACACAAATACTTAAAAACCCGCTTCACTGCTGTCTAGTGCTCATGCCCTGGTTTTGACATAAACATGCTCAATACTCCCACTGCATGTGGAATGTCTGGTCTAATACAGACCATTGCATACATCAGGCTACGGACTGCACTTGCATATGGAACACATGACATGTCCTCTTCCTCTTCTTGTGTCTTGGGACATTGTTCAGCAGATAACTTCACACCTACAGGAATAAAAACCTTCACCGGTTTACTATCCTGCATATTAAACCTCTACAATATTGTCTCGACATACTTCCTCTAGTTTACCCAGAGCTTCATCTTTTCCCAGTCTCTTTTAATTTCCATGCCCAAAATATAGTTTGTAACACCAAGATCTTTCATGTCGAATTTGGAGGACAATTGGGTCTTCAAATCCTAGATAATTTCTTTGTCATTTCCAACCAGCAACATATCATCCACATACAAGACTAGATAAATTACACAGTCAACAATTAATTTAAAATACACACAATGATCTGCTTTGCTTCTAGTGAGGGCAAGTCTCCGTATGTATCAAATTTCTGATACCACATCCTCGGTGACTGTTTTAACTCATACAGAGACTTCTTTAATTTGCATACCATTTCATTCTTACCCTTCACCGCAAAACGTTCAGGTTGCTTCATGTAGATCTCCTCTTCCAGATCCTCGTGAAGAAATGTTGTCTTCACATCCATCTGTTCTGCCTCAAAGTCAAAAGCAGCAACAATAGATAAAATTAATCTAATAGAAGCTACCTTGGCAAAAGGAGAAAAATATCATCAAAATCAATTCTTGGCACTTGTGAACAACCTTTTGCTACCAACTGAGCTTTGTATTTCTCCACCTTTCCTTCTACATTTGTCTTCTTCTTGAACACCCATTTGCTACCAATGAGTTTCCTTCCAGTCAGCAACTCCACTAGATCCCAAGCCTCATTTTTGTGCAAAGATGCCATTTCATCAACCATGGCCTCTTTTCAGAGTTTATCATCCTCTGAATCTACTGCTTCCTTCACAGCCCTGGGATCATTGAGTAATAGATAAAACAAAATTTGAACAAAAAGCAGATGGACTATACCTTTGTGGGAGCCTTCTTTTTCGAACTGATCTTCTCACACCTGGTGTTTGTGGCTCTTCATCTTCTAATTCCTCCTCTACTATAGAGTCTGATTCTTCCTCCTTTAGCTCAAACTCTATCTTCTCAGGTTCCTTTGATGGGACTTCCTGTTTAATAACATCTTTCACCTCTCTGAACACCACATCTTAGCTATACACAACTTTTCTTGTTACTAGTTTCCAAAACTTATAACCCTTTAAACCATCCCTATACCCAATAAAGATGCACTTTTCAGATTTACTACCCAACTTGGTTCATTTCTTCTTTGAAACATGTACATATGCATCACATCCAAATACCCTTAGATGTGAAAGAAAGGGTTTCTTACCAGTCCATACCTCTTGTGGAGTCTTATCCTCCAATGTTGATGAAGGTAATCTATTGACCAGGTAACATGTTGTCTCCATCGCCTCTGCCCGTAATTCCTGTCCTAACCCGACACCACTGAACATGCTTCTTGCCCTTTCCATCAACGTCTTGTTCATTCTTTCTACAACTCCATTTTACTCAGGTGTGTATGGAGTAGTATTTTTTCATGCTATACCACACTTCGTACAGACTTCTTCAAATTCCTTGCTGCAAAACTCTCCACCATTATCTGTCCTCAACACCTTTATCTTCTTCTCTGTCTGGTTTTCTACCAAAGCCTTAAATTCTTTAAACCTGTCGAAGAATTCAGATTTCTTCTTAAGGAAATATATCCATGTATTCCTTGAGAAGTCATCTATAAATGATAGATAGTATACAAACTTGCCTAGTGATGAAACCTTCACAGGTCCAAACACATCACTGTGCACTAGTTCTAATATTTATTTCGCCATCTTACCACCAGAGGGGAGCTCACTTGATTCTGCTTCCCATATACACAATTTTCACAGAAATCAAAATCCAAAGAGCTATTACTCATACCTTTACCATGAAGTATTCAAAGGCCCTTCTCTCCAATATGTCCAAGCCTTTGATGCCACAACATGGTCTTCTCTCCAGAGACCACTAGATTTTCTGCTCCACTTTCAGGAACCACAGAGCTGTTGCACCTATCAACAACAGTGCTACCTTGCAGCTTATATGGTGTTCCAATCTTAACTCCCCGCATAAATACCAGTGCTCCCCAAACCATCTTGCAGGTACATTCTCGAACACTGTTTTTACACATGCATCATCCAACTTGCCTACAAAAATCATATTTAAGTATGGGGGATTTACGTAGTGCATTATATTAGATATCATTTTTGGGATTCAACTGCGTTAAGTAAGTCATTCAAACGTATGACCATTTCCATGAGAGGTAGTCGTAACTGACTAATTGCTAAGGTTTTGCAAATGGGGTAGCAAGCTAAGTGGGCTTGATTGTGGGGAAAAACTCCACAGTTAAGCGCGCTTGAGCCAGAGGAGTTCTGGGATGGGTGACCTCCTGGGAAGTCTTGGTTACCGGGTGCAAGCCCCGGAAGTGATGATTGATGCTATGTGATTCGTTCTCCACATTTCACTAGTTTCAATCCCACTTCTTCACCCCTGTGAGCATCACCCGATGCAATGAGTGCTAAGTGAACTATTCAAAAATCATGAGAAATTAGTCAGTTACGACTACCTCTCATGGAAATGGTCATACGTTTGAATGACTTACTTAACGCAGTTGAATCCCAAAAATGATATCTAATATAATGCACTACGTAAATCCCCCATACTTAAATGCAAAAAGAGTCAAGGGATCTCTACTTGAATGGTTCATGAGGCACAATACTTGCTAAGGTTTTGCAAATGGGGTAGCAAGCTAAGTGGGCTTGATTGTGGGGAAAAACTCCACAGTTAAGCGCGCTTGAGCCAGAGGAGTTCTGGGATGGGTGACCTCCTGGGAAGTCCTGGTTACCGGGTGCAAACCCCGGAAGTGATGATTGATGCTATGTGATTCGTTCTCCACATTTCACTAGTTTCAATCCCACTTCTTCACCCCTGTGAGCATCACCCGATGCAATGAGTGCTAAGTGAACTATTCAAAAATCATGAGAAATTAGTCAGTTACGACTACCTCTCATGGAAATGGTCATACGTTTGAATGACTTACTTAACGCAGTTGAATCCCAAAAATGATATCTAAAAATCATATTTCTGGCCAATGCAGGAATATGCAGAACACCTGGAAGTGTTCTAACCCTTCCACCTTACAACTTCAACTTTACTTTTCCACGAACAACGATTTTAACCTTCTTATCATCCCCTAAGAAGACATCACCACCATCGTATTTATCATACTTGCAGAAACATTCTCTATGGGGAGTGAAGTGAAAGGATGCACCTGAGTCAATCAGCCATGCCTCATGATCTACATGTGTACTTGAAGAAGCCAAGTACACATCCCCACCTTCATGTGAGGTGGTTTTCGCCTCTGTAGAAGGGGCATCATTAGATCCCTTTCCTTTGTCAGGAGCTTTAGATTTACAGTCCCTTTTGTAGTGTCCTTCCTTTCCGCATTTCTAGTAAACCACATTTACAAGTTTTCCTAGAGATTTAGATCTCCCTCTAGAATTAGATCTCCCACTCGATGACTTATTTTTGTTTCTATTTTGGGATCGTCCTCGTACAGACAATGCATCACCATTCTGGCTCTCCATATTTTTCCGTCTCATTCCTCTATTAGCAAGGATGAGACTATTTCATCAAACTGCAAGGAAGTTGCATTGCTACCTATTGCAAAAACTAGACTATCCCACGAATCTGTTAGAGAACACAACAAACTGATGCACTTATCTTCATATGAAATTTTAATATCAACAGATAATAACTGACTTACCACAGTATTAAATGCGTTCAGATGCTCTGTCACCAAGTCTCCATCTTTCATCCTCAGGTTATACAGTTTTTTTCGTAGGAACAGTTTATTCACTAGAGACTTAGATTGGTACAAAGTCCCTAACTTGTCCCACAAAGCCTTCGCCGTAGCTTCCCCTGATACATTCAACAATACTGAATCTGAGACACACAATCATATTGTGCTCTTTGCCTTCCGATCCAATTTCTTCCATTCTTCATTGGACACTCCCGTTGGTTTAGTACCCACTGATCTTTATCCACTAACAGATCCTCCATCTTGAGTTTCCACAACTCAAAACTCTGACCATGAAATTTCTCGTTCTCTATCTTTCCACTGCTCGCCATCTTCTTTCACCACCAGAATTGATCCTGCAAATATCCCACTGAACAGGGTCTACCACAGGCCCAAGCTAAACCCCTCAGCAACAAAGGCATCCCCTTGAAGCCAAAAACAGCTCTGATACCAAATGTAGGTTTTAACCCCGTACAAAAATTACCTACATATGAATTCTAAAACACAAAAAATATACAATGTGAGAGCATAACAAATAAAACACATATACACAGAAATTTTCCCCTAGATCCCAAAACTAGGACTACCAGCTTGATTTTTCATTATGTTCCTTTCAATGTTACAATACATATTTATACATGCCAAAGCATCCAATACCATGCAACGAAAACCACCGCGTCCAAAACCATAGACCGAAAACCATCGTGTCCAAAACCATGTGCGAAAATCATGCACAAAACCATAGGTAGGTCCGCCCAACCTAATATAGGGTCCAAAAAAAAAATTCCTCGCCCCCCCCTGTGACCCCCCGACTGCGCAATAGTTACAACAAAGAGGGGGGCTCCGCCCCCCCTCTAACCCCTCGGTTCACTACGTGGGCTAGTCGTGGAAAGAATCTAACACAACCCAACAATAAACGATGACAATATTTTAATTTCAATCTAATTGTATAAAAGATGAGGAAAGGATTGGCATGAATTGAAGTGTAAAAAGTAAAAGGTTAAAGATCAAGAAGTTCATTTTTTTTTTTTACTTTTTGGGGTTTTGGATGATACGAAAATGTAAAAGTTAAATAAATTTATGTTGGATCTATTTTATATATTTGGGATGAATGATTTATATGGTAAAATAGAATTTGGTCAATTTATGTGTGTTTTTATTTTTAACTGTGTAGATATTCATTAGACCAGCTAAAATTTATTAGAGTAATTTTGAGGTCTAAAATGGGTATCTTAAGAAAAATGTATAACAAAAATAAATTTTATAAGAACCAATGGGATTGAGCATGACGATGTCAACCGTGTGGTGATTCACCATTTTTGGAGTAAAAATGTAAAAATATTAAAAAATAATAAAATAATAAAACTACATTTTTTCAACTTGTATTTTCAACGTATCTCCTAAACGTTTTACTCAAATTTCAAGCGGGAGTACTTGCTGGTTGCAAAATTTAATTTCTCATCTAAATAGTACTCATGTTGCATACTTTCAATGGACCCTGCTACATGAAAAATGAGAAACAAATGAAAAAAACGTGATTGCAATGACATTATTCATGTATTTCTCATTTCTCGTGTAACACGGTCTATCGATAGTATATAACATGAGTACTCCTTGGATGAGAAATCAAATTTTGCATCCAAACAGTATTCCTACTCGAAATTTGAGTAAACCCATAGGGAGATAAGTTGAAAATATGAGTTGAAAAAAAAGTTTTTTCTTTTTTCCCTCTAAAATTTGATGATGTAATGTAATCTTATTTTATTATTTCCACTATTATTTTATAATTTCCTTAGGAGGCCCATTTCAGAGGTTAAAATTCCCTTAATGTATGTTAGCATTGTGTTTGAATTTCTTTGCTAATATAAAAATGTATTTACTTATAATTATGTAGAAAACCCATGAAACCATGAAATATTTACATTCTAACATATAGGATGACTTGACCAAAAATAAGATGAACCAACCAAAGAAACCCATTAATTCTGGCCATTTCTAGGAGTGTCGTTCCTTCACTATTGACGAGACTTCCTCTTGTCAGGAGAAACACTAGAACCGAAGCCACTATTATCTACCTATGCGTTGCCACAACTAAATTCTCAAGTGCAATGAACTTGGCACTAAGAGCTGTAACTTTGTCACAGAGTTCATTAATGAAATTTCTAGGCTGTGCAGAATCCCAAGGAATTTGGCCCCCACTAGTAGCTAAGAGGACTGCCATTCTCATTCAACCATTTCATCTTGTTGCTCTCTTCACACCCTCAATGCCTCAACCAAATTCAAAACTTTGTCAATCAATTGACCAACAATGTTGTGATCTAGAGAGGATTGAAGATTCGCCATACCGCAAGAAAACTTCTAAAAACATAATCACTCCAGAAGGCTTCTCCCACTCTGCAATACCAACCAAAATAGAATTCACCATGGAAAGAGCATAATTCCCTTTATAATCAGATATGAGACACCTCCACTAGCACATCTAGGAAAGTAATTCATAATCCCAACCAGATTTTTTTGGAGGACGTTGAGAGGAATATGAGACAAGCACACCAGACGACGCAATTAAGTCAATTTCATAGCATGAAGAAGGAAATGCAAGAGTTGTAGCAACTTCCAACCATGCTAGCATAAAGTGATATAAATGTATCCAAAATAAACTGAGGGAGGGAGAGGATTCATGATACTTATTGTTAGAAGAATGTAGAAATGGAAGTGTCTAGTAATGTGATAGGTTTGTTGAGTTGTCTTCTTAGATCTATATGAATTATGATGCATTGTTCTCGAAGCAACTGTTTTCCAATGTAACTGAGTTGTAGTTGAGTTAGGGAGTGTATCTTCTATGTTGTTATGTCCATCAAATCTACTGATCCCATAGTTATATAATGGAACACACTGTGATGTATTTGCAGAGAGCAAGTGTGAGCACGCTTAGGCCTGAATTAGTAAAGTATTATGCTGTGTTAAACTACGTATTTTCTATTTTGGTATAAGATCTTATGATTGTGGAGTTGAGAAACAGTTGAGGGAGGCATTTTCTACTGCGTAAAGCTTGTCTATATAGCTTGTGCATGTTTTGGTGAAGAGGCGTAGGCACTATTGTGCGTGTAGCTGGGTGAGAACTATTGTGATTTGAGTTCGTTGAAGAAATGAGAAGGGTAGAATATCTCAATGTTTGAATGTATTGATATATTGCACGAGGAGTCACAAAGCTGGACGTTCGAGTTCAAATCCTGTGACAGAGTGCGTGGATCAAGTGGCGTGAGGTGTGAGCAACGAAGAATCTCCTCAGCAAAATCCAACCACGATATTCTTGTAAGAAGGGCGAGATATACCACCATAGAGATTGATTTTTATCAGCGAAGAGTTTGACTGCAATTTCTATTTGTGTTCCCATTGCACATGGTGTTACTTATTTCATTAGTGTGGATCAAAGGCGTGCTTGAAGTTCAGATTTGTTTACTAAGGAGCGAGATCCGTGAGTACAGAGATCTGATAAATTTTTGAGCCCGCAGAGGAGTTAAATTGATGTTTGTACGTGGGATTCAGATCTGTTGGGATTCTGAAACCTATATTTTCTTTGTCCGTGTTATTTTTTTGGTGGTGTCGATGGTAAACAACAAGCGATCGTTCTATGAAATTCATTCATATGACTGGATCTCACGTGATCCGATCTAGATGATATCTGATCTCTATTACGACTTGGGGTTGTGAAGCTGATAGTTGTGTTGAAGATGTCAGTGATCAGGTTGTGGGGCTTCATTTGAAATTGATCTACATGCCTGATGGATTGTTTTAGTTGTTAAAATTCGATATATATCGTAAATATCATCGTCCAAAGATTGAAGAGAACAGTAGCTCGACTGAGAGGAGTAAATATGCCTGCATGCAATCAAAGGAGCAGTTGTTGGTGTTAGTAAAGTTGTCGTTGAAATATACTAAGGAACACGTGAAGTTCTGAGAGCCATAAATCATTGCCATCGAAAGGCACCCTACCCTGAAGGCTCCCTCAAATTTTGAACATACCACATCTTGTTAGAAATAAGGGTAAGCGACCAATTATTGCTCTAGTGATTTTTTTATTTCAATGTGTGTGGATAGCCATAACTGCCACTGGAATTATGATAGGTGTGGTGAGAAAGATTGCAAAAGTCATCGCTGAGTAAGAAGAGCCATCCTGCATCATTGGGAAATGACGAGTCATCTTCTTTACGTTGTTTTGATGAATATGGGTGTGATTCGACACCACTTGCAGTTGATTTGGAAGGTTAGAGTTGTTTTTTTTAAACAAAAGGCTTTTGAAAAGTTAAAAACAATAGAGAAATGGTTATATGGTTGTAACACATCTCCTTAGTTTAGGATTAGTTCCTAGAGTTTAGGAGGTTGTTTACAACTACCTATTTTTCAGTCATGTATTTAATATTGTAATATTCATTTGATGTAATGTAGAGTGAACGTGAGAGAGAGTCTCCTCTTTGTTTGAGTGCAGTCTCCCAGGTGTCGTACACACCTGTGAGCTGCAACTCCTTCATTTAATTCAAAGTGTGATTTTTATCTTGGTATCAGAGCTTAGGATAGAGGTAGCCTCAAATTTATTTTCTTTAGGGATGTATCATTAGTTACATATCTGTAGTGGTAGGAGTGCATGTAAATATATTTGTGTGATCAGGTGGAACTGCAGTAACACCTGGAGCGAAGGGTCTCAGATGACTGATCATCTCTGAGCCGGAGAAAATGTTGAGAAATTGGCTCGGATTTTTTGAACACAGTCGCGCCAATTCAGAAAAAAATAGATTGGCGCTATTTTTTAAAGAACAGACGTGCCAATTGGCACTGGTTTGGGGCTGATAAGCGCGCCAACAAAATTATAACCAAATTGGCGCAGATCCGTGGCTGTTAAGCGCGCCAATTTCCGTGGACACCGTGAATTTTTCTTTTCAGCAATTGGCGCCGATTTGTAGTTGTTCAAAGCGCCACAGAGCCAACCTATTTCTCTCTAGAAATCTATAATTTTTAGTTGCAGATCAGAGTTTCCCGTGGTGGAACGTGAAGATTTTTGCTCGGTGGCAGCATATTTGATTTGCCCGGTGGTGGCGAATTGAGGTTCCTTGATCCGCTTGGATCAGACTTTCCCGGTGGTGGCAAATTGGGGTTCCGTGATCCGCTCGGAGGTAGCAGATCGGACTTGTCCGGTGGTGGCGAATCAGAGCTTTGTGATCTGCTGGGTGGAAGCAGATCGGTTTTTTTCTCGGTGGTGGTGCAGTGCAGCTCCTTGACCTGTTCGGTGGAAGCAGATCGCCTTTGCTCGATGGTGGCGTGTTGGAGCTTGCTTGTTGATCTGTTCGGTGGTAGCAGATCGATTTTTCCCGGTGGTGGCGTGTTGGAGCTTGCTTGTTGATCTGTTCGGTGGTAGCAGATCAGTTTTGCCCGGTGGTGGCACAGTGAAGTCCCTGATCTGTTTGGTGGCAGCAGATCGGACTTGCCCGGTGGTGGCACAGTGAAGTTCCTGATCTGTTCGGTGGAAGCAGATCGGACTTGCCCGGTGGTGGCCGATTGGAGTGTTCAGTTGGGCGAAAATGAACAACAGTATAGAATCATACCTCCACGAGTCTGGCAAACTCGATGGAACGAATTTCTCCAACTGGAAATTCAAAATGCAAACTTTGCTGGAGAGCGTAAATGCATGGGCGATCGTTGAGGGAAATGAGCCGAGATCTAGAACAGCGACCCAAGAACAAGACTGGGATAAAAGAGAAACGAAAGCAAAAGTTATACTGAAGATGTCCGTTAAGGACAATATTATCCCACATATCAGAGATTCCAAGTCAGCCGTTGATCTATGGACAACGATCAAGAACTTGTATGAGACTCAGAATACAAATCGTGTTCTGGCACTTAAGGGAAAGTTGTTTGCATTGAAGATGGACGAGAATGAGTCCGTTGGTGGATTCATGGCCAGAGAAGGATTTGAGAGACAAACTGGGATCTATTGGAGAAAAAATGTCTGACTCAGATCTAGTTACACTCACATTGAACAGAATGACGGATGAATATCAGACATTCATCACAGGACTGTCAGCGAGGGAGAAATCCCCTTCATTTGATGAGTTGACAGTGATTCTACTCCAGGAGGAGGAGCAAAGAAAGAATCTGAAAACTCAGAGCAATGACCTAGCTCTGATGGCGAAGAGGTGACAGTACAGAGGAAAGCAGCACCAGCACCAACATCAGCACCAACAACCGCAACAGCAGCAGCAGAAGGGGGCCATCTATTTTCAAAAGAGACCATTCAGAGGTATGACTGATAATTATGTTAAGAGATGCTTTTATTGTGGGAAACCTGGTCATCAGATTAAAGAATGCTATAAGAGGCAGGCGGATGAAAGAAAAGGCAAACAGAGGAAACATCAGGGCTGTTTTGCTGGAGAAGAGGAGGACCACAGCCATGATCTTCGACTATTAACAGTCGATTGTGCTCTTTCAGCATCAAAGGGAGATGAGGACGACATATGGTATGTCGACTCTGGCACATCCTCACACATGACCGGTAAGAAGGACTGTTTTGAATCTCTTGAAGAATCTGCATGTGGATCAAAAATTTATCTAGGAGATGACAGTGGGTACGAGATCAAAGGTAATGGAGATATTCCTGTGAAGCTACCTAGTGGCGACATTAAACATCTTAAAAATGTATTATATGTTCTAGGAATTAAGAAAAGCTTGATCTCTGTCTCAATGATTACAGACCAGGACATGTAGGTGCAATTGTTTAAGAATGGTTGTGTCATTAAGGATAGCCAGATGGAAACAGTTGCAACATGAGTGCGCATGGGGAATTTGTAAAGATTGGATGCAAAGAGTATGCCACGACAAACAATGGTTGCAGCTGGATCAACAGTCGAAAATCTCTGGCATCAAAGATTTGGACATCTCAATTTGCAAGACCTCATCTTACTTCAGAAGAAAGGTATGGTCGAAGGACTCCCTGTTTTTCATAATGTCAAGCTGGAATGTGATGGATGTGCATTAGGGAAAATTCATAGAGAAGAGTTCCCTTTGCATGTCAACAAAAAGGAAAGAGACATCCTAGAACTAGTGCATACAGATATTTGTGGACCTATGCAAACTAGGTCCCTAGGAGGTGCATATTATTTTCTGTTGTTTACAGATGACTGCACTAGGTTTTCATGGGTGTATTTTTTAAGTAAAAAGAGTCAAGCCTTTCGGTACTTTAAAGAGTTCAAATCTATGATAGGGAACCAAATAGGAAAGAGGATAAAGATTCTCCACTCGGATCAAGGGGGAGAATACAGGTTAGGAGAGTTCATGAACTTCTACAAGAAGCATGGGATTATGCAGCAATTCACAGTGCCACACACTCCACAGCAGAATGGAGTAGCAGAACGCAAGAACATACTCTTGTGGAGTACGCCAGAAGTATGCTTCAAGGTAAAGGTATATCAAATGGTCTTTGGGTAGAAGCCATTAATACTGTTGTTTAAAGAATAGGAGTCCTACTAAATGTCTAGGCTTCAAAACCCCCTTTGAAGCATTGTTTGGACTCAAACCAACAGTTAGTCATCTAAGAATATTTGGATCTAAAGCTTATGCTCATATACCAAAAGCAGATAGAAAGAAGTTAGACCCTAAAGCCTTGAAATGTATATTTGTAGGATATGGCACAAAGTATAAGGCATACAAGTTATATAATCCTGTGACTCATAAAGTTTTTGCAAGCAGAGATGTTTTTTTTCATCAACAGACAAGATGGAAAGGAAGACTCTAGCAATGATAGGCACATTCCGTTGCTAATAGAGATGAACAGTGACGAAGATGAAGAGCAAGAGCAGGAGCAGAAACAGGAAGAAGAAGCAGCAGATAGTGTAATAAATGATGATGCAGGCCCGGAAAGTGCTAAAATAGATAGAGTTGAGGTAAGTCCTCTACCTAGAAGATCAGGTAGGAAGACTAGACTACCTGAAAGACTGAAAGGCTATGCTTTAATATCCAAAATTTTAAACATTCTAGAACCTTCAAATTATGAAGAAGCAAGTAAATCAGATGAATGGAGGGCTGCAATGCATGAGGAAATTGAATCAATATATAGAAATCATACTTGGGATTTAGTTGAGTTGCCTGAAGGAAAAACCCCGATAGGTTGTAAGTGGCTGTATAAACCTAAGATAAATGCAGATGGGAGTGTAGAAAAATACAAAGCTAGACTGGTAGCAAAGAGTTATTCACAGCAAGAAGGCATAGATCTCGATGACACCTTTGCCCCTGTAGCTAAACTAAATACAATTAGAATGCTAATTTCTTTAGCAACAAAACATAAATGGAAGATACACCAGCTAGATGTTAAGTCTGCATTTTTGAATGGAGAATTAAAGGAAGAAATTTATTTAGTACACCCTCCTGGTTTTGTGAAAAAGGAGCAGGAGCATTTAATGTGTAAATTGCATAAGGCACTTTATGGTTTGAAACAAGCACCCAGGTCATGGTATGACAAAATTGATTCATTTTTTATACAACATGGTTTTCATAGGAGCCTCAATGACCCAAACCTATATACCAAGATAAATAAACAGAGGCAAATCATTTTGATTTCTTTGTATGTGGATGACATGATTATAACAGGAAATGCAAATAATTTGATCAAAGAAATCAAGCAGCAAATGTCACAGGTATTTGAAATGAAAGACCTTGGAGATCTTCATTATTGCCTAGGTTTGGAGGTGTGGAAAGATTCTGGTCAAACTTTTCTAACTCAAGGAAAGTATGCCAGAACCCTGTTGGAAAGATTCAGAATGGAACAATGTAAAACAACAGCAACACCATTGCAGCAGAATCTCAAGTTAAGCAGTGATGATGGCACAAAACAGGTGGATGCCACTTTGTATAGACAGTTAGTGGGAAGTTTGATATATCTCACGACAACTAGACCTGATCTGGCATATTCTGTTAGTGTGCTGAGCAAGTTTATGTCAAGACCACTTGAAAGTCACTGGATTGCAGCAAAATGTGTGTTGAGGTACCTTAGTCGTACTTGTAATTATGGTATTTTATACACTGACATTTCTGATGTTACTTTAGCAGGTTATTCAGATTCTGATTGGGCAGGTGACCTGGATGATCGTAGATCCATCACAGGATATGCATTTAGTATTAGATCCGGGGTTATCTCGTGGAGTAGCAAAAAGAAAAGTATTGTAGCATTATCATCATGTGAAGCTGAGTACCAGGCGTTGTGTGCAGCAACATGCGAGGCCATCTGGTTGAGGAGATTGCTTAGCGATGCAGGCGAAAGTCAGAAAGAAGCAACCAGCATCAAAACTGACAACTAGAGCACAATAAAGCTTGCATACAATCCAGTTTTCAATAAAAATACTAAACATATTGACACGCAGTTTCATTTTGTTCGAGAAAAGATATAGTCAAAAGAAATATGTGTGGAGTATTATAATACTTGTGATAATTTAGCTGATATTTTTACTAAGCCTCTAGGGCGAGTAAAGTTTGAATTATTTAGAGGGATGTTAGGAGTGCAGAATAACCCTTTCTCCATTAAGGGGGGGGAGTTAAAAATAATGGAGAAATGGTTATATGGTTGTAACGCATCTCCTTAGTTTAGGATTAGTTCCTAGAGTTTAGGAGGTTGTTTACAACTACCTATTTTTCAGTCATGTATTTAATATTGTAATATTCATTTGATGTAATTTAGAGTGAACGTGAGAGAGAGTCTCCTCTTTGTTTGAGTGCAGTCTCCCACGTGCCGTACACACCTGTGAGCTGCAACTCCTTCATTTAATTCAAAGTGTGATTTTTATCTTGCAATTGATTTGAAAGGTTGGGGTATTTTTTTTAAACAAAAGGTTTTGCTTTTAAAAAGCATCAAATAGTTTCTTCTTATTTTTGGAATAATTCAATTAATTTGAATATGGAGATATTATTATATTGTTTTTAAAAGGTACTTTTTAAAAGAAGATTTTTGGTAGCTTCTTAAAAGAGACGAGGAGTGTTTTTTGGGAAGTTTTATTTTTATGGTTCCGTATAAATATATAGTGAAAAGAGGTTTGGATATTTGGTGTTTTCATAAGGAATTATTTGGTATTCTTTCATCAATATTTATTTGAGATTTGGCTCAATGATAAAGATAAAA
Organism: Pinus tabuliformis; assembly: GCA_031772625.1. Classification (NCBI taxonomy): domain Eukaryota; kingdom Viridiplantae; phylum Streptophyta; class Pinopsida; order Pinales; family Pinaceae; genus Pinus; species Pinus tabuliformis. The sequence continues at coordinate 1,306,061,986 of CM062809.1, read as the reverse complement.
TGGTGCATTGGAAATGTGTAGTTATTTTTATTTAAGTTGGTAAAGAAATTATAAAAGTGAAAAGGAGTATGCATAGCATTCATGGGTTACCAAAGGAGAATTAAATAGTTCTGGAGAGATTTGGAGCAATTGAGGCGAAAGAATCAAAGGGAAGAACTTAAAAAAAAAATTGGAATCTTTCCAGCAAAAGAACCTATATATGAGGATCAAAATGCAAAATTGGGTAATATCAATGAAGAATTTGAAGAAATTGATGCAATATTGAAATGATTAATGTTATTTTTGCCATCTTTCTCAGGTAAAAATTTTAAACTTTGGGCAATAAAAATGGAGGGACTGCTTGGTTCAGTAGATTTATGAGAATTTGTTCAAGAAACTTCTACAAATTCTGAAGATATAACTAGTGGTGCAGTAGCTGCATTGTTTCTTATTATATCACAACTAGATGACAACATCTTGTCTAGTATTTTGCATGAATATGGTGAAGTGAACAATGAAAAAATATTTTGGTACATTCTTGAAACAAATTATAGTGAGAAAACTGATGAAGATGACGGTGAATCTTTAGTAACCAATCTACAACTAGGTGCAAACATTGCAGAGGAAAAAGTTGTGGATGACTCATCAACAACTGAAGAGTGAAGAAAGAATTTGCAATTGAATTTGATAATGGATATTTGTGTTATGAAAATGAATTTGAGGTGATCTAAGAAAATAAATTAGTTGATAAATTGAATAATAATGTCTTTCAGATTAATCACATCATTAGGATTTGGTCCAAATCCTAATGATCTGATTAATCCGAAAGACATTATTATTCAACAATATGGATCACAAAAGTCTAAGATCTAACATACTTGATAAATTATTGTTTCCTTTTGATGACCAAGTGGAATAACATGAACAAGAAATTGTAGAAGTAGTTAGAGGAACATACAATTTTGAATATGTCAAACTTGATTATGATGTAGAGATAAAGCTTATTGAAGAATAACTTCAAAATTCCTTTGAACAAATTGATGAAGGTCTAAAATATGCAGTTGGGGTTACATGCTTAATGGTGAAGGCTCTTGAAAATGAGAAAAAATGGTAAATCAAATGATACAAAAATGGAAACAATGGTGGATACATTTGAAGAAGTTCATGGTATCCTAATTCATTGGATCCCAGAGGAAATAAGATATTATTATGGATTGATGTGGGAGCTATTCATTGAATGATAAACTATTGATGATGAAGAGGGGGCTGAAATGGATTGGCATCACTCTAGTTGTAATAAGAAGAAATTTACAAAGTTCATGGTCTGGAGTAGGAAGAAGACTACACAAGTTGAAAGCATCGGAGTTTGGAACAAGTCCAAGTAAGATTTTTCATCAATATGTTGAAGTAAAGAAAGTCAAAATGAAATATTTGAGTCATATTTGTAAGCCTAGTTGAGACTTATACGAGTGAGAATTATTGTTATGTATTGTAACAGATCCATTTCTCCATTAAGGGGGGATGTTAGAATAATGTAGAAATGGAAGTGTCTAGTAATGCGATAAGTTTGTTAAGTTGTATTCTTAAATCTATATGAGTTACAAGGTGTTTTTCTAGAAGTAATTGTTTTCCAATGTAACTGAGTTGTAGTTAAGTCAGGGAGTGCATCTTCCATGTTGTTATGTCCATAGAGTCTAGTGATCCCATAGTTATATAATGGGACACACTGTGATGTATTTGCAAAGAGCAAGTGTGAGTAGGCTTAAGCCTAAATTAATAAAGTATTTCGTTGTGTTAAACTCTATGTTTTCTATTTCTTATGAGATGAGGAGAGACACCTGGAGGAAACAATTATAACTCAACGTTGAAGTACTGTGATCCAAAATGGATTTTGGATAGACTCCTAAGTCTAAGTGTTCCTCACAAAGGAAAATAAAAGTCCAAGGAAGTTCCTAGAAATAGCCCCATTGCAGAGATCTTTTCCTTCTGAATATGCTGCAACTTGAATGGGCTAAAATGGACTTAGGATGTAGAAGTTATTGCGGAAAGAAGATTCCCTTTGTTCTTTGGAAAAAGAGGCAAAATCCCCTAAAAATGGCAAAAAAACCCTTATAAAGGGAAATCACATTGGAGAAGGGTCAAAGAGGCGAACTTAAGAAGAAAGGGAGAAACCCCCGGTTGCCAATATCCGATTTATTGGGTCAGAGAAAGGCCAGTTTGCGATGGTGGGACCTCGGGCTATGCGATATGCCAATTGCCAATGATCAGATCGGCAAATTGGTATCGACGATGGCATGAGGCAAAGGACGGACCCCTGGGCCTATGCGACTTGCGATTGTGATATATTGCATCACATCGCAACGGTGCGTCGCAGCGATATAAAGGGGCGATAATATGCCAGACCCGACAGATTTATAAGCGCGACTCTATAACATTTGAGTTCCGCCATAAAGGGACTTTTTCTTGTATTAACGCGTTTCGGTGTAAAAACCAAAATATAAAGGAAAGTGATAAAATGGACCTGAAGGGGAATTCTAAGCCTGATTGCATAGATTTTGAGTTCTGTAAAGGTGGATTTCGGGCGGGCCTCAAGCGGTAAATGGTTTTGGGTGGGCTCCGCCTGATCCCATACAACGAATGACACGTGGCTGGTGGGGAGAGAGGAAAACCACCTTTTCGGGTGGGTAACCTCCGCACCCTTAAGCCACCCGAAATTGCATATGGACCGTTGGATTGAGGATCTCGTAGATCGACGGTGGGGATTGCGATAGTAGCCAAAGGTGGACCTGATGTCATTATAGGAAGGGTTCGATAGAATTTGAAGTCCGATAAAGTGGATTTTGTCAGGTTTTTGAAGGTTTTCCCGTGTATTTGGGATTTTGCCCAATACACTAACGAAATGCGATATGACGCCTAATGGCAGACCTGATAGGGATTTAGGGGTGATTGAATGGGCTTTCAAGTCCACAAATCACGCCCAATAGTGTTTTTGCAGACATTCTCTGTGTAATGGGATTCTCTCCATTTTTCAGATTTTCGCCTATGAAACGACCCCGATTCCTTCTGTAATCGCTCCTGATCATCATGCCACAGTGCAGCAGGCATTTTTTATAGGTAATGATGCATTTTGAAGTGATAGAGCCACAAAGGGACAATGAATTGCAGAGAAACGACCAGGGAAGCCAAAAATCCAGGAAGATGCCTCAAAAGAGCCAGAGAGCACGATTGAGAGCACATGAGGAAGAAGCTAATGCAGAAGGCAGAAGCAAAGAGCAAAAGCTACTACATAGAGCAGCCGAGGGAGTCACTTGGAGGTCAAGTGAAAAGCCAGAGAGATGTAAGTTGTAGAGAGCCAAAGAAGCCAAGAGCCAGAGCCAGAGCCGAGAGCCAGAAAGCCGAGAGCTTCACGAGCCAGGGATAAAATGGTGTCTAAACCCATTGTTTCTGTGTAAAACAGTGGAGATGAGCCAAGAGCTTGTAAACAGGACCTTGCCATAATCCGAGGGAGCCTAGTTGAGTTGACTAGAGCTCACTAAGATGTACCCCAAGAGTTTTGAGTGAACTCCTAATTGAATTGATGTCTTATGTGTTGTTCTATTGCTGCATTGTTTACTGTTATATATATATATATATATATATATATATATATATATATATATATATATATATATATATATATATATATATATATATATATATATATATATATATATATATATATATATATATATAGATGTTGTATCAACATAAATAACATAATTTTTAAAGCACATAAACGGTTCTAAAACAGACATAAGCATACACCTATATTTTCAAACATATTATCAATTCTGCATTGGTTAATCAATAAGACTTGGGAACATTTAAGATCTGGAAGTGGGAGAGGTCCTTGTAAGTTAGACAAGAAGCCTAAGTGCCTCATTTTCAGATCATACTGACATACCAAATCCCATTGTTGCTTAATATTACAAAAATATCTTGGTACTAGTTACATTGAAAGATGGATGTCCCATCCTTCTAACATAGGGATTTCTAGTTGGATTGGGATTTGAATTCAAAAACTGACAGCAGGAACTCTTCACATAATTAAGTGATGTGGGCAATTTTACAATTTCCTTGATCCAACTCAATTTGATCTTGGGTCATTGCCAAGCCTCTTTTAGCTAGTGCATTAACCATAGAATTGAGATGCCTGTAAATATTAAAAAAAAATGCTCGAACTAAGAAGCTAACAAGAGAATCTGATGAAGGATAGGTGGGAGATCAAGGCTCAACCCATGTCTAGCCTTGAGCACATGGTAAATTATTACCATCAAATTGTCAAAAGCTAGAATACTAGAAACATTTATTTCTAATGTCATTTCCAGGCCCTTCCAAAGAGCCAGAAACTCCACCTGATTGTTTTTCGCATGGCCCATACCCCATGCAAATTATGCTTCGATTTTTTCATCAGGGCCAATAAGAACCCCTCCCTCTCTTGCCTCCCCCAATTCGTTGTTATAGTTTTATCTCAAGGTTTACCTGGAATTATAATTGAAGAGATTTATGAATGGTAACGTTTTTTTGCGTTGTTAAGCCAATTTTGTGTTTTGAAATTGTTCAAGGTGGTAAGCACTAGTGGCTTTGCAACTATCTCCTTTGTTTTCATGATTGCACTGATATGCACTATACTCCCTCGTATAACATAGATTTCATAATAGTTTATTAGATCAAATATTAAATCAAATAATAATAATAAAATATAACATTGACTCAATTAAAAAATTAATAAAAAAGTAAAAATTAATAAATTTATTCAATTCATATTTTTTTTGTAAGCTTGGCAAGACTAAATCTTCAACATGTCCAATATATCACCCCGATCAGGGTGGGTAATTGAACCAATGACTTCACATCAAGGAGTGCCTTAACAGAACACATGATCCCCATCTATCCAAGACCTTGTGGACTATTCAATTCAATTTATTATATATAAACAATTTCTCTTTAAAAATATTATAATATGCATATCAAATTCAAATAAATTCAAATAATAATGATTATACTTTAGAACTTATAATTAATAAACATATAAAAACTTCTACTAATAATAAAATTATTGCTTGAAATCTAAAATTATATCCCTGTACGGAGAGGATACATAGAATGAGACCATTTTACTCGAAAATTTCAGAATAAAGATAGCAAGAAGAGCTGCAGATATTCAATTTCCTTGAAATCAAAATATCTTAACACTATTTATCTTCTCACTGAGCTCTTCTTCTTTCATCATTTTGTAATTGTCCTGATGATGGATCCCTGTTGGGATTTGAAACGTTGACAAGTATGAATATTATTGTGGATACTCCGAGATTCAACTTAAAAGAAATGAACCACAAATGCCTGAAATCCAAAAATATAACATTGACTCAATCAAAAAATTAATAAACATTAATAAATTTATTCAATTCAATTCAATTTATTATATATAAACAATTTCTCATTAAAAAATTTATAATATCCATATCACATTTAGATAATAATGATTATAATTTAGAACATATAATTAATAAACATATAAAAACTTACTACTAATAATAAAATATAACATTGACTCAAATAAAAAATCAATAAAAATTAATAAATTTATCCAATTCAATTTATTATATATAAACATTTTCTCGTTAAAAAATTTATAATATGCATATCACATTCAAATAAATTTAAATAACAATGAGTATACTTTAGATTTTATAATTAATAAACATATAAAAATTTACTAAAAATATTTCTATATGTGAAATATATATATAATATAAATAGTATATATAAAATATAATGATTCACATTCATAATTATTATATTTTATTGATTTATATTTAAATTTAATTAATAAATGTATATGGTGTCAATAATTTCAGCATCTCTTTGCCAGAATTGAACTTTAGTGGGGAGAATTACATTGCTTAATCCCAAGCACCCAATATAACCCAATTAACAAATAAGCATACAAAAACTCAATACATTGTTATTATAAATGGGTATTTATATGTGTTTGTGCCCGTGCATTATTACAATTTTAATTAAAATAATTACAATTAGATCACTAAATTATATATCTCTCTTTATATTAAAATAATTTAAAAAAGTGTAATCAATAATAATAATGATAGTGATAGAAATTTAAACATTGCTTATATATTAAAATAATTAAAAAAATTGTAACACGCGCAAATGGGAGACACTCAAGCAAGGATTCCATTCGACCTTCTCATATCTAGGTAAGACCCTTGGCATAACTTTTGCTCTTTAGTCCATTAAATCATTTCTGTTTGACAACAAGTTGAGTAGATCACAAGGATTTTTTGTAAGATACATCAGCAGAGCCTACGGCCGTAAGAGCCAGTCAGGAATTGGGACCTATCCCAATATAGAATTGCGGATTATGCCCTTGCTTCTTCCTCTCTTTGTTGCTTAAACTCCAATTGGTGAAACTAGAACACTGTCCAATGACGAAACTTTATTGTTTGGAACTTAAACTAATGTAGTGATAGAAATTTAAACATTGTAATAATTACTAGATAATAATGATGGATACCAAAAAGATTTAGAAAAAAAAACCAAAATAAACAAAATTACAATCAAAAGAAAATATAATTAAAACATAATATTATTATTGAAAAATGTAAAATAAAATATAAATGAAGAAAATAAAATATAGTAAATCTTAATTTTACTATATTTTCAAGTATGAATAATTCACCACAGCTACCAAAGATTACCAAAGGTAGACCTAGCACAGTTACTCTATAGAGCCTTTATGAGTATATAGAGTCTTTAGAGAAATGTAGAGAAGAAAGAGAAGTCAAGCTACAAACAGAGTTAGAAGCCATGTTGGAAAATAAATTCACATCTCTTAAAGACAAGATCCAAAAACAAATAGAAAATAAAAAAGAACTATTGGAGAATAAAATGGAGGCAATGGAGACTAGGTTGCAGGTTATAGAAAAACAAAACGAAGATATTAACCAAACATCCGAGCAAGGAGATGCTGATACTTTAGAGCGTCTTAAAATGAAGGACATGGTTAAAGAATTAGATGAAAAAGTTAATAGCCGCCTCACCCTAAATAGTGTGGCAGGTAAATTAGCTATCAAACCAATTAAAGATGAAAATAAAAAATTGATAAAATTAGACCATAAGAGTAACAAAAGGGCCTTGAACCTTATAATCATAGCCCAAACAGAATTACATAATATATTACAAATTGAAACAATGTGTCTCATAGAAGCAACAAGGTTGGGAAATTAATTGAGAATAAAGGAAGGTTGATCTGAATAAAGGTGAGCTCTGCTGACCATAAGTATGACATACTTAGTAAAATCTCAAGTCTAAAAGGAACGCAAATATTTATAAATGAAGATCTCATTCCAGAAGATCAAGCAGAATTAAGAAAGGAGGTTCAAAAGGTAAAGGAAGCTAGGAAGGAAGGAAAATGGGCAATAATCAGAAATGGAAAAGTCAATATTCGAGATAGAAACCAAAAAGATTGTAATAAATAGCAATTCAACATGCTCCAGATTCTTTCTTCGAATTGTTGGGGTTTTCCATGGAACAAAGGCCCCAAGCTAAGTTGGATCTCGAATGATGTTGATATTATATTGGAGCACAAAGAATCTAAGGTCCCTAACATATATGTCTTTGCACTATGGTCTACCTCAAATAAGAGATCCTCCAATAGAGGCATTGGGGGTATAGTTTGTTACATTAAGAAGAACATCTGCCCCTGTGCTAGGATTTATAAAAATGACCCTTACAACCAATGTAGTTGGATAGATATTACTGACATTAATGATAAAAATACTTACATAGAAATCTGTTATTCCCCCCCATCAATTCTAACTTCTATAACAAAAAGAGTCTAGATAAAAATAGTCCTTAAAATGGTTTAGAGAATGATATTTCTAGCCTAAGGAATGAAGGTAATATCCTTTTAATGGGTGACTTTAATGCTCGAAATTCAAGCAACCAAGCTATTCTTCTAAGCAATCATTCCAACCCTAATCCTCTTTGGTTAGGTGAAGGCCTTACTCTGGCTAGCCAGTACAAAAGGAGATCTGAAGACATCAGGGAGAATTGTTTTGGGTCGAAGCTAGTCAAGCTCTGTAGTGCTCAGGATCTCATGATTTGAAACGGTCTAAAGAAGTGGCTCAATTCTAGCCAGATGACCTGCATCCATGGGCTTGGTAGCAACGTGGTAGACTATGTTATTTCCGATCTTCCTTTATACAACGAAATAATAAATTTTGACATCTTAAACGACCATGATCCTGACTCTGATCATAGGCATTTACTTATAATTCTCAATCTTGTCATGCATAGATATCCCATTGAAGATAATCCTTATAGACAAAAGAACTTAATCTTTGATAGAAATAAAAACGATCTATTTCTAAATGAATTAAAAACTAATTTGCTTCCTTTATCTAGTATAGAAAAAGTAGAAGACCTCTATCATAATTTTAATACAACCCTCTCATATTCTATTAAGAAGTTCTCAATTGAATTTTCAAGTAATAAAAGAAACAACAAAACCAACCCATGGTATGACAAATATTGTAAAAGTGTGAGGAGAAAAATTAAGGAAGTTGTTGATGAATCTCTTAAAATTGGCAAGATAAAAATATACAAATCCCTACTAAAAGGAAAAAAAGGTAGTATATTTGTAAAACACAAGAGAATCTCTTGCACCTCTCTAAGGTAGCTCCTAAGAAATTCTGGAGGTAGATTCTAACTAGGAAAACTAAAGGTAATAATAAAATTGCTTTACATGACTGGAATTCCTATATTGAAAAGATTTATGAATCTCCAAATGTCATGGATAACTTTGAAACCCTGCTCACAACGAAAGAAGTTTTCTCATTAGAAGACATTGATTTTGGGGTTAAACGCTTGGCAGATGGGAAAGTTAAGGACATTGAAGGTTACCAGGAAAAAATCTTAAAAATTGGAGGTCTTGTCCTCATCCCCCACATCCAGAAGCTTTTCGATCAAGCGGTCAAGCAAGGGTTCCCTAAACCTTGGAATCAGAGCTTCATTATCCCTATTTTTAAAAGTGGGGATACAAATAACCCCTCTATTGGACAATTATGATCAGCCCTCTCTTAGCCAAGTTATATGGTATTATTTTGGAAAAGAATTTGAGCATATGGCTTGAAAGTGAAGGTAAGCGGGCTAAAGGCCAAGCGGAGTTTAGAAGACAAAACTCAACAACGGACCACCTTGTTATGCTTAGGATCATTGTGGAGGAATGGCACAATGATAAATCCAATCTCTTTTGTTGCTTTGTGGACTTTCAAAAGGCTTTCGATACGGTTCCTAGAAATAACCTATAGAATAGATTAGAAGAGCTAAAGGTTCCTTTCGAGTTGAGAGTTGTTGCTATAAGGTTATACGAGAATGTAATTGCCAAGTTAAAGAGAAATGAGGGGTGGTCGAAAGATATTAAGTGTAATATCGGAGTTAAACAAGGTTTCCACCTCTCCCCTACCCTATTTGGCATTTACATTGACAAGCTAGAAGGTTGTTTAGAGGAAGCCAACTATGATGGCACGATCTTAGCTCGGATAGTCATCATCCTTCTTCTCTATGCTAACGATATTGTTCTTCTTGCAAGGTACCCATCTAATCTTGATAAGAAACTTAGACTTATTAAGGATTTCTGATCTACCATGGGTTTGATGTTAACACTGACAAAAAAAAAGTTATGATTATCAAATCCAAGGACACTTATGCTAATTTTATGTATGACAATAGTAACTTGGAGGAAGTGTCTTCTTAGTAGTACCTAGGAATTGATATTCATCACAACCTCAACTGGAACTATAGGATTGAGAAAAGGATTAATGGGGGGTGGAAAGCTTATTTTGGTCTTGAAAATAATTGTAAAATGACAAACCTCGTAATGTGGGATAGAAATAAGTTTCTCTATGAAACTTTAGACACTCCTGTTATCTTATATGGATGTGAGGTTTGGGGTGGTAGCATCTCTAGAGAATGCTGGAGAAAGATTGAGAAAATCCAGAAGTGTTTTATAACGTATAACCTCAAAATTAAAAAAAATACACCCTATCCTATTCTCCTGATAGAAGTGGGTCTTTCCCCTATCGAGAGCCTAGCTATGACTAGGCTTCTGTTGTATAAGCACAAACTCAATAACATAGGAGACTATAGACTTCCTAAGCTAGCTTTAAATTTGAGCCAAAACCACCTAAGGCTCAAAAGAAGTTGGTATTTAAAGACACCAGGGCCTAGTTAAACCATTGGGAGATCAACGAGAATGTTGCATTACAAAACATTAATAATATTAAAAATATTGTTACTTCTAAGTTCAAAGAAAAATGTGGTGTGAGAAAGATTTAGCAGCTAAAAGAAAATTAAGATATTATAAGGAGGTCATCAACCCCACCCTAGAAGATCAAAAGTATCTCTCGGTTTTCTAGATCAAAGAAGAAAATTAATATGGCCAAGATAGAACGAACTCTCATGAGCTCCATAGTGAAACAGGTCGTTGGAAAGTTCCTAAAACACCATGGATGGAAAGGATCTGCTATCTCTGTGAGAATATGAACATCGAGGATGAAAATCACTTCCTTTTAGAGTGCCCCGCGTATAACCACATTAGATCTCAGTTTCATAATCTTTGTTGCAATACTGACCTTCTTAGCCTTTTATGATGTCAAATTTATAGTGAGCTCGAGAGGCTTCTCTCCAAGCTTTTTGAGCATAGGAACAAAATCTTAAATCAAACTAAATAATTTGTTTTTTTACGTCTGATAGACAAAAGTTTGGCCTTAGTAGACATTAACCACCATCATCATATATTAAATATTTTACAAAATCTAAAAAAATTAGATAATTATAAAAAAATAAATATTTGTGAAGCTTTGAATGATTGATAAATGAATACTCTATTCCATTTAAATTCCCTAAACAATAAATAAATAAATAAATATATAATTTTAAAAATAATGATGTTATAAAATGTTTTTATAATAATATGTTTTTATGTTAATATTTTATTTTATAAAAAAGTTAAATTATATATATAACATTTTGGAACATAAAAAGTTGATGGATATTAGCTAAACCATCTATAACATATCATGGTTCCTTTCATGGACATTAATATCCTGACGTTTCATCATAATTCGATAAAGTGAAGTTATACTATTTTTAAGGAGCGGAGATGGGTTTTCTTTTATTTGAGGATCCCTAATTGATTTAAAAGAAACATATAAGCATTATTTCAAAATAAAGGAAACTTAAAAAAAAAAAACTCTTTGGATACATAATACCATAATTTTATATTATTCTAATATATAATATTCAGCTTAAAAAATTATAATTTTATATATGGAAGATGACTTCTATATATATTTGCATATAATAAAATTTCATATAATGGAAAATAATTTTCATTATTAGTTAGTTATTTTTTACTGTTAAATTATATTGATTTAATTTAATCAAATTTGAGAAGATTTTATAACATATTCAAAATGTGTTAATTTTGACATTAAATCTAAATTGACTAAAAATTAAAATAGCTTTTTTAAATTGTAAATCTTAGAAAAAAAATAATTTATTTTTTAAAAAATTATTTTTTCTCGATTTTGATTAGGTAATTTGCATGGATTTGTTTTTCCCCTTGGAAAATAGTCGTAATTTCCATTAATAATAAGAAATTACATTTTGTAGATGCTGTATCATATGCATTTTGTGGCTAGATGACCAGTCAGACGAGTGATACAAAAAAACCAACATGGGCTCCTTGCAGGGAGCACTGTAAAAACATCCCAAAAATGGTGATTGTCTCTTCAGAGAGAGAATGATAATTGTAAACATTCAGAAATGGAAACTGTCTCTTCACAGAGAGATCGATAAATTGTACTGTATGTTCATGTGCATCTTAAAAAAGTGTAGAAATTTCACGTGTAGAACAAACCGATATATGCAATGTCCTAAAGCATAATACTTGTTTTACTTCTACAAAACATTAAACGGAAGCATAATCAAATTCATGAGCAACATCAAGTAGAAACATGCATAACTGATCAAGAGAAATCAATCACACATAACACATAATATATCAGTGGGGAAAGCACCAGCATAAAACCCCAACACTATATTATCAATCAAGTGGATATCTTCAAAAACATACAAAAAGAATCAGCTCAAAAGCTTTCCTGCTCTCTCTGTAATCAGAAGATCTTGATGATCTTCAATTAGAAGATGAAAATCATGGACTACCTAAGCCTCAATATATAGGCCACAAGTCCTCCAATCTCCTATAATAGATCCTTCTCCGTGCAAGGAATACTTACTAGAAATATCCAAGCATCTGATAGTACACTATCCCACATTTGATCTCAACTGGGTCTCTGACAGAACTGACATGCAACAGTTATCCATGAGTGAATCCTCAATTATCTAAAATAATAGTTGTCAAATGCATGCACGCATTAACAAACTATATTTTATTATTTTAACAACTTGTTAAAATAATCTAACTTGACTTGACTAGTTAGAACTAAGTCAACTTATTCTCTCATTATAGAACTCATACTTATTCCCTCAATCAGTGGAGGAAATTAAGGATAAATTCCTCAATCAAGAGAGAAAATAATTGCATGATGTCACAAAGACTTCTAGTTTCATTTTCCATAATTAATTAACCCATGGAGAATTAATTAATTAATATTCCAAACTGCTGGTAAGACCAAAATTAATTTTACTTCCTATAGATAGACTAGGGACTGCTATAAATAGGAAGGGACCATGAAATGCTATTTTTAGAACTTTCTAGTTTTAGCAGTTTCACCTCTCACCCAATGTGGCCAATGACCTCACTGGCCAAACTGTTATTTTTAGACATGCTATTTTTAGCAGGTCTATTTTTAGCACATTCTAAATTCAACATTTCTTGTTGCACGTTTTTCAACAAAAAGAAAGCAAACATAATTATATACAATTGTTCAAAAAACCATGATGAGCTTATGGCCCCTGCTGAGCATGCAAATCGATGAAGGGTATATGATAGTGTTGGTAGAATACTCCATCGATTCCTTGCTGAATTAACAATCATCATACTGCTTGAGCGCTGCCTCGTTTGATAGGAAGTCTGCCCCTGAGTTGCGCTCCCTGAAAATGTGATGAGAAACAAATGAATCGAAAGATGATATAAGTTTATGTGCCTCAGCCAAAATGAGCCTCAATGAATATGCAGAGCAATTTGATGTTCTATTTAACCAGTTCTAGACTATTTTGGAGTCCCCAAATAGTTGAAGATGATTGCAATGTTTTTCAAGTGAAAATTGTATGAGATATTTTGCAGCACATAGTTCAGCAAATTTATTAGTGCCCCTCGCCAATCTCATTTGGATTTTGAAGTAGTGTGATTCGTTTATATGTAAAATGCCCCCCCCCCCCACCCACCCCCCTCCCCACATACCCCTTCCTGGGCAGATCCATCAAAGAATGCCCATGGGATGTATTTATCAATGGTTTCAAGCTAAATAATTCTAGTGGGAGGGTTAGGGTCTTCTTCTCAAAGTCAGCTATGACTCTGGACATTACAGAAGGCCAATGAGGGGCCTTAAGGTTGAAAATTGACTGAATTCTAGCAATCCAAAAAGCCCAACACATAATTATTGGCATGCTCTTGTCCTTGCCACTGTGTCCACTACACCAATTGTTCCAAGCTTTAGTAATGTTCCTGCCCTGCCATGATTTGAGAGAAGGGTAATGCGATATGATAGGATTCTATTGCTCAGTAATGATAAGGCATTCAAGAAAAAGATGATTGGTACTCTCATAATCCCTTCTGCAGAGGTGGCACCAGAATGGTCCATAAAATGATCTCTTCATCAAGTTGAGTCCAGTCAGGATCCTGTTAAACAATATAGTCCACATGAGCATGTGTTTCCTAGGTGCAACCTTTAGTTTCCAGAGTGCTTTCCACGAGTACTCGATCTACTGCAGTATAACAGGTTCCATCAGCTTCATATAGCCATCCTTGGGCGAATATTTCCCATGTTTGGAAAAAGCCCATATGATCTCGTCCTCGCCATCAGTAATCCGAATATGGGCTTGAGTAAGAGCCTCTGTGTAATCTTGCCATTCCTGATGCCACTGAGCAGGGAGATTGATCTCAAGGGTTATTTTCCAAGCCTGTTGGAATAATGTAGAGTTGTTATGATTTGCAATATGGTTGATATGAGAAATGCCCTGACTGGATAGAAATATTATAAGATCTACCGATAGTCTATGGGCATTTCCACATCCAATCTAAGGATCTGCTCCAATGCACACTCTGTTACCATATTGTATTCTCCAAGTTAAACCTTCTCATATAAGAGAGATAGAATTTTTCACTGCCTTCCAAATAATAGAAATGCTATTGTTGCTCCTTTGGTTCTGCCGGACCCAGTCCATGATATTAGCAGGGCTGATATATTTTGCATAGGCAACCTTGGTCCATAGACTGTGAGATGTAATGAGCTGCCAGCCCAGTTTTGCAGCCAGGGCTCTGGAAAAAATTTCCAATATCTTTATACCCCATCCTCCCCAACACTTAGGTCTTGCAATAATGTCCCATTTAATCCATGAAAATAATCTCCCCTGCTGATTGCCTTTCCACAATAATCTGTAGCATATATTTTGCAGCCTAGCCAGAATACCCCTAGGTATCCATGCCAAGGTCATCTAGTACACAGGAGTCGCTTCCAGGACAACTTTGATAAGAACAAGCTTGCCTGCTCTTGAGAGGTACCGATGGTACCAGATTTTAAGATGTTTTTCAACCTTTGAGATTAGCCAGGTCCAATTTGCAATTTTGTATCTTTGAGGTTTTAGCTTGTATCTGAGATATCTCAATACCTCTTCTATATTATGGAGAGTAAATGGAAAACGTCTTGTAGCAAATTGGATTTCATGCTGAGAGCATTCGAGAGCAGTTAAGGTAGATTTACTGACATAGATAACCATTCCTGTGGCCTGCTGAAAGAGGCCAAAAGCATTCTGAAGAGTAGATATATCTCCTATGCCCCCATTCAAGAATATAAGGACATTGTCCACGAAGAGAAAGTGAGTGAGGGTGCAATTTTCCATGATTTTGATGCCCACAATTCGACCCCTTCTGTGTTCAGCACTTATGATTATTCTTAGTCCTTTCATGATGAGAAGGAACAATAGAGGGGAATGCCTGAGGTCTCTCTCTGCGCAAAAAAAAGAAGTGGCAGCACCATTAAGAAGAAAACTGAATGTGACATTAGTAATGGAGAACATAATCCATTTAATATATATAAAGGGAAATCCCAGATGTGATAAAAGCATTCTAATGTATAACCAATTTACCCTGTCAAAAGCCTTTGATAAGTCGACTTTTAAAATAATGCCTTTCAGTTTTCTCAAGTGAACCAAGTGAAGTAGTTCCTGGGCAATACTAATGGCTTCATGAATTTGTCTATGTTGGAGAAAGGCAAATTGCTCAGGGGATATATGAGCCGAAAGGATAGGTTTGAGTCTATTGGCAATGATTTTGGCGATGATTTTATATAAACAATTGCATAAAGATATAGGGCGGAAGTCATTGAAAGATGAGGGATTGTCTGATTTGGGTATGAGAGCTATAAACATTGATTTAATAGCCGAGGACATCCTGCCTGTCTTTCTGCAATCCTCCACCACTTTAAGTAGATCATTACCCAGAATATCAAAAAAAGTAATGTGAAATTTGATAGTCCAACCATCTGATCCCAGACTCTTGTCCTTCATGAAACCTTTGATGGTGGCCTTAAGTTCCCCCATTGTTACTTCCTTAGAGAGCTCATTAGCTTCCTCCTGATCGAAAAAACATGGAAAAAGCTTTGTTGTACGCATAACTTCCAGTATATTGGCTTCCAGGGGGGCCTTGTATATATCTTTAAAATGTTAAATGGCTAAGTTTGCCAAGTCTCTAGAGGTGTTAACAATGAGTACTTGTTCATTCTGAAGCTCCCAAATAGTATTTATGGCCTTCCGACCATTGGCAAACTTGTGATAAAACTTGGTATTGTCATCCCCTTCTTTTAACCAAATCGCCTTGCTTCTAAGTCTCCAACTTTCCTCTCTGTCTTTCAAAATTTAAGTTCTCTGCTTGATGAAGGAGGAGATATGCTCTTTTTGATCCTGAGAGGTATATGTGCCATCTGTGTTTGCTTCAAGATTTGTGATGGCTTGTTTCGCCTCTATCAGAATGTTGTCTTCCTGCTTCCTTTTCTTGTGCGCCCATTCTTTGGAAATCCCCTCTAAATCCTTAAGTTTGCAGACAAAACCATCAGCATTGTCCTCATCATCCCTAATTGGATGAGTTTCCCAATATTCAATCACCAGTTGTATATAAGCGGGATCCCGAAACCATGAGGAGTTGAATTTAAAAGGAGCTCTGATTCTGTGTACATTATCATCTAGCTCCAGGTATATTGGACAGTGATCTGATATCCCTCCTGTGCCCACCCATTGTCGGATCTAGGGGTGTTCAACATGAAATGCTTCCTTGATAAGGAATCAATCCAATTGCCTGGCTAGACTATGTTTACCAATGCGATTATTTTTCCAATTATACTGAATCTTAGCTAATGGTATGTCAATCCAGTGCTGATCCTCCAATAGGTTTGTGATAACATCAGTTAATCCATCCACTTGAGCCAAGTGTCCCCATGATTCCATGAAACCCAAAGAGAAATTAAGGTCTCCTCCGAGAATGATGTTATCAACTTGCATGAATGAGGTGCTCAATAACCTTCTCCAAAATACAACCCTATCTTGACAAGGACCATATACATTGATTACTCTAATTTCAATCTCTAGGCCTATAGAGTATATGTCTGTCCCTATAAAACCACCACCACCCCAGATTCTCCTTATATCAATAGTTTGGTTCTAAAAACCAATTGCAATACCTCTAGATTGCGCAGATACATCTAGAGCGTGAAATGTCCAACCCGACATCCATGATTCAAGTAAAGGAGTGACCGAACTAGTCATACTCAGGGTTTCTTGTAAGAAAATGATGTCAATAGAAATAGATGTAAAGAGTCACCTTAGAGCTAGTTTTTTCGTAGGGCTAGCTAACCCTCGACAATTAAAGGATAAAATATTCATGGAGGAGGAGGGGGGAGGGAATCCCTTTGCTCTAAGAACCCTATTAATGGTTTTCTATTTCCCAAGGGCCACCTCCTCCCCAGCCTGAAATTTTTCTCTGCAAAGATATGAGGAGCAACCCCTGGTAGGCTTATGAGAAGCAGGAGAAGCCTCAACATCCAAGCTAACTACGTCCAACCCTTTATCTTTGGCTTTGGAGCATAGAGGGTATCTTGAGGAGGATGATACATATAGGGAAGGTGGAGGATGAGAGGGGAGAAAATAAGTGAAAGGGTGATAGGAAGTGTAAATTGGAGGGGGCAGAGGCAGGGTGCAGGATAGAAAGGCAACCAGAGCCTGTCCTGTAGGATGAAGGATCAAATGATCCATCGAGGCCGAGATGGGTGACGAGGAGAAATGTGCAGGGGGAGCCAATGCATGACTAAATAAATGAGATGAAAGTGGTGAATGATATGCAACATGAAAAGATACAGGTGAGTGAGAAACATTGGACATACCCAATGAGAATACTTCACCCTGGGCAGCCTTGGATCTTGTCATTGGAGGAGAGGAAGGTTGAATAGGAGCCTTTCCACGCTTTTTCTGCACTCCAACAGCAGGTGCCTCAACTGTATCACTAGAGGTCTTTAACTGCTCCTCTGTATGATCTACTACAACAGGCTGTTGAGGCTAATCAATAGGGGGATCCATATCCATTTCCTGAGCAATCTTTTTGTTCTTTCGATTGAGTGGGCAATCCCTGAATAGATGTCCCACCTTATGGCATCTTCTACAATGATATGGAATGCCTTCATAATCTAACAACTGTTTTTGCAAGGAAGATCTCCACTGAATCGTGATATGCTCCTGCAGTCCACCTCTGGTATCCAGATGAACCAATATCCTCGCGAATGCCATCATGCCCGTAGTCTGATAGGATTTATCATACTCCATGTAGGTACCTAGCGAGTTCCCAATCCTTTTGAAAATGTCCTCGGACCAATACTGTAATGGCAGGCCAGGTAGCCTGATCCAAATAGGGCCAACACCAATTTTCTCAGTCTCTGGGTCAAATAGTGGCGTCCAATGCTTTAATAACACAGGAGCATGTTCAAAGTGCCAAAAGGAGGAAAGGACCCAGTTCGTATGATCTGCCCTAGCAAATCTCAGCGCGAACCATCCCCTCACAAATGTTTGAACAAATGGGATGTCCGCCAGGTGATGTCCCCAAATCTCTGATGCCTAGGTCTTCAAATGAGCTGCTGAGTAGTTCCGGCCTCTGATTCTGCCAACCAAAACCCTATCTACATAGTCCATAGTATCACCCCATTGAATGTCCTCCTCAAGTTTTAGGATCACGTCGTCTACCTTAGTCTTAAAGCATTTCTACTTTTTCTGGGGTCTGGTTGCTGAGATATGAGGATGCTCAGAAACCTTCGCTGTATTAGGGTCCTCGGTCGGAGGGTTAGGGTTTGTAGGTATTTCAGGGATGACTTCCGAGAGCAGAGGTAAAAAAACCCGAGGGGGGAGCAGAAGAGGAGGAGGGATTAAGGTCAATGTTTGGGGCTCAGCAGAGGGTACTTCAGCGGATAGCTCGGCCAGGTGGGGTGACAGGTCCGATATAGGGGCTTCCAAATCTGGGGAAGGGTTTATACAACCTGTAATAAACCCTAGTGTAGTCAGGGACGACGGAAGCGATGAGAAGGCTAGCCAAACAGGAGGCTCGTCCAGTAGTACAGTAGCAGAATTAGCAGGTCCAGAGAACTGAGGGTAAACTTCAAAATTGCCAGTAAACCCTTCACTGAAATTTAACATACCTTCAGAGGTGGCATATGTGGACTGCCAGATGGAACCTTCCTCCAGTGGTTCATCCGAATAATCCATAACATCAAGGTCCATAATGACATCTGCACTGAGAAATGAAGATAACTGCCTCGAACAAGCTGGTTGACGAGAAACGACACCGACAGAGGTGGAACGGAAATGGAATCACAGTGTAAATGATGGGGAGCAATAAGCTGGTGTGAGGTAAATGGTAACAGGTAAAAACGCTCAGGTAAGTCGCATGTGATAGCAGAGGAACCCAAACACATAAGAACGACGTGGCGTAGACCAAAAACCTTCCAGCGTAAAGGTAAACTGAGATTGTTAGGGGTTAGGTGAATGCCGAGGTAATCTTAGGGTAGTTGCAGGTTAGGTTACGTTCTGCAGCAGTACCTCGTACCGCTAGCAAAAACCCTTAACCTTTTCTGCCGCAGTCACTGTCGCTCCATCCTGCCCTCCTTCATCCCCTTCAAATCAAGTTTTCAGACATCTTTAGGAGTTGTACTAGGAAAAAAGGATTTAACTCCTTATGCCATTTACTACACCAAAAGAGACATACTAATGTTATGTCTCAATTACAATCGTTTTGCATGGGCTCCTATTTTTCCATCATTATATTTATGTACTTTGCAACACAGTGAATCATACTGACAGATTTCATATTCAAGCGGTGAATCGTGATTGTCCTGCTCGTCAATCACGTAGTTGTGGAGGTAGAAGATGCGAAGGTGGAAGGTCGTTGAGCAGAATAGTCACTAACAAATCTATTTGTTTGCTGTCATACATACCTATTGTCACTAGAGCCACTAGAGAGACCTGTGTGGCTGGACAATCCAGAGGAACATGAATTGACTATATTTTTTTTGTAATTACCAATAAATTAAGCTTCGTGAACAATAATTAAATTTAAATAACAATTACTATTTAATAAAATATTTATAAATATTATAAAAAAAAATTAAAATAATTTTATGAAAATATTGAAAGTAGTTTTCATTTAGTTAATATTAGTCGCACTAAGACAAGACTTGACTCTTAAAGTTAATTTTTTGAAAATATCTAGAAAGTAATTTTCAAGCATTACATTTTAGATTAATACTTTCAAATTATATTTGTGTGATATTATCTTGGAAGCTTTATGTATTTCGAACCAAAAGTAATTTTACTGCATTTTCGATAAATACATGGAATACGTCTAATCACTATAACATTTTCAAATTTCAATAATATTTTCAGTATATTTATATTTTTGTTTATTATTTCAATGTAGTTTGATTGTTGTTTTATGTTTGTATTTTTGTTTTAATAAAAATAATTTTTTTAATTATTAAAATATATTTTTAATATATAAACAAATTTAATATAGTTAATAATATTTAAATTATATTTTTATATTCTAAGATAATAAGTTAATAATAATTAAATTATATTTTTAAATTCTAAGATGATAATAAATACAAATGAATTATATTCTAATATAATAATAAGTACAAAATCAAGGAATTTAATTAGAGGATTAATAATAATCTAATTTCAATGACATAGTCAAGTTTTAGAGGCTAAATTATTAAAAATGTATAAATTTTATCTTCTTCTTTTTTTTAAAAAGAAATGTTTTCTTTAATAAAAAAAATGTTTTATTTAACTACAATATTCTTATAATCATTTAATTTTGCAAAAAAAATTAATAAGATATAGAAAGTAATATATTAAAAAAAACAACTATAGCTATTGAAAATGTCCATGGAAATAGATTTTTATATTATGTGAGGGACTAATAACACTATTGTTGTCATTCTCCACTGTCACAATGAAGCATTACAACTAACAAAATATCTCTATTTGACGCAGGAAAACCTTGCTTTTACACACAATATACACACTAAGTGCATAAACCATTGTGCCCCAGGACTTAATATGACCTACTAGGTCAAAGCTTCATTAGATAATGGTTAAGGCCCTTTTATTAAAACTCGGTGGAATGATTTATCAAACTAACCACAAATCAACCCTTCATCAATCCTTTCATCATCGGGACTTAATGACTCTTATAATCTTTGCATATAACTTTAATGAACCCTTTGTTAAACCTTAATGCCCGCACATATATAACCTTACCCACTCTTTATCCAGTGGTTATATTGAACTTTCCACATAAAACCATTTGTCGGAACTTCATCTCTATTATGAATCTTTTATAATAGAAGTCACACAAAACACACATAACCATACCTTTTTCCACTTATTCCTTCAGTCTTTGCACATTTCTCGATATATGCCTTTATCGCTATCGCAATCTCACTAACATGCCTCCTAAGAATCCTTTCACATCTGATATGTGATAACCTTCCAGATTTTAAATTAAATACAACCGCGTCCATACCATATCGCAAATCCTCTCACTCGATCAATACCGCTCATCACAATGTCACATGTCGCAAGGGTTAAGGTCATGGCACATCTACTATGGAATACTTGTGATGCAATCAAATCACTGATCACATCGGACTGTGCATATCGCACTTCCTTAAAGCCCAAGGTCCATCCACTCACCATTGAGATAATGCGATGCGGGATTCATTAATGATTCTCTCCCGTTGATCAAAACACTTGATCCAATGGTTAGCAATGATATCGCTTATCGCAAATCACAATCACTTAAGGCTGCTTCACTCACTCCCGAATTATGTGGCGATGCAATATTAATTATCCCGTTCTCTGCAACTTAGTCCTATTTGTTGATCGTAAAGATCTAACGGCTACTGTGCATTAATGCTTAGCTTCTCTGTTCCTCCCCTCACTTGGTTTTACACCATTCCTTCAGTGGTTTCTTTGTGGTTCTGGCTTATTTCAGAGTTATAATCCTTCCGCTATTCCGCTGCGCGACTCCCTTTTGAGCTTAATTATGTGAGATCTTTAAACACAATCGCTCCACAATATTACTTTGATTCTTCAAATGGATTCCAACCATCAATTATAATATTTCATATCATTTTTTCCCTCTGTGTATTATGAATAACTCCCCCTGCATACGTATATTATACAGAATCGCTGATACATGCATAATTTATCCTTCAATACTCGAATTGCACACTTATACAGTTTTTGGAATCAATCTCTATATATATATAAACAAACATTTACACAAATTCTCTCGTATGCCTGATCTTCTAATGTCAATGGCCTCTGTTTTACAATGCCCGTAGGCTCACAGTCACACTCTAACCAGCTAACCTATCTAACCTATCTCACTATTCAATCTATGTCTATGTCTTTTAGGCTTACATTCATACAAAAAGGTTCTAAAACCAATTCCTATTTTAGATTCATAAACTCTTCAACAAAATCCTAAAATCCCTTTCTCATCCCTAAGGATCCTTTCCAATCCACAAAATCATGAACTAACTCCTAATCTGAGTTTTACAATTAATTCTCAAATCCCTCAATCTATCAGCTATCCTAAATCTCTCATATTCTCCTATATTTGAGAATATTTACAAATATGTCTCACAATATTCAATTAGATCCTATTATAGCTTCTCTCATTAAAATCACTCAAAACTCTTAATAATTACATTAATTCAATACTTAGGAAACCAACTTCCTTGAAACACAAGACCCCATATGTCTGCTAAAATACAATGATATTTCTTGAGATGAATGCTCCTACATCAGACTCCCCATGTAAGAAAATTTATGACCACCTGGTCATAAGTCTAGATAATTGACTCCTCCTAGATCCCAGACTTTATTTTGTAATCTATCTTTGCTGGCCAACTATTCTATTGCTGATGTTGTCTACTAATATTCTCCATGTCTCCATACCTTATGTTGTAATGCTCCACTTGCCATGTTTTCATAGTCTACTGCTGTCTTCCTTTTGTTGTCATTCCTTTCCTTTCTTGCTATTGTCTTCTTTTGAGACACTTTCATCATTAACCTTCTTATCAACTCAATTTATCTGTCCAATATATCCACTATCTGCTGATTGTCTTTAACTCTTGATTGTTGAACTCTCATTCTTGCTTGTTCTTCACTTATTCTGATTGTCTCCCTTACATCCTTACCCTCATGTTCACTATTGTCTTGCACCTTTTTAGTTGCTGCCGCATTATCGTTCAAAATAATTTTCTTCTTTTGTTTCCCATACCTGTCAACTTCTTCTTGTATTTCATTTATGACAACTTCTTTGTCATCCTTCATCAGTAATGTGTCCTGAACATTTATCCTCTGCTCTTCCAACTTCCTCCTTTGAAAGTCTAACTCTCAATATAATTCAATGATTTTACTTGGATTAAACTTTGGAAATTTTACAAAATCTCTCATTTCTTCATTTGCTATTGATCCATCATCACATGTTCCTTCTTCCTCTGCTAAATATTTCTTAACATCCTTCAATAGATGTTCTTGCTCTTCTTCTTTCATTTGGCTGTCCACCTGTGCCAAATATGTTCTAGTTTCTGCAACAAAATCTACACTCATAAGACAATCATCAAAATAAAAAATATAAGTCCTTTGTACATCTTCTTCTTCTTCTGGCAACCTTTCAGCACATTGCTCTGATCTCCCCTTTAACTTTTCGGTCAACACATCAGTATGCTGATTTAAACTCAAAGGACTCTTGAGACTGTCAGCAAGTCTCGTTCCAACACCATCTGTTTTAATTTTGCCTCCCTGCACTTGTCCATTGTAGAGAACTGGTTCTTTTCTAGTCTACTTATCATATTCTGCTTCAAAACTTTCATTTTCTGGAAGGTATTCTTTCATGTTTTTGACAACTTTAAAAGAATGCCTATTTTCTTCCAAACCTGTAACCATACACAAATTATCAGTTTTAAAATCACAAGTCCTTACAGTCTCATTTGATGCTTCAGTCATCAAGTCTTCTGGCTGCTCTGAATCATTCATATGATCCAACTCCGCTGGCTCTTCATCACTTTCAAAAAGTAATGGTCCACATTCTAGTTCACATATCAAAACTTCAACATCTTCTTCAACATCTCCCTTTTGTTGTAGCTCAACTCTTTTGAACTTCTCTGTCTCCAATTTGGCATCTAAAATCTGTTCAAGTTCCCTCAGCTCCTTTATTAACTGCATATTCACCTATTGATTCCTCTTCTCTTGTATCCTTTGCCACTTCACTTTCTTTCTCATGACATACCCATATTTATGGTTCGTTTCATTTCCCTGCAACATCTCCATTAACACTTCAAGCTAAACTTCTATCTCAACCATTTCTCTATCATATTCTTCATCACTCATTCTCATGCCATTTACCTTGGCATCCTTCTCCTTTTTTCCTCTGCTATGATCTCTTTCAGAACCTCTGTTATGACTATCACTAGTCATCATCCTCTCCATTTATATGAGTTCCTCACTCACTCCACTATGAGTTGCACTAAAGCATCTACAACAGCAAGTCCTCCCTGCTGCCACTTACCTCACCAAGCCGTCCTCTGTACTTGGTCTTTTGGAAAGCACTCGATTCTCTATCTTTGGAACCTCCTTTGCACTCCTCTTTTCTCCTTTTGGGCGTCAACTCACCTGCACTTTCTAAGAACACAATTGTCCTCTTTATCCAACCCGTGTTGGAATTCTTCAAGGTTCTGCCACATTCTGCTTTCACTTAGAAACTCTTACCAACTTCTTTTATCTCTTAGCAATTCTACCCACATCCTCTGTGGAATTTCCCTTTGGGAGTTGCAACAATAATTTTTCTTCAATACAAAGAACACAACTTTCCAAAAATCCAATTAAAATAAAAAAATTTCATCTCACCTTCAAGATCTTTGTCTGATCTTGTCTCCCCATTCACCCACACTTTGAATGGACTGTTCTTTTCACTAGCCTTTAGCTGTATCTTCAAACTCTGTTACTTCAAGAACTTGCAAACATCCCTCTTACAGTTTAACTACTGTAATCCTGCTCTAAAATTTCACTTATTCAATATCTGCTAATCATTAGACAAATTTGCATACCTTCATCTATCTTCAGGATCGCACCATTCCTGCAAATTTGTTTCAACAGATCTTCATGCTTCCACTACGCAAACTTCCAACATTCAGCTTCTGTCAATCAGATTTAGAATCTGTTTCTTTCTTTCAATCTTCCGACTTTATCTTAGCAAAGCTTAACTGTCAGCAACAATTTCTTCTTCGTTGATTTTTCTTCCTCTCAGAAATACTTACCAATTTCTTTCATTACTGCTTCTTAAGGCTTGATATTCTTTTTCTTAGATACTTCATTAGCTGCAACTATCAATCTTCAATCTATTTCTTTATCGAGCAAAACCCAAATCAGAGTTAAATAAAACAATACCTGCATGATTTCACAAGTAGTCTCCATCCACTCTTCACATTCGAGTGAATCTCCATTCTTCAAAACATTGTTGTGGATTCTTTATGCTTCTGCAATCTCTTCTTAATTCTTATTCACCTGCATCTAAGAACTTAACTTTTCTTCTTGAATTTCGATTTCAAACATTTCACAATTCTAACTATATGGATTCATTGGCTATAAATCACTTGCTCTACTTTTCTCAAAATCTGAACATTCTATCAAAATGTAGAAATTACAATATTAGTATTCCTCTTACCAATATCCCAGCTTTACCTTAGTCGAAATCGCCAATTGTTAGCAATACTCTACCCCTTCTTTTGCACGCAGAATCTTCTTCTACTCTGATACCACTTTGACACAGGAAAACCCTGCTTTTACCCATAGTATGCATGATAAATGCATAAACCATTTTTCCCCAGGACTTAATATGACCTACCGGGTCAAATCTTCATTAGATAATGGTTAAGGCCCTTTTATTAAAACTCAGTGGAATGATTTATCAAACTAACCACAGATCAACCCTTCATCAATCCTTTCATCATCGGGACTTAATGACTTATAATCTTCGCATATAACTTTAATGAACCCTTAGTTAAACCTTAATGCCCAAGGTCCATCCACTCACCATTGAGATATTGCGATGCTGGATTCATTAATGATTCTCTCTCGTTGATTAAAACACTCGATCCAACGGTTAACGATGATATCTCTTATCACAAATCACAATCACTTAAGGCCGCTTCACTCACTCCTGAATTATGTGGCGATGCGATATTAATTATTCCGTTCTCTACGACTTAGTCTTGTCCTTTGATTGTAAAGATCCAACGGCTATTGTGAGTTAACGCTTCACTTCTCAGTTCCTCTCTTCACTTGGTTTTACACCATTCCTTTCGTAGTTTCTTTGTGGTTCCGGTTTATTTCAGAGTTCTGATCCGTCCACTATTATGCTACGCGACTCCCTTCTTAGCTTAATTATGTGGGATCTTTAATCACAATCGCTCCATAATATTACTTTTATTCTTTGAATGGATTCCAACGATCCATTATAGTCTTTCATATCATTCTTTCCCTCCGTGTATTTTGAAGAACTCCACCTGCATATGTATATTATACAGAATCACTGATACATGCATAATTTATTGTTCAATAATCGAATTGCACACTTATACAGTTTTTGGAATCAATCTCTGTATATATAAACAAACATTTACACAAATTCTCTCTCAGGCCTGATCTTCTAATGTCAATGGCCTCTGTTTTACAATCTGCCCGTAGGCTCACAGTCACACTCTAACTAGCTAACCTATCCAACCTATCTCACTATTTAATCTCTATCTATGCCTTTTAGGCTTACATTTATACAAAAGAATTCTAAAACTAATTCCTGGTTTAGATCCATAAACTCCTCAACAAAATCCTAAAATCTCTTCCTCATCACTAAGGATCATCTCCAATCCACAAAATCATGAACTAACTCCTAATTTGAGTTTTACAATTAATTCTCAAATCCTTCAATCTCTCAACTATCCTAAATCTCTCATATTCTCCTATATTCGAGAATATTTACAAATATGTGTCACAATATTCAATTAAATCCTATTCTAGCTTCTCTCATTAAAATCACTCAAAACTCTTAATAATTACATTAATTCAATACTTAGGAAACCAACTTCCTTGAAACACAAGACCCCCTATGTCTACTAAAATACAATGATATTTCTTGAGTTGAATGCTCCTGCATCACTATTTAAAAAATTTGAGTTTAAATTGTTTAATCTCCATAATTGTAGTGCCCCAGGGTTTTCAGGGCGCTGAATCGATTTATGCATTCAAAATTGTATTTTAAAAAACAACAAATCTTGAAATTGTATTCCTGGATTTTGGTGAATTCCGGTGAAAAATGCTTTTTCGTCTATAAGTTAGACTAAGCCATTAGTAAAACCTAAATTGGCTAAATTCTAAATTTTAACACTAACATGAATTCATGTTTTTACTTTAATTTAGCTAAGCCATTACTAAAACCTAAATTGACTAAATTCTAAATTTTAACACTAACATGAATTCAGTGTTTTTACTTTAATTTAGCTATATTTAAACTAAGCTATGGTACTAGCTACTATATAACATTTGTTTTAATTAAATTTCAAGTAAATTTTAGCTTGTAACTTTTCAATAAGCATCAAATTATAAAACAATTATGAGTATAGTATTAAAAAAATACATTGATGTGCTTCTTTTTAACATTTCCAAATTATATTTGAAAATAAATAATAAAGTTGCACATGGGAGAACATGTTAATCATATATGAATTTACATTAATGATGAAGAGCATGAAATAATATGCGCGAGCTCCAATGATTTCAGTAAGTATTAAATAGTATGAATAAAAATAGGAAAGAAAAAAAAATCTTCATTATTTTTACACATAATTAACTAGGGAAAAATACATTTTAAATTGGAGCTCAATCATCCAAATATGTCATAAATACTTGGTTCATATCTTTCAAAATTCAATAATTAAACTAAGCGGCAGGGAATGCTAGCTATGTAGCCTTGTTATTAACAATATATTTGATTTAGTGTTTTAATTAAATATTAAGAATATTATAAAGTTTTATAAATTTTTTATAGTTTTATATTAATATATTATAATTTATATATTATAAAGTTTATTTATTTATTTTATGGTTATTAGTTAAATATAAAATATTTTTGTTGTTTTCCATTTCCTAACACAAATAATAATTTTCCTTTAAATCAAATTTAATATGTCATATAAATAAATAAAGTTTGTTATTTAAAATTATTATTTAATATTTAATATTAAAAATTTTTAGCTTTGGAAAAAAAAATCAAGATTTCGCTAGAAATTGTATCACCGTTTTGAGGTGAATAGATGAATTATTACTCATAATCTAAGAAAATAAATTTGAGTTTTATTTATTCTTAATAATTAATATTAATATTAGTAATATAATATAAATAATATTATTTATAGTAACTCATATTAATTATTAATATTCATTCTTAATAATTCTTATTATTATTGATAATGATATTAATATTTATTATTATTAATAACATTGTAATAATTATTATTAGGATTAATGGTGTGGTTTAGTTAAATAGAATTCTTATGCATCCATGAGTTCTTCACTTGTACATGACTAGTTAATTGAGGACTAACTCCATTTCATGACATGTTAAATGAGATTGAGAGTATTTTTTATTAGTGATTACCTATGTGCATGTATTAGAAGGCCAACTTAGTGTGCATTAGCTCTCTCACGAAGAATAATATTTATATGTAATTCATTCATTCTTTGAAACAATCCAAATTCATTCATTCTCTTTAGTCTCAAGCTTGCAATTATTGTTTCTTCTTTGCAACTAGGTTTTTGTGTGCAGGTTATCCAACTATTTTATCTGGTATTAGAGCACAAGAGAAACTTGTAAGAAGAAGCACATATTTTTCTTTGCATGAGACAAAGGATTGTAGCACTCGTAGAGAATGGATAAGCCCCCATCAATGATCCTCACATCATTCAATTATTTTGAATGGAAACCAAAAATTCTCCTTCTACTTGTTGTCAAACACCTTCCAAAATTTTACCTACATCCAAATTTTGGAACCTCTTTAGGATCTTGTGATATGTCATTCTAAGTTGTTCATAGTCACTTCATGATGGGTCATGTTGTTTAATTTATTAAGTCTTCCTCTAAGATTTTAAGTGTCGAAGCCACTTGATTTCACATACCTAGCTGGAAACATAACACATTCCTTCTCAGCAAGCCTAACAGTGAATGTCTACCACATGTATGAGACCTTCCGCACGTGCGAAACTTCGTATATATGGAAGTTGTGTATATAAGAAAGATATGCACATATATGGAAGTTGCACATATACAAAGAATGCATAACTTACATATAAGCACATATATGGAAGTTATGCATATAAGATAGATGTGTGTAGATAGAAGATGCAAATATTTGGAACATCTGCGCATATATGGAAGCTATACATATACAAAATTCACACAACTTCTATATATACATGTCTTTTATATCACATATATTCTGTATATGCGTAATGCTTGTATATGTGCAATTGTGCATATACGGAAGTCGTGCATATATGGAATATATGTGCATATACAAAATATATGCATATATATGGAAGTTGCGCATATATGGAGGTAGCATATATATAGAGGTTGAAGTTGTCCAGAACTTTTGTGTATGCACACATATGGAAATTTCACATATATGGAAGATGTGCATATTCTCCGTATATACACAACTTCCATATATGTACAACTTCAGTATATATACATATCTATTTTTTATGTGCAACTTCCATAATATGCATATATGACAGTATCTAGATATTCACAGCTTCCATATATGTGCAACTTCTATATATGTGCATATCTTCTTTACATGTGAAACTTCCATATATTTGCTTCTTGATACGGAAGATATGCACATATATGGAAGTTATGCATATATGAAGGATATATGCATATACAAAAGTTGCGCATATACAACAAATATGCGTATATACGAAAGATATGCATATATGGAAGTCACACAACTTCTATATATGAACATCTTCTGTATCACATATCTTTTATATATGCACCACTTCCATATGAAAGATATGCACAACTTTCACATATGTGCATATACGGAAGTTGTACATATGTGGTATATGCACATATACAGAAGTTGCACATAATGGAAAATGCGCACATACTTAATTTATGTGACACTTCATCCATTGTATATGCCTAACCTCCGTATATGTGCAACATCCATATATGCACATATTTGTCTGTGCATATATAGAAGATATGTGCATATACAAAAGATGAACATATATGGAAACTACGCCTATATAAAGATTGACGTTTTGCACAAATTTTGTATACACACATATATTCAATATATGCATAAATTTCATTTATGCACATATATTCTGTTTATGTGCATATCTTTTGTAAATGTGCAATTTATGTATATGCACATATCTTCTATATGTGTGAAATTTCCTTATATACGTATATCTTCCATATATGTGTAATCCTTCTGTATATGAACATATATGGAAGCTATGCGTATATAGAAGCAGTGTGCAACTTTCATAATATGCATATGGGACAACCTTCATATATGCACAACTTCCGTATATGTGCAGATCTTTTTTATATGCACAACTTTTGTATATGTGCAACTTCCTTATATATGCATATTTTTCATATAATAAGTGTAACTTCTGTATATGCACATATCTTCTTTATATATGAGTATTTTGTATATGAATTTACCATATATGTGGAACTTCCATATATGTGCTTATATGAAAGATGTGCATATACAAAAATCACACAACTTCTATATATGTGCATATCTTGTATTGCATATCTTCCATATATGTGAATATCTTTTGTAGTGTATATATGGAAGTTGCGCACATACAAAAGATATGTGCATATACAGAAGTTGTGTATATACAAAATTTTAAGTTGTGCAGGTATGTGCATATATGGAAGACATGTACATATACGAAAGTTGTGCATACATAGAAGATATGCACATAAACAAAAGTTACTTATATATAAAAGATATGAGTGTATAACGAAGTTGTGCATATACATAAGTTGAGAATATATGAAAGTTGCATGCATATATGGAAGATATGTGGATATAACAAAATTGTGCATATACATAAGATTTACTTGAACATAGTGTATGAAATTAGTTGAATCAGAGATCTTTTTCTACTCTTTAAGCACTAAGCAACTTTCAGTGTTAGGGGCATTACTAACATATGGTAAGAGAGGCCTATCCAAAATTTTCCTTTGTAGCTCTTAACATAGAAGGAATCTCTTCCATGTGAGACATGTATATGGAACATCCTACATATTAAATATGTGGACCCTGAGTTGACATCATGACATTAATTAAGAGTCTTTTATACGTGTTTTTTTAGGGAACAAAAAAATATTACTTGGTCCTAGGTCATGGTCATCAAGTTGTAATCTAATTCCAAATTGGAGTGATTAGCTCACTCTACATATGATAATGAAGTGTGGATTTTATATAAAAAGAGAGAATTTCATGTATAAATTTCATACCATCCTATACCTAATTGACGACTATGTATATATTACATACAATAAAATAAATTAACAATGAAATATATATATATATATATATATATATATATATATATATATATATATATATATATATATATATATATAGTGAGAGAGAGAGAGAGAGAATTTCAAAATTTTCACTCTAAATAGGTTTTCATGTTAGATTCGTGCTTAAGATGGATCTTAGATTTAAAAGATAGTCTTATATGTCTAGAAACTATTCAGACCTTGAGACTCGTACCTTAGGTTAATATCTAAGATGTTATATTATTTCCATGACTAGCTCATGTGCGGGGGGTTACAGATGGGGTAGTAGCCCCCCTTGTACGTTGCATTGGGCACTTCCTAGGGTCAGGGTTCGGGGCATTGCCCCGCGAAATTTTTTTGGACCCTATATTAGGTGGGTGGACCTACCTATGGTTTTTTGCATGGATTTCGCACATGGTTTTGTGCATGATGGTTTACTGTCCATATTATTTTGTAGATCCGGTCAAGGGAACTACAGTTATGTTCTAATCCAAGGTTAATGGGTTGGGGTTTATAGATGCTTCAGCATGTATATATATGTATTGTAACATTGAAAGGAATATAATGAAAAATCAATTTGGTAGTCTCGGTTTTGGGATCCAGGATAAAATATCTGGGTACATTTGTTTTATTTTTTATGCTCTCGCCATTGTTTATTTTTTGTTTTTAGAATTCGTATGCAGGTAATTTCTGTACGAGGTTAAAACCTACACAGGCAATTAGTTTTTTTATCATTTTTTAATCCACTTCTTTAACAATTCCTAAGCATGTAATCTTGAAGTTTTGTTCAGATGTATTGGGAGAACCAAGACCTTAGGTTACACAAAAAAAATTGTTTTGGGAAGGGAAATGAGACTAGACCTACAACTCTACTCCCATCTACTGACAAACTGCTAGCAATGCAATTGCCACACGCTAACATGAGGAACCTATTGTTGAAAATATAACTAGTTTGGTCTTCATAATTGTTGTTGTACAAACTAAATATGTATTCTATGTAACAAACAAGAAAATAAAAGAAAAAAATATTATTATTAAAGCATGGGTTTCATGCTCATTATTGATGGTCTTCTAGGTAAAAGCATGTTCTTCATGCTTCTAGGGTTTTTTAGGTCTTAGGATTTATTGTCACGAGTCAAAAGAGTCAACCTCATGTTTTTAAGACCCTTCTGGGAAAAATATAGCAAGTCATGGAATCTTCGAAAGTACAAATTGGCATAAAAGAGGGAATTCAACCCGTTATAAAGGCTATATAAAAGAGTAGTTCGACCTCATCTAGAAACTCATTCCACAAGTTTGATCTATCAAGAAAGATGTTCGATCTCTCAATAAAGATGTTTGATCTATAGTTGGAAAGAAATAGAAGGATATTTAAGGTCTAAGAAGTAGGAGGAATCCAATGAGGAAGAATAAATCTCTGTTTGGGCTCTATCTCTCTCACACTTGCGGATTTATAGGGTTTCTTGTGTTGTAGAAGGAGACCGAAGTTGTAGATCCAATTAGAGGATGACGAAGTGCAGTATCTTTTAGCTGAAAGGAAGATTACCCTAACTTGTCTACATTGGATTTTGGAGGAGATTCCTTGCTCTAGGAAGGTCTCAGAAGGAGGATATATTAGGGTTTCTAGAGTAGCCGCAAGGCTGAAAATGCAAGGACAAAGTAGCAAAACACGTTGCAGTGTTGAAGCTGGAAAGTCGAAGTTGTAGGTTGTAGTTGGTTGGTGTAAGATCAAAGAAGGACTTGTTGGAAGGGATGACTTAGTGCTTGGAGAAGGACTTGGTCTAGTGATTGGGTATATGTATCTCATTCGAAGTAGATTCTATAAGAAGATAATATTTTTTCTAGGATTTCCCCTTGGAGTGGTTTTTCCCTAGCTAAGAGCCTAACATCCGTGTCCTATGTTGTTTTTGTTTCTATTCCTGATATTTGTTCGATAAAAATATCTAACAAAATAACATGAGAAGAATAACTAAGTTCACAAGAAAATAGTAAGGTTAAGGAAAATTGAAGTAATAAGTTTCCACATTATAATTTTCCAATACCTGTTCGATTGACTAGACCTCCAGTGCATTTGTGATTCGAGAGGTTTTTCCACACCTCCACCCTTCTGGATTAAGGGAATTCAACTTACAGGCATATTCTGGGATTCCTGAAGAGGTCTTCCTCCACCCAACAACTATGAGGGATTCCAAAGGAGGTCTTCGTCCACCTAGCTGCCGTGAGGGGTTCTAGAGGAGGTATTATTCCACCCAAGTGTCATGAGGGATTCCAAATGAGGTCTTCCTCCACCCAAGTGTCATGAGTGATTCCAGAGGATGTCTTCCTCCACCCACAATCAATTCAAAGGAATAAGTGGTAAGACAAGTCACAAGAAGCTCCAATACAAGCTGTTATTAAAATATCAATATAATTCAATTATAAGACAAATGGGTAAAATTACCACCCAAAAATAATAGTGTTCAATATATTTCCATGTGAACACAAGGAATGCACAGGAATTTCAAATAAGGCTAGCCAAAATTAGCAATGGACGTAGTGAACAAGATGCTATTAAAATATCCAAATAATTCAATTCAAAGGCAAATGAGTATAATTATCACTGAAAAATAATAGAGTTAAGCATATTTCCAATGTGAACGCAAGGAATGTAAAGTGATTTCAAATAAGGCTAGCCATAATTATAAATGGATGTAGTGAACAAGATGCTACTAAAATACCCAAATGATTCAATTCAAAGACAAATAGGTATAATTACCACCCAAAAATAATAGACTTCAACATCTTGCCAATGTGAATGCAAGGAATGTATAGGAATTTCAAATAAGGCTAGCCATAATGAGAAATGGACGTAGTGAAAATGAACATTACGTATATGTTTAATTTTGGTCTCACATTGGATTCCCTATATAATGGGAAAAAGGCCTGATAATACAATATAAAGCTTGAGATGAGTGAAATCCTTCTAGCTGCAAATATGGTAATTCCAACTTCTGTTTCCTCAACAAGAATGGCATGGTGAAAAAGTAAGGACATGACCTAAGAATTGAATGGCATATAAACTTAGCTCAATTCAAGCTTGATTTATTTAAGAACACAAATAGTAGATGACTTGATTACTTTTAGAGTCACTCAAAAGAATGTACATAAATGGCAACCCCCCTTCTCAAATTATGGCTTCTTTTCTTAAAATTAGTTAAAGAAACATAACTCCAGATGCAAACACGTCAATCTTCAAGGACATTTTTCCATAAACAATGCTTTTTGGATCCATGTATCCTTATGTCCCTAGCACCATATTGCTATAAATTAAGGTGCAATGATGTTATAGTTTCTACAATTCTATTCTTAGTCAGTTACGAACTACAATGAGTTTGTATTCTAGGGGAGGTCTTCCTCCACCCAAAAGTCAATCCAAAAAACCCCCCTAGAGGGATGGACAATTGTTTGTTCTTCACTAAAAGACTAGGGTTAAGTTTATTGCATAGTATTCAACATGAAAATGTTACCATGCATTCATACTGCACTTATTGGAAGGCGACTAAGCCATAAGCACATCCTCAAGGTTCATGACTCTTAGATAGTAAAAATAACTCAGAAATTATACAACTATAAGATTTTTGGGAAATTTTAGTGCCAAGAAGAGAGTCATGGTAGTGGTTTCACGATTGTGTTATGCCCTAAAACCCAGTTACTAATTAGATGCAAAGAAGTGGCAGTCTAACATAGTGTTGTAGCTGCTACAACCACCCTCCAAAATTTTTCCTTCACTTCGTTTTGGAGCATCCCTCCTCAAAATCATAGCAACTATCTGACACTGATCATGTACTTCTGTTTTATTTGGTTTTATCTTTTGCTTAGCAACTTGTGTTCACTCACTTGTCCTATTATTCACCCACAAGTTGACCTAGCACTTGGTTCAAACTCGGTCTTTGTGCTATCTGGGAAAACTGTGAAATCTTGAAGGGTAGTGTGTCTTCCCATCAGGAATTGTGTAGAGCAGCCCAACAGTTACCTTGCACTCAGAAATGGCATAGAACAGGCCAGTGGCCTTGCTCTGGAAAAATGCGCAGAGCAAGCAGCCAACCTTGCTCTGGAAAACTACACAAAGAAGGCGAGTTGCCTTACTCCCAGAATTTGCACAAAGTAGGTAGACCACCCTCACTCTTGAAAATTGCACAAATCCACTTGGTAGTGAGCTGAGGCTAAAAAATGTGTTGATCAAATAGGCAACCAACCTTGCTATGGGTAACTGTGCAGAACTGAGAGACTATAGGTTTTAACCCCGTATGGAAACTACCTGCATATGAATTCTAAAACACAGAAAATAAACAATGTGAGAGCATAACACATAAAACACATATACATAGAGATTTTCCCTTGGATCCCAAAATCGGGACTATCAGCTTGATTTTTCATTATGTTCCTTTCAATGTTACAATACATAGTTATACATGCTGAAGCATCTAATACCATGGACCAAAAACCATCACGTCCAAAACCATGGACCGAAAACCATAGGTAGGTTCACCCAACCTAATATAGGGTCCAATTTTTTTTCCTGGGGCACTGCCCCAGACCCCGTAGAGGGGGGCTACCCATCCCACTCAAAACCCCCTGTGACCCCCTCGCTATGCAATTGGTGCAACGAAGGGGGCGCTCCGCCCCCCGTCTAACCCCCCGATTCACTACATATGTTAGTCGTGGAAAAAATATAACACAACCCAACATTCTCCCACCTGTTGTTTTCTTTCCACAGGGGGCCACAAGAGAGCTTAGTCATTTTTCTAGCCCTGAAACACCCATTGTTTCTCTACAACAGGAGAACTTCTCAGAGCTCACAGATTTTGTCAATACATCTGCAGTATTCTTGAAAGTGTCAGCCTTTACCAGCAACACCTTTTTGTGTTCTATCATATCCCTCACAAAGTGATACTGAACATCAATGTGCTTTACCTTTGAATGATATGCAGGGTTCTTTGCCAAGAAAATTGCACTTTGGCTATCACAGTCTATCCTTATAGCTCCTTGTACTAACCCCATATTTGAACAAAATCTCTACAACCAATATGCTTCCTTGCTTGCATGAGTGGCTGCCATGTATTCTTCCTCTGTAGTTGATAGTGCCACTATAGTTTGTTTCTTACTCATCCAATTGACTGCACCTCCAAATAGGTTAAACACATACCCACTTGTAGATCTCCTCTGATCCATATCTCCAGCCCAGTCTGCATCAACAAAGCCATGAATACCCAACACTTTGTCCAATCTTGGTCTTCCTTGGTAGCACAAACCATCGTCACTAGTGCCACACAAATACTTGAAAACCCGCTTCACTGTTGTCCAATGCTTCTTCCTTGGTTTTGACATAAACTTTCTCAATACTCCCACTGCATGTGCAATGTCTGGTCTAGTACAGACCATTGCATACATCAGGCTACCGACTGTAGTTGCATATGGAACGCAGGACATATCCTCTTCCTCTTCTTGTGTCTTGGGACACTGTTCAGCAGATAGCTTTACACCTACAGGAATAGGAACCTTCACCGGTTTACTATCCTACATATTAAATCTCTGCAGTATTGTCTCGACATACTTCCTCTGGTTTAAGTAGAGCTTCCTCTTTGCCCGATCTCTTTTAATTTCCATGCCCAAAATATAGTTTGCAGCACCAAGATCTTTCATGTCGAATTTGGAGGACAATTGGGTCTTCAAATCCTGGATAATTTCTTTGTCATTTCCAACCAACAACATATCATCCACATACAAGACTAGATAAATAACACGGTCACCAATTAATTTAAAATACACACAGTGATCTACTTTGCTTCTGCTGAAGCCAAGTCCCCGTATAAATGTATCAAATTTTTGATACCACATCCTTGGTGATTGTTTTAACCCATACAGAGACTTCTTTAACTTGCATACCAGTTCTTTCTTACCCTTCACCGCAAAACCTTCAGGTTGCTTCATGTATATCTCCTCTTCCAGATCTCCATGAAGAAATGTTGTCTTCACATCCATCTGTTCTACCTCAAAATCAAAAGCAGCAGCAATAGATAAAAGTAATATAATAGAGGTTACCTTGGCAACAGGAGAAAAAATATCACTAAAATCAATTCCCGACACTTGGTAATAACCTTTTGCTACCAACCGAGCTTTGTATTTCTCCACCTTTCCTTCTACATTTGTCTTCTTCTTGAACACCCATTTGCTGCTAATAGATTTCCTTCCAGCCGGCAACTCCACCAGATCCCAAGCCTCATTTTTGTGCAAAGATGCCATTTCATCAACCATGGCCTCTTTCCAGAGTTTTCCATCCACTGAATCTACTGCTTCCTTCACAGTTCTGGGATCATCATCAGTAATAGATAAAGCAAAATTTGAACAGAAAGGAGATGAATTATACCTTTCTGGTTGCTTTCTTTCTCGAACTGATCTTCTTACACCCGGAGTGTGTGGCTCTTCATCTTCCGATTCCTCCTCTGCTGTAGAGTTTGATTCTTCCTCCTTTAGTTCAAACTCTATCTTCTCAGGTTCCTTTGGTTGGACTTCATGTTTAATAACATCTTTCAACTCTCTGAACACCACGCTTCGGCTGTACACAACTTTCCTTGTTGCTGGGTTCCAAAGCTTATAACCCTTTAAATCATCCTTATACCCAATAAAGATGCACTTTTCAGATTTACTATCCAACCTGGTTCGTTTCTCCTTTGGAACATGTACATATGCATCACATCCAAATACCCTTAGATGTGAAAGAGAGGGTTTCTTACCAGTCCATACCTCTTGTGAAGTCTTATCCTCCAACGCTGATGAAGGTGATCTGTTGACTAGGTAACATGTTGTCTCCACCGCCTCTGCCCGGAATTCTTGTCCTAACTCAGCACCACTGAGCACGCTTCTTGCCCTTTCCATCAACATCTTGTTCATTCTTTCTGCAACTCCATTTTGCTGAGGTGTATATGGAGTAGTCTTCTGCCGCACTATACCACACTTCTTACAAAATTCTTCAAATTCCTTACTGCAAAACTCTCCACCATTATCTGTCCTCAGCACTTTTATCTTCTTCTCTGTCTGGTTTTCCACCAGAGCCTTAAATTCTTTAAACCTATCAAAGACTTTAGATTTCTTCTTAAGGAAATATATCCATGGATTCCTTGAGAAGTCATCTATAAATGATACATAGTACATAGACTTACCCAGTGATGGAACCTTCACAGGTCCAAAAACATCACTGTGCACAAGCTCTAATATCTATTTCGCCCTCTTACCACCAGAGGGGAAACACACCCGATTTTGCTTCCCATACACACAATTTTCATAGAAATCAAAATCCAGAGAGCTATTACTCATATCTTCTACCATACCTTTACCATGAAGTATTCAAAGGCCCTTATCTCCAATATTTCCAAGCCTTTGATGCCACATCATGGTCTTCTCTCCAGAGACCACTAGATTTGGTGCTCCACTTTCAAGAACCACAGAACTGTTGCACCCATCAACAACAGTGCTACCTTGCATCTTGTACAGAGTTCCAGTCTGAACTCCCCGCATCAATACTAGTTCTCCTCGAACCATCTTCTAGTTATCCTTCTCGAACACTGTTTTTACACCTTCATCATCCAACTTGCTTACAGAAATTAGATTTCTGGCTAATGCAGGAATATGCAGAACACTAGGAAGTGTTCTAACCCTTCCACCTTGCCAATTCAACTTTACTTTTCCGCAACCAACGATTCTAGCCTTCCTATCATCCCCTAAGAAGACATCACCACCATCGTATTTATCATACTTGTAGAACCACTCTATGGGGAGTGAAGTGAAAGGATGCACCTGAGTCAATTAACCATGCCTCATCTACATGTGTACTTGAAGAAGCCAAGTACACATCCCCACCATCTGAGGTGGTTTTCGCCTCTGCAGAAGAAGCATCATCAAATCCCTTTATGTTGTTAGGAGCTTTAGATCTCCCTCTAGATTTAGATCTCCCACTCGATGACTTATTTTTGTTTTTGTTCTAGGACCATCCTCGTACAGAAAAGGCATCACCATTCTGGCTCTCCATATTTTCCGTTTCATCTCCTCTATCAGCAAGGATGAGACTATTTCATCAAACTGCAAGGCAGTTGCACTGCTACCTATTGCAATAACCAGACTGTCCCACGAATCTGGTAGAGAACACAATTATATCTAGAAAAAATGCCTACAATAGCATATTGGTAGATTAGGTTTGTTGGTTATTGGATTTTGTTGGAAGATTTTGTCAACAATAATCTTCTAATTTAGAATATGTTGGACCTTATAAGAAATATATATGTGAGATGTGTTTTGGTTTTGAATTGCAATATATAAATTGTTGTGTGTAATTTGTGCAATGTGTTTGCTCCTTAAATTTCTATTTATTATGATTTAATGCATCAACATATTACAATTTTCAAACTCAAATAGTATCTATATTAGATAGTAAATATATAACTACACAACATAGGCTTATCCACACTCGATATAGATTCATCCACACACCACACATGTACAATGATTTAATATAAAAGTTTCCAAATTAATCTTTATATTTTCATCCATATTGGATAGTAAATACACAAATACACAGCGTAGGCTCATCCACATAAATGCACAACTATTTATTTAACAAAAATGTTCCCAAACTCATTTTTGTATTTTTTTTTTTAAATAATGCAATAAATTGATGCTTTCATATGAACTAAGTATATTGAGTTGAGGGGAAAAGTAGCTTTCAATAAGGATTTTGTATTTCTCTTCTCTTCTTCTAGTCACACTATTTATTTCTCTTCATTTTCATGTTTATCCTTTTTATTACTAGCTTAAGAATCATCATGTTTTTCTATGAGGTTACCTTCAACTTTTACTTAATAGTGCTTTCTTTCTTCAACATATCCTTTGATCTCTCTTCTAAACATGAAGACAATTTTTTCTTTAAACTCTTGTTAATTTTCCTTGTGCATTAATTTTTTTTTATCAATTTTATAACAACATATCCATCAAGGCGTAATGTCCAACACCCCTACATTTCTTAACAATATTCTTGTATTTTACAACAACTAATTTTAATTTTGAAATAATCTTCACATTGCCATTCTCATAATAGTTCTTGTTATCTTACATCGCAAATGATGCAATTATAATTAAAAGGTGTAACAAACTACTACCGCTAATAATAACAATATTCCACTTAAACTTGTCTAGTGGAAAATCCGTAATATTAAGAGTAAATATATATATATATATATATATATTATAATTATGTAATTAGATAAAAATCTAAATTTAATCGTTTATTTTAATATAATATAATAAATGATTAAATTTAGAGGAAGCAGGATGTGAT
This sequence comes from Pinus tabuliformis, assembly GCA_031772625.1. Classification (NCBI taxonomy): domain Eukaryota; kingdom Viridiplantae; phylum Streptophyta; class Pinopsida; order Pinales; family Pinaceae; genus Pinus; species Pinus tabuliformis. The sequence continues at coordinate 1,306,021,121 of CM062809.1, read as the reverse complement.
GGCACGATCTTAGCTGGGATAGTCATCATCCTTCTTCTTTATGCTGACAATATTGTTCTTCTGGCAAGGTGCCCATCTGATCTTAATAAGAAACTCAGGCTTCTGAAGGATTTCTGCTCTACCATGGGTATGACTGTTAACACTGACAAAACAAAAGTTATGATTATCAAATCCAAGAAGGACACTTACGCTAATTTTATGTATGACAATAATAACTTGGAGGAAGTGTATTCTTACAAGTACCTAGGAATTGATATTCATCACAAGCTCAACTGGAACCATAGCATTGAGAAAAGGATCAATGGGGGGTGGAAAGCTTACTATGGTCTTGAAAATAATTGTAAAATTGCAAACCTTGTAATGTGGGATAAAAAGAAGTTCCTCTTTGAAACTTTAGTCGCTCCTGTTATCTTATATGGCTGTGAGGTTTGGGGTTGCAGCATCTCCAGAGAATCATGGAGAAAGATTGAGCAAATCCAGAAGCGTTTTATAACTTATAACCTGAAAATTAAAAGTAATACACCCTACCCTATTCTCCTTATAGAAGCAGGTCTTTCCCCTATTGAGAGCCTAGCTATGCTTAGGTTTCTGTTGTACAAGCACAAAATCAGTAACATAAACGATCATAGACTTCCTAAGCTAGCTTTAAATTCTAGCCAAAACCACCTGAGGCTCAATCGAGGGTGGCATAAAGACACAAGGGCCTGGTTAAACTATTGGGAGATCAACGAAAATGATGCATGGCAAAACATAAATAACATTAAAGATATTGTTACTTCTAAGTTCAAAGAAAAAATGTGGTGTGAGAAAGACTTAGCGGCTAAAAGAAAATTCAGTTATTATAAGAAGGTCATCAACCCCACCCTAGAAGATCAAAAGTATCTCTCTATTTTAACTAGCTCAAAGAAGAAAATTAATATAGCAAAGATTAGAACGAATTCTCATGAGCTCCATAGTGAAACAGGTCGTTGGGCAGTTCCTAAAACGCCGTGGACGGAAAGGATCTGCCATATATGTAAGAATAGGAACATCGAGGATGAAAACCACTTCCTCTTAGAGTGCCCCGCGTATAACCACATTAGATCTCAGTTTCACAATCTTTGTTACAATACTAACCTTCCTAGCCTTTTACAATGTCAAAATTATAGTGAGCTCGGGAGGCTTCTCTCCGAGCTTTTTGAGCATAGGAATACAATCTTAGATCAAAATAGATAATTTGTTTCTTTAGGTCCGATAGATCATTATTTGGTCTGAGCAGACGTTAACCATCATCATCATCATCAATAAAATTATATACCAAAAAAATAAATTTTGTATTATAAATAAATTTAAAATATTTTAATATAAATTATTATTTAAATATTTTTTTATAAATTTGATTTTAAAATACATCAAATTATATTTAAAAAATAAAATTAAAACTATATGAAATAATAAAATATGTCAAAAAAAAACCATTTCAGAAAAAATGAAAACAAAATAAAACAATAAAATATCTCTAAAAAAGCCATTTAACATATAATATTACAATCATTTTGAATTAGAGATTACAATCTTTTATTTATATATATATAAAGGGTAAATAAAAAATTTACTTTGTTAAGCGGAGAAGATGATAAATTATTAAAAAGCGTAAATGATTTTTATAAAAGCATAATGATGAGGATGAATTGTACCAAACTTTGTTAGCGTGACGATGTGGAAAAGCATAAATGATTAAAATCTATATATGGAATACCATTTTTAACACGAAGGGGATATGAAAGTGGAGGATGGGTATACGATGAATTTTGTAATAATATTAATACAAATGAATAATCTTTTTAATATTTTGATTTTCCAAATTGCACTGTATATTATAATGAATAATTTTTTTAAACCATAATTTTCTCTTTTGTAAATAAATACAGGAAAGCTAATTGGGTTTTCCAACTATTGGACTAATTCCAGGCCCATGTCGCTTGCATATGGCGAGGCATATATACAATGCAGCTTGGATTAGACATGACTTTCTTCGGGCTGCATAGCCATCAATTTTGTACAATGCAGTTTTTCTTAAACGCTACTCTTTGGATTTGGAAGCTTCTGGTGCCATTCGACCACCCCTGCTGCCGCTGCTCCACTTGCCATTTATGTCGATACTACACTCCTCTTTTGAATGATATAATCATGTAATCGATTTATCTAAGCCATTACAGTCAGACACTTCCTCTGCAACGTCCCCTGAAGACCTCACTGCAATCATCTGACTGCGCAGTGCGGGGAAGTGCCCATTTAACAATAAAATTTATACATAATGTTAATATCAAAGTGCACATTAAAGCTGCCAGGATTACTAGTGAATTGGGATCGAAAGTACCGCCCTCGGATGTCAAGGGATTACTTTTAGATAAACCAGCAGCTACAGACACTGTGTTAAGCTTGAGGATTCCTCTGCTAAGGGCTGTGTCCACACTCGTATTAGAATTGGGTCTGGAGAATTCACTGTCCAAGCGCAGACTGAGCAGCAAAATTTGGAGCACTCCCAAGTCAGAGGCCGCAATGTTTCTTTACTGGGACTCTGATCAGGATGAGAAATATAAGCCCCAGAATTTCTTCGGGAGAAAACAGATTTCAAAATTGAAAATCAATGATATATAAATGGTATGGGTGCCTATGAGATGGTACGCTGCACCTGGCGAGTGCAAACGTCAAGGCGACAGGTGGTGCAAACAGTGACGACCTTTGGATGAGTAACAGAATGGATGGGCATATGATGCACATACCTTCCGTTTCAATGGCCATCAATACTAACACTAACAGCAAGATGGATATCATATCATGCACATCTCCATAACTATTTAACTAGAAAGTGTTTCAGGCATGCCTCCCGTTTCAATGGCCATCAATACTAACATTAACAATAAGATGGATGATCATATCATTCACATCTCCATAACTATTACCCAGAAAGTGTTTGGCTGAAATTATTTATACGGATTGATTGACCCGTAAACAGATGTCAAAGCGCCCTATGTCCCGAGGTCTTTAGAGAGGGTGTATTAATGGAGGTATGGCAGTGTAAAGAATGGTTACCATCATTTTAATGGAAAAAGGGTAACAACAATAAATTCAGTTATCGTAATGGTTAAAAATGGGTTATAAATTTATGGGTTGTATATGCCTATCAACGTGTCAATGGCCATAAATGTATGGTGTTGTATATGTTTATTACTTTGGGGTTTAAATGTATGGAGTTGTATATGCTTATTGTTAGATTTTGACACATTATTTATCAGTTATTCAAAGACAAGCATATACAGTCTCGTGCATTTATGGCTCATAGGCAAGTTGATTATTTGTTTTGAATGACAATGGCTGAAAATAACCAGTATGCCAATGGTCCATAAATGCGTGGGGGCTATATATGTCTATTTTTGGATTTTGGGAGGCATATACAACCCCGTGCATTTATGGCCCATGGGAAGGTTGGTTATTGTTTTCATCGACAACAGTTAAAAATAATCAGCGTGCCAATGGACCATAAATGCAAGGTGGCTATATATGCCCACCGTTGGATTTTGGCAGACCACTTATCTAATGGCAGGGCATATACAACTGTGTGCATTTATGACCCATGGGCAAGCTGGTTATTTGTTTTCAATGACAATGACGGAAAATAACCAGTTTGCCAATGGGCCATAAATGCATGGGGGTTATATATGCCCATTGTTGGATTTTGGCAGGCTAGTTATCCAATGGCAGGGATATATAGGCCCGTGCATTTATGGCCCATGGCCAGGTTAGTTATTTGTTTCTAATGACAACAGTGGAAAATAACTAGCCTGCCAATGGGCCATAAATGCATGGGGGTTGTATATGCCCACCGTTGGATTTTGGCAGAAATGCATGGGGGTTGTATATGCCCACCGTTGGATTTTGGCAGGTCAGTGACCCAACGATAGGCATATACAGCCCCATGCATTTATGGCCCATGGCACGCTGGTTGTTTGTTTCCAATGACAATGACTGAAAATAACCAACCTACCCATGGGCCATAAATGCACGGGGATGTATATGTTTGCGGTTAGATAACTACCCTGCCAAAATCCAACGGTGGGTTATCTAACGACAAACATATACAACCCCGTGCATTTATGGCCCATGGGAAGGTTGGTTATTTGTTTCCAATGACAATGGCTGAAAATAACCATCCTCCCAATGGGCCATAAATGCACAGGGTTGTATATGCCCACCATTGGATTTTGGCAGGCCAATTATCTAACAACATACATATACAACCCCGTCAATTATGGCCCATGGGTAGGCTAGTTATTTATTTCCAATGACAACGGCTAAAAATAACTAGCTTGCCAATGGGTCATAAATGCATGGGAGTTGTATATGCCCACCGTTGGATTTTGGTAGGCCAATTATCCAACGACATGCATATATAACCCTGTACATTTATGGCCCATGGTAAGATGGTTATTTGTTTCCAATGACAAACGCTGAAAATAACCACCCTCCCAATGGGCCATAAATGCACGGGGGTTGTATATGCCCACCGTTGGATTTCGGCAGGCCAGTTATCCAACGACAGGCATATACAACCTCGTGCATTTATGGCGCATGGGCAGACTAGTTATTTGTTTCTAATGACAATGTGATGGTGATTGTACATATTTGGTGATGAGCAACACAAAATCTTTAATATTATGCAGTGACTTTACGTCCATGCATAACGCTCTGTTTGTATGCAAGTTTATACTCCATGCGATGAATAGATACAACTACTTGACATTATGCCCTCTTTGTGTGGTATCTTTTGAGCATTTCATCTATTGGATCTCACCCACATCCCATCAAAAGCCCAAACAACCAGCTCCTATCATTGTTTGTAGGTGGATAGACTAACAACATGACTCTCCGGGACAAAGGGTGTAATGAAACTCTAAACTTTAATCTCATAACAATGACTATAGCCCATATGCATCCACATCGGTAGCACATGTCTCACACTACAACAAACTCACACAGTCACACATAACAGTGACACATACAGACATATCCACACTAATTCAATCTACATCTATAGTAGATTATATCCTGGACCCTCCTTTAAGGGAGTTAGCCACAAAGGCACTAGCTTTGATACTAATTTGTGAAACTAATTGCACACCATAAACTTGTTTGCATTATGATAAACACATATAAACACATCAAGTATTGGCCTAAGATAGAAATGTTATCTTAGCGAGTATGTTAAAGAATATCTTAACCACACACTTAAATAGGATGTAATATCTCTCTTAGATGTAACAAACTTCTAAACAAGGCAAATCACTCTATCACAAGACAAGTAGGAGTTAGTTACTCAAACGAAAATTGTTCAAGTAGGAGTTAATTACTCAAAGGCACAACTATTGTTTTAATAGAAGTGTTCCCAAACTCATTTTTATATTTTTTTACAAAATAATGTAATAAATTGATGGTTTCATATGAATTAAGTATATTGAGTTGAGCGGAAAAGTAACTTTCAACAAGGAATTTGTATTTCTCTTCTCTTCTTCTACTCAGACTATTTATTTCTCTCCAAATCTTTCATTTTCATCTTTATCCTTTTTTTTACTAACTTAAGAATCATCCTTTTTTTTCTATAGGGTTACCTTCAACTTTTACTTAATAGTGTTCTCTTTCTTCAACATGTCCTTTGACCTCTCTTCTAAACATGAAGAGAAATTCTTCCTTAAACTCTTGTTAATTTTCTTTGTGCATTATTTTTTTATCAATTTTATGACAACATATCCATTAAGGAGTAATGTCCAACACCCCTACATTTCTTAACAATATACCTACATTTTGCAACAACTAATTTTAATTTTGAAATATCTTCACATTGTCATTCTCATAATAGTTCTTGTTATCTTACATCTCAAATGATGCAATAATAATTAAAAGGTGTAACAAACTACTACTATCACTAATAATATTATAATAATATTTCCACTTGAACTTGTCTGGTAGAAAATCCATATTAAGAGTAAAAAAAATAAAAAAAATTATACTATAATTATGTAATTAGATAAAAATAGATTGTTTATATAAATTAAATATATAAATATTAGTAATTTTAATATTAATATGAATGTTTAGCAACATTATAATTACTTTATTATTAATTTTTAATCTTTAGTGATATATATATATATATATATATATATAATTTAATATTAATATTATTTATTAGTACTAGTATTAGTTTTATCAATAATCATTATTAATATCTTTATATATAAATATTATATATTTATATTTATTATTAGTTTTAATCTTTAGTTTTATTTATATTTATATATATATATATATATATATATATATATATATAGCCATTTTCTTCTAGCTGTTAGGTTGATTTGTCTTCCTATTTAACTTTTTTCCTAAATCTGTTTTTTCATAGTATCTTGAAAATCTTTATACATTATAATATAATAAATTATATATTAAAAATATGCAAATTTTATATTGTAAATTGATTTAAAATATTCAAATATAAATTATTATTTTAATATTTTTTATAAATTTAATTCTAAAATACATCAAATTATATTTAAAAAATAAAATTAAAACTAAATTAAACAATAAAATATCTAAAAAAAACCATTTGGAAAAAAATGAAAACTAAATCAAACAATAAAATATCTTCAAAAAAGAAGAAGCCATTTAACATATTATATTACAATAATTTTGAATTAGAGATTACAATCACACTTTTTTTCATGGACATAAATATGTATATATAAAATAAGGATGAATACAAAATTTACTTTGTTAAGTTGAGAAGATGATAAATTATTAAAAAGCGCAAATGATTTTTATAAAAGCATAATGATGACAAGGAATTGTACCGAACTTTGTTAGAGTGAGAGAGGATGTGGAAAAGCATAAATGATTAAAATATATATATGGAACACCATTTTTAAAACGAAGGAGATATGAAAGTGGAAGATGGGTAAACAATGAACTTTGTAATAATATTAATACAAATGAATAATCTTTTTAATATTTTGATTGGATTCCAATCTAAGACCATTACAGTGTATATTATATTGAATATTTTTTTAAACCATAATTTTCTCTTACTTTTGTAAATAAATACAGGAAAGCTAATTGGGTTTTCTAATTATTGGACTAATTCCAGGCCCATGTGGCTTGCACATAGGGAGGCATATATGCAATGCAGCTTGGATTAGACATGACCTTCTTCGGGCTGCATAGCGATCAATTTTGTACAATGCAGTTTTTCTTAAACGCTACCTTCAGTGGCATGCAAAGGAGTCAATTAAAGCATCCACTGCTATCTCCCTTCACAATATCACCAACTTGAATCATGAAGTCCTTAATAACCCTACTAAAATGGAAATCTTTATAGCCAATAGAAATGCCTGCTTTCCTGTATTCCCCTGTGAAGAACGGCTGAAAGTTTTCAGTTGTTTTGGGAACAATATCAGCAAAGAGCTCCTTCTTAATTCGTACTGTTGGAATGGTGCCTAACGTTACATCAAAGAAGACGACAGGATTCTTTGGATTTGAAAGCTTCTGGTGCCATTCGACCATCCCTGCTGTCGCTGCTCCACTTGCCATTTATGTCGATACTACACTCCTCTTTTGAATGATATAATCATGTAATCGATTTATCTAAGCCCTTACAGTCAGACACTTCCTCTGCCACGTCCCCTGAAGACCTTACTGCAATCATCTGACTGCGGGGAAGTGGCCATTTAACAATAAAATTAATAAATTGGGATCGAAAGTACCGCCCTCGGATGTCAAGGGATTACTTTTAGATAAACCAGCAGCTACAGACACTGTGTTAAGCTTGAGGATTACTCTGCTAAGGGCTGTGTCCACACTCGTGTTAGAATTGGGTTTGGAGAATTCACTCTCCAAGCGCAGACTGAGCAGCAAAATTGGGAGCAATCCTAAGTAAGAGGCCGAAATGTTTCTTTACTGAGACTCTGATCAGGATGAGCTAAGAAATGTAAGCCCCAGAAATTTGTTCGGGAGAAGACAAAGGTTTCAAAATTCAAGCGCACCAAATTACAAAATTCAGAATCAATGATGTATGGATGGTATGGGTGCCTATGAGATGGTATAGTGGACCTGGTGAGTGCAAACGTCAACGCGACGGTGGTGCAAACAGTGACGACGTTTGGATGAGTAACAGAATGGATGGGCACATGATGCACATGTCTCCCGTTTCAATGGCCTTCAATACTAACAGCAGGATGGATGTTCATATCATGCACATCTCCAGAACTGTTAAGCAGAAAGTGTTTCAGGCATGCCTCCCGTTTCAATGGCCATCAATACTAACACTAACAGCAAGATGGATGATCATATCATGCACATCTCCATAACTATTAACCAGAAAAGTGTTTCCCTGAAATTATTTATGCGGATTGACCGGTAAACAGATGTCAAAGTGCCCATGTCCCGAGGTATTTAGAGGGTGTATTAATGGGGCAATTCCTATTTCCAACCCCATTGAAACATAAATGCAGCCAGACATGCAAGGGGAATAACAATTGCTTTGTTGCTAAAATGCCAAAGTCAACCCCATTGAAACATAAATACAAGAGAACTGCTATATCCCTTGCATGTCAGGCTGCATTTATGTTTCAATGGGGTTGGAAATAGGAATTGCCGTATTAATGGAGGTATAACCTTGTAAATAATGGTACCATCATTTTATTGGAAAAAGGGCCACAACAATAAATTCATCCACACGCTAATCGAGGTAAAAATATTGCAATGGCAACGGCTGAAAATGTACCATAAATTTCCCTGTTGTATACGCCAACCAGCTTGTCGATGGGCTATAAATGTACGGGGTTATATATGTTCACGAGTTTGTCAATGGATCCTAAATGTATGGGGTTGTATATGTCTATCGTTGGATTTTGACATGCCAGTGAACCAATAGAAGACATATACAGCGTCATGCATTTATGGCCCATGGGCAAGTTGGTTATTTGTTTCCAGCCTGCCAATGGGTCATAAATGCACGAAGGCTATATATGCCCACTGTTGGATTTTGGCAGGCCACTTATCCAATGGCAGACATATACAACCCCATGCTTTTATGGCAATGGGCAGGTTGGTTATTTGTTTCCAATGACAACAGTTGAAAATAATCAGGGTGCCAGTGGGCCATAAATGCGCGGGGGCTATATATCCCCATTGTTGGATTTTAAATGCACGGGGGCTATATATCCCCACCGTTGGATTTTCGCAGATGCACAGGGGCTATATATCCCCACCGGGCATACTAGTGATCCAACAGCAAGGATATACAACCTTGTGCATTTATGGCCCATGGGCACGGTGGTCATTTGTTTCCAATTACAGTGGCAGAAAATAACCAGTCTGCCAATGGGCCATAAATGCACGGGGGTTGCATATGCCCCCCGTTGGATTTTGGCACACTAGTTATCCAACGACAGGCATATACAGCGCCGTGTATTTATGGCCCATGGGCAGGTTAGTTATTTGTTTCCAATGACAACGGCTGAAAATAACCAGTGTCCTAATGGACCATAAATGCGTAGGGATTCTATATGCCCATCGTTGGATTTTGGCAGGCCACTGATCTAACAGCAAGCATATACAACTCCGTGCATTTATGGCCCATGGGTAGGCTGGTTATTTGTTTCCAATGACAATAGTTGAAAATAACCAGCCTGCCAATGGGCCATAAATGCACGGGGGTTGTATATGTCCACCATTGGATTTTGGTAGCCCAGTGATCCAACAGTAGACATATACAACCCCGTGCATTTATGGCACATGAGCAGGTTGGTTATTCGTTTCCAATGACAATGGCTGAAAATAACCATCCTCCCAATGGGCCATAAATGCACAGGGCTATATATGCCCACCATTGGATTTTGGTAGACTAGTTATCCAACAACAGACATATACAACCCCGTGCATTTACGACCCATGGGCACATTGGTTATTTGTTTCCAATGAGAACCACTGAAAATAACCAACCTGCCAATGGGTCATAAATGCACGGGGCCATATATGCCCACTGTTGGATTTTGGCAGGCCAGTTATCCAACTGCAGGCATATACAACCCCATGCAGTTATGGCCCATGGGCAGGTTGGTTATTTGTTTCCAATGACAACGGCTAAAAATAACTAGCTTGTCAATGGGTCATAAATACATGGGCGTTGTATATGCCCACCGTTGGATTTTGGCAGGCCAGTTATCCAACGACACGCATATACAACCCTTGTGCATTTATGACCCATGGGCAAGCTGGTTAGTTGTTTTCAATGACAACTGCTGAAAATAACCAGCATGCCAATGGACCATAAATGCATGGGGGTTGTATATGCGCATCGTTGGATTTTGGCAGGGTAGTTATCCAACGACAGGCATATACAACACCATGCATTTATGGCCCATGGCCATGTTGGTTATTTGTTTCTAATGAAAATGTGATGGTGATTGTACATATTTGGTGATGAAAGAAACACAAAACCTTTAATATTATGCACTAACTTTACCTCGATGCGTAATTCTCTGTTTGTACGCAAGTTTATACTCCAGGCGATGAATACCCTCATCAAAGGGAAAGGAAAAACTTTGATGGTGCACGACAATTGGAATATATACAACTACTTAACTTGAATTTATGCCCTCCCTGTGTGGTATCTCTTGCGCATTTCATCTATTGGATCTCACCCACATCCCATCAAAAGCGCAAACAACTAGCTCCTATCATTGTTTGCAGGTGGATAGACTAACAACATGACTCTTCAGGATAAAGGGTGTAGTGAAACTTTGAACTATAATCTCATAACAATCACTGTAGCACATATGCATCCACATCGGTAGCACATGTCTCGCACTTCAACAAACTCACACAGTCACACATACAAACAAATCCACAATAATTCAATCTACATCTACCATAGATTATATCCTCGGCTCTCCCTTAAGGGAGTTATTCATAAAGCCACTAGCTATGATACTAATTTTTGAAATTAATTTGACACCATAAACTTGTTTGGATTATGATAAACACATCAAATATTGGCCTAAGATAGAAATACTATCTTAGTGAGTATGTTGAAAGAATATCTCAACCACACACTTAAATAGGATCTAATATCTCTCTTAAATGTCACAGAGTTCTAAACAAAGCAAATCACTCTATCACAAGACAAGCAGTATCTAATTATTCTAACAGAAATTGTTCAAAGGCCGTAAGCATGAGTGGCTTTGCACTTATCACTTTTGTTTTCATGATTGTACTCAGATGCACTCTACTCCCCACTCAATAGTATAAGAGTGATATTGTAGTAGTGTTTTAGATCAAATATTAAATAATAATTAAATAACAATAAAAATATAATGTTGACTTAATTAAAAAAAAAAAAAAATCAAATTATTATATATAAACCTTTTTTTTTAATTGTAATACACATATCACATTCAAATAAAATTTAAATAATAGCGATTATACTTTAGAACCTATAATTAATAGACATTTAAAAACCTATTAAACTTAATTAAAATAAAATATATCAATAAATTATAATGATTAAAATAGTAACCTTTATATTTTAAAGATTTATATTTAAATTTAATTTATAAACATATAAAAATGTTTATTTTATTTCATAAGTACAATGTTATATATATTTTCAATACTTTCAACATTTGCCATGTCACCTATGAGAATTGAACCTCCAGGCGGATCAAATGCTAATATTTCTATATATAGATATGTGAAATTTATATAAATATTAATGATCTTATTAAGAATTAGTATGATTCATCTTAATTGAGAGGAATCAAGATTCAATTGCTAATATTTTGGTAAATAGATATGTGAAATTTATATAAAAACTAATGATATTATTAAGAATTAGTTTGATTCATCTTAATTGAGAGGAATCAAATCTTTCGAGATGCAAACCTTTCCCAATTATTGTACACAAAAATAAGGTTGCATCTTGAAAAAATTAATTACTTTTTACACTTGGTAGATACAGATCTATATTAATTTATGCAACGTATATTGTACATTAGCTTTAATCCTTTTTGTAAACACTTTAAATTTAGTTGTGACATCAATGTTTGCAACTAAATTACTTAAAGCTCTTATTTTCCTATTTTAACCATGCTCATAACTCTCATGCTCAATACACCCTAATAACACCATATCACATTGAAACACATCCCATATAAATCCTATGTGGCTCATGCTCAATATACCCTAATAACACCATATCACACTAAAACACCTCCCATATAAATCCTATGTGGCAATTCAAAGCTAGTTCATTGAGACTTATATCCTAGAATCTTCATTTAGGAGTTAAAATCCATATGTTTTCCCCTAATCAAGCCACCATATTTAGTGCATAAAACTCATAATAATGTCCATATCAAATTCAAAATCCATATATATATATATGGGGTTTAAAATGGTATTATGATAAGAGGTTAATATAGGTGGAAATTTTTTATCCAAATGCTTCCAAGATGCTAAAGGATACACTTGGGAGGTCATATATGTCAGTTCAACATATATTCTGTGATTCTATATTTCACTTGGGTTGAAGGTGTTGTTCATGCCCCATGATATATGAGTACAATGTCTTATTTATTGATCCAACCAATGGTTGGGGACGTTATTACGTATGTGTTATATTCTTTACAAGATTATCCTCACAGGTTATTCATATGAATTGGGGTGGGAGCACAATGGGAGTCCAAAAAGGGGGTCAGCTAGTGTCCCTTTATATGGGGTTCTGATTCCTGATCAAAAACCTTGGTACATTCCTTCAAAAGCTTAAAACTTATTATGAAACGATGCATGTTCTTGATAACATGTGCATTTTCATAATACATGGACACATTATTGTTTGGGCGGGAGTGACAACTCTAACATACATCTTTAATGATTACATTGCCTTTCGTTTAGGTTTGGATTGATAAACCTCATGAGCTGGGTTGCAAATATTTTAAAGCATATATATATGTGTGTGTGTGTGTATTTTTATCTTGATATATATCAAAATTCTAAAATGAATCAATATTTTTTTAATGAATCTTAAAATAAGTTATGCCAACCTAAAAAGATTAAAAATCTTAAGGATATAATGGTTTCATATATATATTCTTTATAACTCTATATTTTCTAAAGTAAATTTTATGATTAAAATACTAAACACACTTTCACTAATAAAAATATATCAATTATATTGTGTAACAAAAATATTATAGCTTATGCTCCTGAATGAGAAAAAATACTTAACACAATAATTAATATCATTATTATAACTCATAAAATGGAAGTAAAAATGGAATAAGGGTTGCTTCTCTCTAGTGATTCAATCTCTCACTCATGAGATTGCACCACAACCCTCACTTCCATTCACCAGACTTACATTATCTAAAATATAGGAACTGGCCACCAACAAAGATTAATTAAGGAAAATAGTTTAAACAACATAACAATCTCTATATTTAGGAGAATCTTCAGGTTTCTCCCTTATTATTCTAACACTTCCCCTTAATGGAGAAATGTGTTTTCTACCACACCCAATTGATTCCTACATACTTCAAATTTTGTCTTTCCAAGAGGCTTTGTAAATATTTTAGCCACATTTTCGTAGGTATTATAATAAACTAAATCAATTTCCTTGCACTACATTTTTCCCCTGACAAAATGACAATGTGTCTCAATATGTTTTGATCTTGAGTGGTACACAATATTGTTGGTGAGCTTGATGGTGCTTTGATTATACCACTTGATAATAGTTAGTGTTTTTTGTATTTCTCCTACATCTTCAAGAACTCACCTCAAACAAAATACTTCACACATAGCACTACACAAAGATTTGTATTTAGCTTCAGTAGATGACAAAGAAACAATTGGTTGTTTCTTACTATTCCATGCCACAATACCAAATCCAAGGCTAAATGCATATCCTAAAGTTTATTTTTTGTCATTAGGATTTTCGCCCCAATCTAAATTAGAATAGCTTTCCAGATCAACATTAAAATCATCAGTATATTTAATACCAAAGTCAATAGTTCCTTCTAAATATCGAAGAACTTACTTTATAGCTTTTGAATGATTTTAAGAGGTTTGGCCATGAATTGACTTAGGATTCTAACTGAATATGCTATATCTATGTTGATTGTAGTGAGGTAGTTTATACTTCCCACTAGTTGATGATACAGTGTACCATCTACCTATCTTGTCCCATCATTATTGTAGGGTTTGCCATTTTGTTATAATGGTATTGCCATACATTGGTTCATTTTGAATATTTTTTGTAGCTCCCTAGTATACTTGCTCTATGTAACCAATGTTTTTCCACCTTCTCTCCATATCTTAAGACCTAAGCAATAATGTAATTCACCAAGAAATTTCTTTTCAAACTCCTATGATAACTATCATTTAACTTCATAAATTAACATGGAAGTATTTCCTATTATAATAATATTATCAACATACAAGGAAATCATAATAACATGCCCCTTTTTATGTGACTTGATATACATATTAGGGTTTCTTTTTCTTTTCCTAAAACCTTTCTTAAAAAATTAAGAATCAATATTCACATACCATCATCTTGATACTTGTTTCAATCCATATAATGCTTTCGTTAGCTTGCACATAAGGTTCTCTTGACCCATTTTAACAAACCCTTATAGATGAACAAGATATACTTCTTCTTTTAGTTCCCCATTCAAGAAAGAAAACTTAACATCTAGCTGACGTACTTTCCATTTATGTTTTGCAGCTAAGGCAACCATCAATTTAATTTTAAGTAACTTAGCTACATGTGCAAAATTTTCTTCATTATCAATTCCCTCTTTTTGTGAGTAATCTTTTGCAACCACCACAACCCTATATTTATCTATACTTCTATCAACTTTAAATTTACGTTTGAGAAACCTTTTGGATCCTATGGGTACCTATTTTTCAAGAAATTTTGTTAATTCCCAAGTATAATTCTTCATTATATACTCATATTCTTCCTTCATTGCATCTCTATATTCTTTATGCTCATTAGCTTCTTTAATATTCAAAGGTCCTATGACATTATGAATAAATTTTCATTAAGGCATAATCTTTCTATCTAGTAGTGGTTGATTTTGATGATATTACCTTCTTGATACTCTGTTGCTTTCATCTCTTCTCTTGCTTCGTGATGAATAATCTCTTCCTCTTGGTGTGTTCTAGAAATTAGAGGTGTCCATGTTGTTGGATTCTTCCTCCTCTTTCTATTCTTGCTTATCATCTTCTTCCTCTTTGACATCATCATACTCATATGGAATATTCCATGCATCATGCATTTCATCCTTTTGACCTTCATCTGCAAGCTCATGAACAATACATCTCTTCTTGCAAATATTTTATGCGTGCAATGTTCAAACAACTTATAAGCTTCGTGATCAGAATAATAACCTATGAAAATACACTTGATAGATTTTGCAACAAGTTTCCTTCTATATTCTTTCGTAACATGAGAGAATTATTTGCTACTGAAGATTCTTAGATGGATTATTATTGGTTTATAACCATAAAGTGCTTCAAAAGGAGTCTTATGATCTAAACGTTTAGTTGGAGTTCTACTTTTCAAGTAAACATCAGCCTTAACAACTTTCACCCAAAACAAATTGGTAATATTTTTACCATTTAACATTCTCCCTGCACATTCTACCAGGGTTTTTCTGTTTCTTTCAAGTAATCCATTCTATCATGGAGTATATGGTACTATGTATTATTTCACAACTCCATGGGATTTGCAATACTTAATGAATTCATTTCAAATATATTCTCCCCTTTTATCTGATTAGAGGAGCTTGATGTATTTTCTTGTTTGCTTTTCAACCAAAATTTTGAAATCCTTAAATATTCAAATGCATCACTCTTCTTTCTCATGAAGTATACCGATGTTTATTTTATACAATCATCAATAGGGATCAAGAATTAATATGTTCCGCCTAACCATCTAGTCTACATTTGACTACATACATTTGAGTGCACAAGTTCTAGAACATCTCTTTTCCTTTTATATATATGAGTAGGGAACTCTTCTTTATGCATCTTCCCTAAGGCACACCTTTCACATGCAGAATATTAATTCTTGAGTATTGGAATTGCTCCTACCATTACTCATTTTTGAAGGAGTAATAGATCATGATATTTAATGTGGTGATACCTTCAAAGCCAAAGATCTTACGTTGTCATGGTCATGGATGTCAATACTTGATGGATTTTGGTTGCCACATTAAGCTTATACAAACCTCAAATTCTAACTCTTGTTGTAATGACCTTGAAATGATAATGGATGTCTTTTACTGCACAACGGGAATTTACAAATTCAACCTTGAAGCCCTAATATGTTATAGTAGAAATAAAGATTATATTTTTCTTAATACCAAGAACATACATCACATTGAGGATTAGTTTAACACGACCATTAGGTACTATCACTATTAGTGTGCATGACCATCTCCAAGATATATAGCCATACCATTATTAGTTTCATGAATGTTCTCAAACAAATTCCTATTATAGGACATATGGATCGACTTTCAAGAATCAACACACCAAGTATTTGGATCAGTTATTTCAGTAGATGGTGCAACATCTATAAAAAATAGGCTAAAGTTTTTGATTTCATCATTCACTATTTCTCCTCTATCAACAAAATTACCAGTGCGCCTCTTATTTCTATGTTTGTACTCACGGTATTTCCTTTTCTTGCAACCTCTAGAGCACTGTCCAAAATTTCCTTAACAATGACATTTAATATCGACCTTTGGAAATATCATGTCTATTTATGGTTTTGCAATTGGTGGATTACCAAATGATGGCTTTCTATGTGGTGTCTTTCCTCCTTTATTACCATCCTAAGGCTTCCTTTTGAAAGGTGGTTTTCGTGTTGTCATCAATGCTAAATTAGAACTTTGAGGTTTATGGTTCCTTCACCTATTTTCATCCTTCATGAGTATATCTATCAACTTATCAAAAGTGGGAGGCTTGTTCTATTGGGCGAGGTATGATTAGTCGTTATGGGAATGGTGGAGAAGAGGTGATTGCTTGTTCATGAGTCTGCTGTCTAACCAAATTCTCTGTTTGTGGTGTTTGTTCTATAGGTAACAGATTTTCAATTTGAACATTTTTATCCCCCTTTGATTCTATTATACACCCATATCTTAATTGAAGGTCATTGCACTCCCTTAACTCGGTTTCTGGTTCTGGTCCTTCAATAATTTGCACAGATTGAACCGGTCTGTTGTTGGGGTTCGGGTTGGGTTGGGCTAGGAGCTGCGGTCTTAAGTTGTTCTGGGGGTTTTGTTGCAATGTATAAGGTGCTGGCAGTGTGGGTTGAGGGAGGGGAATTGTTCCTACTGGCTGATTTACGGGTCTTTGCCAGTTCGACTGCCAGTTTTGACTCTGTGAGGTGGAGGGTGACCATTGTGTTGAATATGCGTTATTTTGCCAAAATGGTGGACAGTAAGGAAAGTTCGGCCAATTTGTTTGATTTGGCCATGGTGACATGGGGAATGGCTATTGTGACTAGCTGGGGAAAGGTGGCTGATTCTACCACATTCCATTATATTTCTGAGCATTATACGGAGGAGGCTGAAAAGAAGAGGTTGGATCAATGGGCATACATGTTTTTCGCGAATGCCATTGGCGGCACTGATTTAGTAGGTAAATCGCTTTTGTTTCTTCTTCTGCTTCTTTGTAGACTTCTTTAAGTCCTCAGAGTGATGGGAAACTTTCTATGGCGTGATCTTTCGTACAAATGGCGCAGATTTTGACTGTATCCAACGGGCACTCTTTATGGCTATGCTTCTTTCTGCATCTAGGACAAAATTTTACCAAGTTTTGTTCTACTTTTGCTTGCTTTTGTTTGGCCTGCATAATGTCCAACTGCATTGTCAGAGTCCCTAGGATATCAGTTTTGAAATCCTCTAACAGATTGCCAATTTCTGTGCAAGTTATTCCTCCACCAGAGACTTTGTTATCCCTTGTGATCATGTCACGTTCTGCTGGCTTCAGTCTTGTGCTGCCTCTTGAACACCTGATGCACAAATTAATGATGTCAGCAAAATTTTCCTGATATATGTCACCTTTACCCATAATGTTTAATGTTTCAATCCATTGTTCTTTCATCCCTTTAATTAGTGTAGTTTTCAACACATTATCAAGCAAGGGCAAAGATGCATAAGGAGATCTCTGGAGATTGTATTGAAAGCATTCTACATATTCCTCCAGTGTTTCACTAGGTCTTGCTGTCATTTGAAATATCTCATCTTTTAATTCTCTGGATCTGCAATAGTCCTAATATTTCTTTAGGAAGGCAGTTTTCATCTGATCCCAATCATTTATAATGCCCCCACCTAACCCTATAAACCATCATAAAGATGCTCCTTTTAATGTGGAGGGAAATAACTTTAATTTTTGGGGATTGATGGTATATTCATACCCTCGGCACAATACATCAAACTCAAAAATAAATGCATCTGGATCCTCTGATGTTAGCCCATGGAAGGTAGGAATATTCTGGAGAGGAATGGCTTTCATAGGTGCGTTGACTGTTGTGTCCATGATGGGATACTGCAGTGTGGAGGTCTGAGGTGTTGGTTGGTTCAGGGCCATTTGATAAAATATGTGCCAATACCCTTCTAGGATTTCCAAATAGTTGTTCGTATGATGATAGGAAGGGATGGGGATGACCTTAACAACACTCCCTTGGTCTGGGATGATGCGTGTTCCTTGCTGAACCACCACCTAGGGGGATCTTGGCTCCTTAGTTTCTTCTTGGATAATTTTAACAGCACTCCCCTTATCTGGGCTATTGAGTGTTTGAATTATTTGATGAGGGGATCTTGGCTCCTCTGTTTCCCCTGTTTCTCCTCCTCCTTCATGGAGATTATTAGAATTCCCTTCTTGTAAATAAATTGAGCAAGAATTTTCAATTTCTTGAAAACTTTGCTCAGTCTCTTCTATTTTGCTATGCACCTCAGCAAAGGCTATGGATGGTGAATATGTGGCCCGAAGGGAGCTAGTAGGTTGTCTGGAAGCAACTTTCCTAGGGCCTACTGATGGCTAAGATTCGACTTTCTTAATGATATTGTCTATGAAGGTTGATCGACCAAGGGTCACCGGTCCCTTAGCTTTGTCGTGTTTGGATTGTGGATTTGGATTGTTTTCAGTTTTTTTCTTCTTAGTCATACACACAACTCAAATATTTACTTCTACCCTAAGTTCTTAACAATTCTGCTGGAAAGCGGGCGGGGGAGCAGGGCTTTTACATGCTCCATACGCAGGTTCTTACCTTCCATTTTTAATACCCAATTCTCTCCTAACAGGCACTCATCAGATGCACACTACTCCTTAGAAATGGCTACACTCTCCCTGGCAACGACGCCAAAATGTTGAGGTATAAAAGGTGTCTTTTTAACTCCTAATTATCTTCACATTAGTTATCAATCCGAGCAAGATTTTCTATTTCAAGAGTGTAAACAGTTTTTGGTGGCTATTTACTCAAGAGTAATGTTTCTACATTGTAGTACAGTGCTCTTCAAATACAAGAGTAAATGGATACAGCTAGTGAACTCAGATTATAATTAAAAGAAAGATTAACTTGCTAATCGAAACCAAACCAAACATTCATTCAAGTATCAGTCAAGAATACAGTAACAATAACTCATTTCTCTTTTAATTGATTTATATTCCAAAAGTATTTTCTAATCTGAAGAGCAGGGATCTCGATCTGAGAGTGTAGACAGTAGTAGTTAGTGCTCTTTACAGTGGAGAATCTCAAGATAGCATGTTGAACTAAATTACAAGATTGAAAATAGAATGCTGAACTCAAATGACTAAGTTTGAAATCATGATAAGGAAATACTAAAACAAGTAATTGAATAACAACTTAAACCAATACTTCTGCAGCATGTAAAACAGAGTAATTACGTTAAATCTGGGAATGTGAAATAGCAAAGCGATGCGATAAATGTAAATCAAACCAAACCATCACACGACAGAAATCATGAAAGAATGATACAGGAACAACAAGTGAATCCACCAGGGCTGGGCCCTTAGCCTCCAGTGAACACCGCCAGATTACTTCAATATGAGAGAAGGAACAACAACTGTATTATATATTAATCATTTGCAAAATAGTTACAGCCAGTTCGTACTCTGTTTCAATCAACGAGAGTCAATGATCAAAGTAAAAATACAACAGTAATTTCTAAATAATCTCCAATCTCCATTCTCTTTACAATCGCTGCCTTTTATAATGGCCAAGCGGTAAGAAGGGTAAAATAGTAACAACGATCCCTCAAGATCAAGAGATCTTGAAGGATTCGCGCAATCTTCCATCTTCAGTTAACTTTCTTTCCTTGTGCTGATGTTGTGATCTCCTTTGTTCTTATCCATAACTGCGCGCTCCATCCTTGGCTTGTTTCCTGTACGCTGTTTCCTAGCTA
The DNA here is from genome assembly GCA_031772625.1 of Pinus tabuliformis. Lineage (NCBI taxonomy): Eukaryota > Viridiplantae > Streptophyta > Pinopsida > Pinales > Pinaceae > Pinus > Pinus tabuliformis. The sequence continues at coordinate 1,306,000,590 of CM062809.1, read as the reverse complement.
GGGAACAACAGTTGTTCCATTTCGTCCTTTTCCTACATAAGGAGTGATAACAATTAGCTAAATCGTGATGATAGATAATTTCCTTATTTTTACCATAATCCTTTAATATATTAACACTTTAGGGTGTAGAAGGGATATAATTAAAGAAAAGGATAAAGAAATAAATAATATATATATACCTTTTCCATGACTCAACACCTACATGCTACTCATTTGTCTTGGAGAAGGAGTGCTTGGAGAGCTTGAGCATGGACTTGGACATTTACTCAAGGAGAGCTTATTGACATCAAGGCTTGGTTGTATGTTTCCTCCTTTATTTCAATAATATATACACTGTTGGTTCACTTTCCATAAACTTTTGTGTTAATGCATCATTTATCTTAATGTTCCTTGATCTATTAAGTGGATTACTCTCAATTATTCTTGTTGTACTTGTACCTATGTTCTTTCTTTGATCTATTGCGTAGGTATTCGAATGATGCGAGTAATAGAGCTTAGCTTGAGCAGCAAGTGATTTGAGGTCTTCAACAAAGGAGTGTTATATAGCATCAGAACGAAGTAGGCCATCTTCCTCTTCTCTCATTTCAATTGTAATTTAGGAAAGTGCCTTGTAGATAGTCACGTAGGTTGCTAGTCCCACTCATTGGGCTAGAGGGATCATCTCTGTCCAGAGAGAGGATTTACCTAGACAACATGCATGACAAACACATCCTTCCCATCTAATCCAAGGTTTGAACCATGCTTTGATACCACTTTGTAACACCATCCTTTGGCATTTACCCAAGCTAACTGATCCACCGAGATAAACACGTGATGAGGAATTACTATGATCTGATTCAACTCCCGAAATACAGTTAAGGAAGTGGAATCGACAAACCAAAACCAAATTGACCTTCCTCAAGAGCTACATGAACCCCAGAGGCTAACCAACCACTCCAGGTTCCCAACCATTGAGTTAACGTTCCCTTTCACTAAACTAGACCCCCATTCGCTCCCATGACAAGCCCTCCATGCGACTAAAGTCCTTTAGTCACTCATAAAAGAAGGCCTCCATGCGACTGTAGTCTTTTTCAGGTTGTTCTGTTCCAACAACATTGAATTTTGAGCCACTTTTTCAGGGCTAGGACTTAGGCCTTTGCCTAGAAATTGATGAAATTATAAAAAATGATAAATAATAAGAAGAAAATTCCTCTAATGTAAAACTTGAACAAGGACCTGACCTGACTCATCCTAACCATGATAGGAATTTCATAAAACGCATCATGAACATGTAACACATAGGTCATAAAAACACATCTAAACATAGGGACCTCATACTTATATGAAAATACTCAAGAAGCTCTGATGCCCCCTCACATTAGCTACATTATCATCTATTAGGACAAATGAAATATCATGTGATTTACGCCAAAAAATCTCTCATAAACTTGATATGGATCACAGAAGCCTCAATTCAACAGGTCATTCATTCATTAACATTTCATCTATTAACCAAAACATAATGAGAGGCATAACTCAATCTTGTCATAAAACTATACTTATAACCAACATATAACCATATAAATAAAATCAATAGAAAAACCATCAAAGCCATATAATAACAAGTAAATTTACACATGGAACATAAGAGGGAAGGAACTCTTATTAACATATTCAAATCCAACCAAGTAAGGGACTTCCACGTACCACCCGACCACAGATTGGGATAAACCAAATATCTCTTTCATCCAATCACCCATGTGTCATATTCCAAGCATGAATGTGGGATCTCATGGAATAACCAATCAAAACCAAACCCAAAGATTCCAAAGGCCAAACAACTTCAACCCTCAACCAGTGATTCCACCTCACGGCCAGACATCACCAGATCAGTCTCGATCGAAGTTTTCCAGGGCTCCAAAGTGTCTGTTCTAACCTAGCTTCCAGGGCTAGTAAATCAAACCAAGCTTTTATATGGCTTCTAGAGTGTTTGTCCAGCCAACTCTCTAGGAACTAATAACTCAACCCACAACCAAAGGAACATGAGCTCCAACCAGGAAACAAATATGCAACCCACAACACCATGGCTATCCAGAAAATGGAAAGGCTAGGTAAAACCACTATCAATCTAGGGAATCCTCCATGCCTATGATAGATCATAGCTAAGAAACCACATGCATGTGCCATGCATTCCAAAACTAGCAAGGAAATCATACATGAAACTCTGTACCTGCAAGAAAAAAACTCGATGTAACTACTAATCTCATTTTCCTCTAGCGCTTTCCTACTTTTCCTTTTCTTTCTTGCTCCAAATCCAAGCTATGCCACACTCCTCCAAGAGTGCTCCAAGTATGCCACACGCATGCAAGAGTGCTCCAATAGTATGGGAGAGAGAATATAATGATAGTGCTAAAGACTGAGCTGTCAAAAGATAGCACTAACAAAAGTTATGTACTAATCCTCAGAAGCCTTTGTATTAATGAGGCCTCTATTTTCTTCATCTTCCATTATTTTCTTTCAATTTCCTCCTCACGTGCAACCTGTGACCTTTCACCTTCATTTTCTCCTATTTTCTGTTATTTTCATAAACAAAATGTCAATAAATGCCTCATGACTTTCCAAAGCCTTTGTCATTGCCTTTGCCAACTTCCACAACCATTAATTAGTCGTAAGTTATCCCCATCACTATGTTTTTTCCCAACATTCAACTTGGAATACATGTCCCATGACCTTGGTTATTATTTTTCCTTTATTAACTTTTTTAGATGTATTTTTAACATGAGGATATTACATCCACAATTTGCATGACTTACACCAAATGCCTCCAAACAATTTCTGTCATATTTTCTCTAGTTTTTGACCTAAAATTTGATATCAGTAACAATGTTTGCTCGAGGAGTGATGACACCCACAATGTCTTAGTAGCCAAACTTTGCAAGTTCCATGGTACTTCAATGCACCAACAATCACCAAGTAATATTCTCATTTTAATTATCTTGTGTTATAGAGTTCATTTCACCTGATCTAGAGACTTGTATAGTTTGGTTCAGTTGTGGAAATCATATATGAATCTTCAAGAAACAACATGATACTCACACACTTCACATGTAGTATTCAGAATGCTCCTTGAAACATCTTCCACCTGAAATTTTGCACAATATTATGGAGAAAAAATATATTTTCATTCTCACAAATTCATCACTAGGGCACATTCATTGTCCACCTCTAAATGTGACAAACACATAGGGAGGCGACGCCTCTCCTTCAAATATTGATGGATTCAATCTCTCTATGTAACTAAAATACTTGGATTTCTAGTGGGTCGAATTGACAGTCCAATCCAAAGAAAACAATAATACCTTGGGTTTGTCCTTCCTCCAATTACACTGTGTCAGGCTCAACCCTTTTCCAAATGCTAGATAGAAGGCTATAATGTAAAATTTGATCATCTAGACCAATTGATGAACCAGTCAAAACACCTCCCCAACGTTCTAGATCAGATGATATAGTACACTCTTCCATGCTAGCTTCACATGCAGCTTCAATCTTCCATGCATGCTCCTTTCAGATTCATATAGACTCGATAAATCTCACGGATTCTAAAACTTTCTCCACATAACAACTAAAAAATCTTATTATTGGCATGCATCCAATCAACATGTGGAACGATCTCCCAACATATCTCACAATTCACCACCACTACATGAGCTCCATTATCACTCAGATAAAACCCTAGTTGTGGGGGGGCGGGGGAATCTAAGGTAACCTCTAACCACTTTGGGATTTAATCTAGTCCCTCAATCCAAAGGGGGATCTCCCCTCAAACTCAACTACCCTTGGTCACAATGGTATCAGGCTTGTTAAATGCTCTATGCGCCGATTAATGTAAAAGTTGTTGATGTTTGTTGGAGTATAGGAAACATAAACACCATTGGGCGATGGAGTCATAGTGAAATTAATGAAATCTTCAAACTATACAGGGACAACCTATCAAAGAGGCATGGTAGTCCATCATTGCAAGACTTCACAATTTATAGATGTGAAAGAAGAAAAGGTAACATTCAAGGCTTAAAAAAAAGCATCTCAGGATGAATTCTACATGAGCCTACACAACTAAATACATTGATTGCCAACATCAAAGATATAAAACATGAACCATGAATTCTATATCAATGACATCCCTTTCTAGTATAGAAGAGAACACATAATGGAGAGGTTGAAAGATTTTTTTTTTATCTATTAGACTAACGTAAGTATCCACGGGGGATTTGAATCAGTGACCTATCGCAAGGAGTGCCTTAACAGTGCACCCATGCACCGTCAATTCAAAGCCCCGTGGGCTAGAGGTTGAAAGATTAACAACACTAGTAAAACTGAATGCAATCATAAACACATGAATCTCTAGACAAAAATTCACATTCCTCTATTTTAAATATTTTCCATTAAATTTTGGAAAAAAAAAGTACACAACATACGAATCTCTTCTCTGCCAGAATCCAAACCCCTGTTCATTACAAAGGCCTTGTATTTATATAAAATTTACAAACCACAACCAAACTTTTAGTAAAGACTTAATTACAACTTCTAAAAATAAAAAATGCATATCTAATACAATCGAATACAATACATAATATTATTATAAACTCAAAAAAAATGTATCTTAAGATATAACAACTTGCTAGAATCACGACTAGAAACTAGGGCCAAAATTGATGATAGATATTCTTCCTGGTTTTTATGGAACCTGTGCCTCGTCATCATTCTTAATATAGTATCCGTTATGAAATTTCTCCTTTTGGGAATATCTCATATGCATGCTATTCTTGATCTTTACCAAAAAAACTAGTTTTTTCCCAACGCTGACCAATACCTTGATATTCTTTCAAATCAGGAAAAGAACTGGGATCTTCGGTAGACTAGTTGTTAGCATTGCCTAAAAATCAGCACAAAATCGTGTTGACATTGAAACTGTCAGCGATCATCAAAATTTTAGCAGTGAAAACTGTCAATTGGCTATTTATCAACGTCTCGTGAAAACCTCATCATAACAGTTGGTGATCAAAATTGTATTCTTGAAACGACAAATTGAATGTGCTAATTGCTTCCAATAGGATATCAACATTATTCTTTCTCTGCTTCTTAGTTTTATGGGCATATGTAGTAGCTTTTTTCATTGAGATTTTTGGATTTTTAAGTCCCTTTAAACTTGTAGGCTCTTTGCTATTTATAATTAGATATTTTTTAGGAGTGTTTCTTATATGAATAATCTATTTCACCGGCACAGGGTTTTGTTTCAGCCTCATATTCAGTTTGAGTTTCTTCCATGATCTTTTGTGCGGCCTCCTTCCACCTCTGTAAATTTTGGCTAAGGTGGGTTATTTTTCAGGTTCTATCTGCTTTGTCTCAGGTTCAATGGTTTTTACCTTGACCTCATATGTTGGTTTAACAACCTCTATTTCTGTAGAGAAAGATACATGGGGAGAAGGAACATTTTTCATCTTTGATAAATCAGGAAGTAAAGGAGGAACATACTCTACTTTATTTTGACTCCTAGTTTGCATGGAAGATGCCCATTGTTCTAGGCTTTGAGGTTGTTTAATCTTCTTATTACTTCCATTTTTTTGTCTATATTAGGTTTGACAAATTCTATGAAGCCTCCTGAAAAATGAAAGTGCTCCCAAGTCCTATTGACCTTCCTAAAATTATTTACAATCACCAATTTAATTAAGCCCTTATCATATATATAAAATGAGAGGAAGCATTAGGTGTCACCCTAACCCTTACAAGCATGTACTTCAAACTCATTAACAAAAATTAAGGGTCGTTCATTTTGACATATCTTGCAATGTGGGAAAGGAAATCAAAATGATATAAATTGATCTTATTGAAGCACCCCTCACATTTGAAATTGCACTGTGAAATGCATTAGAGAACATGCCACTCATCTTTCAACTAGGATCTTTGGATCTCTGAATGCCAACACCTATCCATTTATTCATCCTACAAGAAGAATGGCACATCGATTCTGGTGAGAAAATGACTTTTAAAATTTCGCTCTCCATCCACAAGGAGGTACGTGGCTTCTGCAATTACCTCTTCAGTATCATGAAAAGAAATTCCTCCAATGTTAACTTCCTGGGCATTGAAACATTCATGAAGGCCCTAGAAACACCATCATGGTAGTCTGTACAGCGGAATAAAAATTGATCCCATCCTACCACTCTAAAACACTCATGAATTTTCGAATAAGCTTCAAGCAGGTCAGGTCCTTTGGGCTCTCCTCTATGTAAATTTCCACTCGTTCCTATAATTTCAACCATTAAACGCTTGCATCGAAAATAGGAGTGGGATTCGATCTGAGGTTTTGGGATGAGCATAACTTTTTTCTCTTGGTGTAAAACACATAATAGATTAACCACACATTATACTAATTTTCACCATTTAAAACAAGTAATTTCAAAGTGTGGCTGATCTGAAAATGGAATGTACTTGTTTAAGGGTGCAAGGTATCCATTTCCAATAATTTCAACTGTGAGCTAGACACTCCAAATGACCTCTAAAAATGTATAAACTTATTATTTCTTATACAGAGATAGACTATAGGGGCATTCACCGGACATGTCACCTCTAAAAAGAGGATGAGTTCCAGAGGATACCTGGCCCTCTACAGGCTCTGCCTAAAGAAATAACAAAGTGAACACTTAGAAGTCTTTGACATACGCATACTTGAAGTTTAAGGTCTTGCGGAATGAGACAAGTAACTTTCTGTAGCTGAACAGGTGATTATGTGTGTATGCAAATTATATTTTTTTGTTGTTTAATACTTTATATCAGTTTTGTTTAGCATATCATCTTCAGCAAATAAAGACATCAAAATGATAATCAGTTCACCCCCCCTCTGGGCTACATCTGCTGGACCAAGCCTCTCCAACTAGGCTTGTCCTCTTGTTTAGTCAATTTAGTGTTATCTAAATTGCTAGTATTTATTGTCAACCCGGGGCTCGTAAGCTGATGAAGTGAAGGTGTACTATATGTACTTAAGTAACCTCTTAGAGTTTTTCTTATCGTTGGGGGTGTTGTTGTGGTTAATTATGTTCCTAAGATGGAATGAGAATTTATAAACAAGTGAGTGATGGCGTGTGTGTAGAGTGAATTCTAAATGAGTGGAAGTGTGTGTTGAGTGATCTCTAACTAATTGCTTGAAAGGAAATGCTTGGAAAGAATAAATGAATTGAAATGACTTGAAATAAACTTGAAAGCAAATGACCACTACCAATGGCACTAGACACCGTCCAAGTTGCTGCTAATAAAAGAAAAGAGAGTCACTTTTAAAACCCAAAAATAAAGATTATCTCTCTCTAACTCGATGCTTCAAAGCACATGTACTGTGTAAAGCACGGAAAGAAAGTAGCTTAAGTGGAATTAGAAAAGTGAGAAAAATATGCTTGAAAGACTAATGATAATGATTTGCTATTTCTAATTCTCTACTTCAGCCATATGTACTATGGAAAGCATGATTAGAAAGTAGTGAGGAAATAGTCTAGGAAGCACTTTAAAATCAAAACTTCTACTTTAAAGACTAGTGGTAATGATTTACTCTTTCTAACTCGATGCTTCAAAGCACATGTACTGTGTAAAGCACGGAAAGAAAGTAGTGAAAGAACAGTCCAAAAAGCACCCAAACTAGCTGCAAATTAGTGATATTTTGATCTTAAAAGATAATAGTTTATGATGAAGATCATTCATGTATGTTAACAGCTCTTTGAGAAATAAGATTAAAAATCAACTATAAAGACAAAGGCAACACTTGAATTGTCAACTTCAAATACCATTAGCTTGTAAAGCAAACACACACATATAAAAAATAAATCCCGGGCTAAAAGAAACCTGCAAAGAAATAACACTGATCAGCTTGAAAGAAAAGAAAACAAGTAAATGAAACTATACATGCTTAAGGTAATAAATAAGAAAATAATGAAATGCTGCACATGAAATACTTTACAAAGGCTGAGATGAGCAGGGGCCCTCTGTCCATTCAGCCACAAGAGAACTCAAAGATCTGGAAACTTCAAAACAGTGCTATATCTATTCCTCCATTTGCAAAAAGTATACAAAACAGAGTGCTGGAATAGCACTAGAAAACAGAGTTCACAATGCTTCTAAATTCAACACAAGTGCAGAAAATTACAACTAATCAAAAGTTCTTTGAGCGTACGCAGACGCAACAATTTATAGGAGTTTCTAAGATAGCCTAATCGTACAGCTAATTAACAGAAAAACAATAAACAGTCATGCGTATTTATGGTCCCTTGACACATGACGGCTGCGTGGACGAGTTTAGTGGTTCTGTCGTCATGGATAATAAATTCCATGTTGGATTGCGTCCCCTGCCATCTGTAGAACATGGACAAATCACCATTTAAGATGACGTGACCAAGCAGCTCTCAATCACCGTTTAAACAGCCTTGAGTTGACCGTAACTTAACCAGCTTTGACCATGGGTGAAGATGACGTGGATGGCTGGAACAATGGGACAGGAACCTCGAGCACGTTGATACCTGAGTGCCCATGTGGCTCGTCTAGCAAACCGACACGTGGATCATAGTGTTTAACAAAAAGGCTGCAGGATCTTCAGATAGCTGCGGGATCATCAGATAGCTGCGGGATTCCTGCAAGTAAGTCAAAATCTAAACAAATAGTCATCCATTAGCAAAACTTGCTTGATCATGCTTATTGACACCTAATGTAATGATCTGAGAGGTTTTATGGTGAAAATGAGGCAAAAGTGAAGGAAAGATAAGGAAGAACTGAGGAAAATGGTAGCCAAGTAGGTGTAGAATATAGGCTCTACATACCCCCACTCCGAGGGTATTGCATGTCCTCATGCAATGAAAACACAATTCAGTCCATCTGCTGGGATGCCTCAGCTAGGACATCCAATCTCCTTCTCTTCCTTTGTGTAGAAACATTAACCTTTGGCCTCTTGAACATGCATCTGAATTTCAAATTGATTAAGGCTCTGTTCAGCCTTCTACATCTCTTCTTGAGTCTGCTGTGTTTCTTCTGCCACATGCTCATGTGAAGAAAGGTGTTATCTTGGATTGCTTTGGCAATTTCAGCTCGCTGCTTCATTTCTTCATTTCTCTGTTTAATGTGACGGTTTAGCACTTCAAGTTCATAGATTTCTTGTTTAAGTAAATCTATTTGCTGCTCATGAGGTATGACATTACTTGGGCCAGCAGTGTTTTGCTCCAATGTTTCAAAATAGTTGTACACCTCTTGTTGAATTGGGTCAACAATTGGTGACTTCCTTGGACTATATTCATGCTCAATTTCAGTTTCAAACTCCGGCTGAAATGGACTGTCTTCTCTTGGAGGAGTAGCTGCCTCACGTGATGGACTATCCTCAAGGTCTGCTTTTGTAGCACCCTTCTCAGGTGTGCTAAGATCAACGAAGAGTGTCCTTGTGGCTTTCCTTTTATTCTGCAATCTACTACTCCTTCTTACAGTGGCAGCACTCTGTGTTTCTTTTTGTGCCTTTTCCTTTGGTTTTTGAACTTTTACTTTCTCAGAGAGGGCAGTTTTCTCATGGAGTTTAGCTACCCTTTGTGCTAAGGGCTGGTTATCTCTTTCTTCATCACTAGAATGCTCTGGGGTCTGATCAGTTTCTTGGATTATAGATTTTCCCTTGTCTTGTTTTTGTTTCTTTTTGTCTTCTCTTTTCTTTTTGGCAGCTTCCTTGGCAAGTTCAGCGAGGGTTTCTGAGATGACCTCTTGAGCACTATCTTCAGTAGGTTCAATCTCAGGTTCAGGATGATGGACTTCTATTTCCTCTACAGTTTGTCCTTGAACAGTTTCCTCTAAGATATCAGTCTCAGAGATACTTTCTTTTCTCTTCCTTCTGCGTTTTCTAGGTATAGAAGACTCTCCAGGTTCTGCAAAATGATTCCTTACAAGGAATTTCTCCCATGTGTCTTGTTTTTCTTTTAACTGTTCTTCTATCAATAACTTCACAAGACTATGGTGGCAGAGGTAAGCTTCTACATTTCGTGGATTTCGTTGCGCCATGGAACACATTTTCCTAAGGCTTTGAAATAGGAAATAAGGAAGATTTATATCATGTTCTCCTTGAAATTGCAGCATAATTTTACCATGATAGACATACAACACTCCAAATCTCCCTTCACAGGTGAAAAATTTTTGTACTAATAACAATAGAATTTTCCATTCTTCTTTAACATGGGAGATTGGAATTCCTTTGGTGAAAACACTTGTGTCCATACCTGGGTTTTTAAAAATCCGCTTCCATTGTTGATCCTGGACTGCCCGGTTTTTGAACCAACGTTCACCGGTTTGTGGAAGAGAGGTAGCCCTTGCTATGCTTCCTTCGCTGACTGTAAATGTTAAATCACCCACCTCTGCCTGACTGTCTTTATCCTTAAATGATCTTGCAAAGGCTTTGGTTACTTCTTTATGGTAGCCCTTAAACTTTCTGATACATTGTAACCAATTGGCTTTTTGTAGTGCCTCCTCAACCTGAGGATATGCCTCCAAGAATTTCGAACCTTCCGGTTCAGCCCTTAAAAGCTTTCCCATCGACTCCTCAGCTCTGTTTAAAACACAAATTTGATGGTGACCTTACACAGTAACTCCGTAACTTCACACAGTAACTCCTCGGTTCCTGTTCAGACTTTGTGGAACAGAGGGTATACGGTGCATCAACAGCCTCAGACACCGAGAATTGACGGCTTAATATTAGAGTTAAGCGGAGGATAACAGCGTGGACACAGTGAAACGGTGACTAACAGTCGTAATACGACTGTATCACAGGTTTACTGGCTATACGGCAGAGGGAAAACAGAGGATGGTTTATGGAGGTAATCGTAGTGAGTGAAACGGAATAAGGGAGATGATAGCGAGGAATGGAGTATTATGAGCACAGAGGGTTTCGAAATGATAAATGGAACGGCTATATTCTCCGATTTCGGCTGTGAATTGACACACGGCTGCGGGACGAAAACTGAGAGATGTAATACGGTAGGTTACGTCATTAGGGTACAAGACCTTAATGACGGAAACAACCATATGTGATTTCAAAAATCATGGTTATTATGAGCTGGTAGACGTGGAGGATTCGTGGATTTGTGGTCGCATGGGAAAAGAAAATGGGTAATCATTACGATTAGTGGCCAACAAAACATAACCCAGAAAATTCCGCATAATGAAATAACCATAGGTTTAGAGTTTTAAACATACCTCGGATCCGCATTTGATTTGGCTTCTGATGATTTGCTACTAACCTTTTGTTAACTTTATTGCTAGCACATGATCTTTCCTCCTTGTCTTTGATGATTTTGAATTGTAAATATTTTCTTCAGACAAACTGTGTTTCTTGTGCAGGTACAGAAGGCTGCAGGAAGGCTAAACGGCTGCAGAATTGTCAAATAGCTGCAGGAACTGTAATGAAGTCTTCCAGCTGCATAAAATACTTTAATTGCCTAAAAAAACTTTATTAATGAAGTGAAATGGAATGAAGGAATGAATGAATGAATGAGTGGAAAACAGTGAGGTGAAGTGAGGATGGTAAGATGGAAGGAAATGGTGAGATGGAATAAATGAGATGAAAATGAAAGAGAGAGATTTTTTTTTTGGAAAACATGAGGTGTCAGGTGACCCTGATTTTCACCTTATGTTTTCTGCATGAGACTGCCAATCAGAGATTGGTTTTCAGGCTCATACATTTATTCATTTTTTTCTTTTTTTTTTTCTTTTTTTTTTTTTATTGAAATTGAAAGAAACAGAGATTAGGCTGATGGAGGAGAAGAATTCTTCTCCACCAGCCTCATTTCAGAATCGCCTTGGAATAACTTAACAAACTCCTCTTTTGAGAGTGGCTTGTGGTAGACTTTTAACCGGTGGCCATTCACAATAAAGGGAGTTTGAAGTTCATCAATAGTCTTCACTCTAACTGCTCCATTATTAAAGACTTCATCAATCTCATATGGCCCAAGCCAATGAGTTTGAAATTTTCCTTTGAAGTCCTTAAATTTTGAATCAAACAAGAGTGTCCAATCACCCTTTTGAAACTTCTTTTCTTTGATATGTCGATCATGCCATTTGCTTCTTTGGTGCTGAACTAGATCGGTTCTTAGAATTGCATCTTGTCTCATTTCATCTAGTTCATTTAACTGGTCCATTCTGTGCTTCTGGGCTTCTGATAAGCTCATCCCCAATTGAACTGCTGTCTTGAAGGTCTTGATTTGGAACTCAATGGGGAACAGGACTTCCTTCCCATAAACAAGTTCATAGGGAGAATGTCCTGTAGTGTTCCTCCATGTAGTTCTATAGGCCCATAAGGCTTCAGGAAGCCTTTCTGCCCAATCTCTTCTATGAAGATGAACAGTCTTTGTGATGATGCTTTCAAGAACTTTATTTGTAGATTCTACTTGACCATTCGCTTGCGGATGGTATGGAGTAGATGTTCTATGCTTAATCTTATATTCCTCCATCAGCTTTTCCACCATCCTTGATGTAAATTGGCTTCCCTGATCTGTTACAATTTCTCTTGGGACACCAAAACGAGTGAAAATATCCTTGAAAAGAAATTGAACAACTGAATTTTCAGTAGCAGAAGTTAATGCTATAGCTTCTACCCACTTGGTAACATAATCAGTACAAACCAGTATATATCTATTTTGCTTGGATGGCGGATTAATTGGTCCAACAAAATCTAGAGCCCATTTCTCGAAAGGTTCGATGCATACCTGTGGCTGTAGTGGCATTTCATTTGAAAGAGTTGGTCTCCCAGTTCTTTGACAACTGTCACACCTTTTAACATATTGCTTTGCATCCTTAAAGAGAGAAGGCCAATAATATCCTGATGAAAGGATTTTATAGGCAGTCCTCTTATCAGAAAAATGTCCGCCACAAGGTTCGTCATGACATGCCTTAAGGATGTTAGGCATCTCATCCTCCCGTACACATCTTCTGATCATCAAATCTGGCCCTGTTCTGAACAATTCATTAGAAATCCAAGAATAAAGTGAACTATCCTGAATGATTTTCCTTTTCTCATTAGGAAATAAATGTAAAGGTAATTTTCCAGTAACTAAATAATTAGCAATATCAGCATACCAAGGGGTTTTGGTAGTTACTGCAAACAAATACTCATCTGGAAATTTATCCTCTACCGGAGAGTCCTCATTAGTGTTTTGGATTCTAGACAAGAAGTCAGCTACTGTGTTCTGTTTACCTGGTCGATCTAACACAGTTATGTTGAATTCTTGTAAAAGCAAAAGCCATCTTGTAACTCTACCATTAGTGACTGGTTTGTTCATGAGGTATCTAATGGCAGAGTGATCAGTGTGGACAAAGGTTTCATAGCCGGTTATATAGTGTCTAAACTTGTTTATAGCATGCACAACAGCTAGAAACTCCTTTTCAGTAACAGTATAATTTAACTCAGTAGGAGTCAAATTCTTACTCGTGTAATAAATGGCATAAGGGATCAAATCCTTTTGTCCCAAAACAGCTCCTAAAGTTGTATCTGAAGCATCAGTAGAAATGTGGAAAGGGAGTTTCCAATTTGGACCCCTTAAAATGGGTGCTTCAGATATTCTAGTCTTTAAAGCTTCAAAGGCAGATTAACATTCAGGATCCCACTTAAATTCACAATCTTTAGTAAGTAATTTGAAAAGAGGGGATGCTATCTTAGTGAAGTTTTCAATGAATCTCCTGTAATAACCAGTAAACCCAAGAAAACTTCTAACATCTCTTTGGCAATTTGGAACAGGTAACTTAGAGATGACTTCTACTTTAGATCTATCAACTTTGATTCCATCTCCTGAAATATGATGTCCCAAAAAAATCCCTTCAGTAAACATCATAAAACACTTTTCATGACTTAAAGAAAGATTTGTTTCCTTACATCTTACCAGTACTTTTTCCAAATTTGCCAAAGCTTCTTCAAATGTATTACCATAGACTGTGAAATCGTCCATGTATACCTCTACACAATCATGAATCAGATCTGAGAAGATTCCTAGTACAGCCCTTTGAAATGTAGCTGGTGCATTGCACAAACCAAAAGGGAGTACTCGATAGGCAAAAGTTCCCCAAGGACAAGTAAAGGTGGTTTTGTCTTGATCTTCAGGTGCTACCTGAATCTGATTGTAACCACTAAAACCATCCAAGAATGAGAAATACTTTTTACCTGCTAAAGTGTCTAATACCTGATCAATAAAAGGTAGAGGAAAATGATCCTTTAAGGTTGCCTTGTTCAATTCTCGATAGTCAATGCAAACTCTCCATTTACCATTCTTTTTGGGCACTATAACCAAGGGAGAAACCCATTGGCTATCTGAAATGGGGTAAATGAAGTTTACCTTGAGCAATTTCTGAAGTTCTTCTTTCACAATTTCCCTAAGATTTGGATTCATCCGTCTTTGTGGCTGCCTAATAGGTCTACTGTTTTCTTCAATGTAAATATGATGAATACAAGTCTTAGGGTCGATTCCTTTCATGTCAGTATATTCCCATGCAAAGGCAGTGGAATGTTTTTGCAACAGTTTAGTTAATTCTTCTTGTTGTAGTCTTTCCAAGTTCTTGTTGATGTTTAATGTTTTTCCTGGAAAGATTTCAACTGTAGAACTACCAAACTCTTCCATTGAGAAGAGAGACATCTGTCTAGAGGAGAGATATTCAATATCTGCATCTAACTGGAACTGTGAAGAGTCATATTCTAAAGGTGCCTCAAAATTTTCTAATGTATTTAGAATTTGACTGTCCTCACTAATTTCAGAGATGGTTAGAACAGGTTGAAGAGTATCCTCATCATCAATCCACTCATCTTCTCCTATTTCTGTTATTGCCTTTGCGGGAGGATACAAGTTGAATTTCTTGGTAGAATTACCATCTGATATATACATGTCTCCCGACCTACAACTTATGAAAGCATCAGCTGTGGCCAGCCAAGGTCTTCCTAGAATAAGAGGATGTCCTCCTAGATTGTTCTTGGGAGTTAAAATCATAAAATCAACTGGATATTCCCAAGAGTCTAGTGAGACTGGAATGTCTTCCAATACACCATCAGGTTTAATGATTGATCTATCTGCAAGTTGCAACAGAGTAGGTGTAAAGAGAAGGTTAGGAAGTTTTAACTGATCCATGGTCTGTCTACTCATAATGTTGATAGCGGCTCCTAAGTCAATCAAAGTATTTGGGATTTCAACCCCATTAATATGAGTTTTAACAATAGGGCTACCGGGATCTACATATTTTTGCATGGTAATTTTACCCATCATAATGTCTACAATTTTTCCAACTAGATGTATCCTTTTGGTGTCTCTGGTTCTTTTTATTGTTTTTTTCAAACTCATCTCCTTTATTGTCTTTGCTAGAATGGGAATCTCCTTAATGGCTGTTAACAAGGGAATCTTGATACAGACATTTTTCAATTCATCTAGAAAGCTATAGTCAGGCAACCAAATCTGCTTCTCCACTCCTTTATCAATTTGCAATCTTTCAGGAAAAGGAGGAATAGCTGAAGATGTGGGTTGCTCTACTAAGGGAGTTGATTCTTTTTCTTTTTCTTTAATGCTTGGGTTTTGAAGGGATACTTCAGAACCCTTATTGGCTTTGAGAGATTCTTCCTCAGAAATGCTTGGTTGTTGAGCACTTGTAGAAGGTTGGTCTAGGATTCTACCTGATCTGAGTTGGACCTCATTGAGAGGGACAACCATATAGGTAGGGAATGGTTGACCTTCCATGAGTGGTTGACCTTCCATCACATAAGCACTTTGAGGATTCCTATTATTGGGGTTTGGTTGAGGTTGAGAGGGAAGTTGATTTGGCCTCTGCTGAGATTGTAACAAGAGTTGAGAATTTTGATTTTGTGGAGGAGGTTGTTGTTGTTGAGGGAATGGTAATGACAATTGTTGACCTTGATTTGGAAGTTGGGGAGCTTGCTGATTCTGAAAGGATTGAGGATATTGATAGAATTGGGCAAATCTCCCATAAGGATTTTGCATTTGCATGCTTTGCAACCATGCTTGGAAAGGATTTTGTGGTTGTGACCAAGGTTGTTGCCAAGGATTCCAATTTGGTGGGGGCTGGAAATTCATAGAGTTATTAAACCCTTGATTTTGCTGCCCCTGCCAAGGTCTTCTTGCAACAAAACAAAGAGATTCAAGCGTACTTGGATCTTCTTGAAAGACTGCTTTGAGGCCAGGGATTGAAGGACATTCCTTGGTCTCATGAGTTTCTGAGCAAATTACACAGGTTTCCACAACTTGTGCTTCCAAGGGACATTCCCTTAAAGCATGCTTCTTTCTACACTTCGGGAAAAAGATGGTCATAGCCTCGGCTTCTGCTTTTTGTTTATTCTGAATCTTAAGGGTATCAATTTGTTCACTAAGACTCCCTAAGATGTCAGTTTTAAATTCATCTAGCATATTACCGATTTCAGCCCTACTCACTGATCCTGTTGCAGATTTATTTGCCCTAAGGAGAGAAGGATCTCTAGGCCCTTTTTGAGTTTTTGATTTGCCCCTTGAGAGATGGGTACAAAGTTCTGCTATATCACTGAGAGGAAGTTGAGAAATATCCCCTTTCCCCATCATGTTTAAGATATCTATCCATTCATCCCTAATGGCTTTTAATAAGAGGGCTTTTAAGGTCTCTTCATCCAAGGTGCTCATTTTTGCTCTTTTTAAATTATATTGAAATCTCTCAAGTAAATCTTCTAAGCTCTCATCTTCTTTTTGCATCATTTTAAAAACCTCATCCTTATGATTAGTAGGCATACAATAGTCCAAATACCTATCCAAAAAGGTTTGTTTCATTTCATCCCAGGTCCTAATGGACTGAGTAAGTAACCCCATGAACCATTTCAAAGCTTGATCTTTTAACGTTGATGGGAACAGTTTGAGTTTCTGAGTATCATCCAGATAGTCATAAGTTCGACACACAACTTCAAATTCAAACAAGAATGTTTCAGGGTCCTCAGTTCTTAATCCATGAAAATTTGGGAGGACGGATGGTGATATGTTTTTCATGGTGGCTCGGGAGTCCTCATCAACAATGGGAAACCCAAATGTGTTATCCCCATCTCTATTTCCTCCAATGGGACCTCTACCTCCTCCATTGTTATTGTTATTTCCTCCTCCTCCTCTACCTCTACCTCTACCACCTCCTTCTTCCTCTGCCATGATGATTCTCCTAGGGATTTCAAAATCTTCTGGTTCTTCTACAAAGGGTGAATGAGAAGAGATTTCTCCTTCCTCTTCAGGTGAGTCTATTTCCTCAATTACAATTGGTTTTCTGGTAGGAGAAAGAGAAGAGTCTCTTCCTAGTTCAAACTCAATAGAAGGTATAGGAGAGTCAACTCTTGGCTCTTGAATTTCAGGACTAGGAGTTTCGGTTGGAGATAAGGGAGGTGTCTCTTGTCTATCTCTTGAAGCAGATGGACTTGTAAAAATTGAACTTCGAGCTCTAGCTAAAAACCTTCCCCTAGAATCTCTAGCTCTATGCATGTCATTTTTATTTTATCTTCAAGTTAAGTTAAATAATTCTTTTTCTGATCTTCCAGTTCACTCTAGGTGCAAGAAGAGAGCATACTCAAGAAACTATTAAATCAATAACTTTCTCCTTTCTGATCCTCCAGATCACTTCAAAGTGCAAGAGGAGAGCATACTTAGATAGGTTATTAACTTCTTTTCTTGAAGTTTTTTTTTTTTATTTATATTTTTTTTCTTCTAAGAATATGGCTACTTAATTTCACTTCCCCGGCAACGGCGCCAAAATGTTTAGTCAATTTAGTGTTATCTAAATTGCTAGTATTTATTGTCAACTCGGGGCTCGTAAGCTGATGAAGTGAAGGTGTACTATATGTACTTAAGTAACCTCTTAGAGTTTTTCTTATCGTTGGGGGTGTTGTTGTGGTTAATTATGTTCCTAAGATGGAATGAGAATTTATAAACAAGTGAGTGATGGCGTGTGTGTAGAGTGAATTCTAAATGGGTGGAAGTGTGTGTTGAGTGATCTCTAACTAATTGCTTGAAAGGAAATGCTTGGAAAGAATAAATGAATTGAAATGACTTGAAATAAACTTGAAAGCAAATGACCACTACCAATGGCACTAGACACCGTCCAAGTTGCTGCTAATAAAAGAAAAGAGAGTCACTTTTAAAATCCAAAAATAAAGATTATCTCTCTCTAACTCGATGCTTCGAAGCACATGTACTGTGTAAAGCACGGAAAGAAAGTAGCTTAAGTGGAATTAGAAAAGTGAGAAAAATATGCTTGAAAGACTAATGATAATGATTTGCTATTTCTAATTCTCTACTTCAGCCATATGTACTATGGAAAGCATGATTAGAAAGTAGTGAGGAAATAGTCTAGGAAGCACTTTAAAATCAAAACTTCTACTTTAAAGACTAGTGGTAATGATTTACTCTTTCTAACTCGATGCTTCAAAGCACATGTACTGTGTAAAGCACGGAAAGAAAGTAGTGAAAGAACAGTCCAAAAAGCACCCAAACTAGCTGCAAATTAGTGATATTTTGATCTTAAAAGATAATAGTTTATGATGAAGATCATTCATGTATGTTAACAGCTCTTTGAGAAATAAGATTAAAAATCAACTATAAAGACAAAGGCAGCACTTGAATTTTCAACTTCAAATACCATTAGCTTGTAAAGCAAACACACACATATAAAAAATAAATCCCGGGCTAAAAGAAACCTGCAAAGAAATAACACTGATCAGCTTGAAAGAAAAGAAAACAAGTAAATGAAACTATACATGCTTAAGGAAATAAATAAGAAAATAATGAAATGCTGCACATGAAATACTTTACAAAGGCTGAGATGAGCAGGGGCCCTCTGTCCATTCAGCCACAAGAGAACTCAAAGATCTGGAAACTTCAAAACAGTGCTATATCTATTCCTCCATTTGCAAAAAGTATACAAAACAGAGTGCTGGAATAGCACTAGAAAACAGAGTTCACAATGCTTCTAAATTCAACACAAGTGCAGAAAATTACAACTAATCAAAAGTTCTTTGAGCGTACGCAGACGCAGCAATTTATAGGAGTTTCTAAGATAGCCTACTCGTATAGCTAATTAACAGAAAAACAATAAACAGTCATGCGTATTTATGGTCCCTTGACACATGACGGCTGCGTGGACGAGTTTAGTGGTTCTGTCGTCATGGATAATAAATCCCATGTTGGATTGCGTCCCCTGCCATCTGTAGAACATGGACAAATCACCATTTAAGATGACGTGACCAAGCAGCTCTCAATCACCGTTTAAACAGCCTTGAGTTGACCGTAACTTAACCAGCTTTGACCATGGGTGAAGATGACGTGGATGGCTGGAACAATGGGACAGGAACCTCGAGCACGTTGATACCTGAGTGCCCATGTGGCTCGTCTAGCAAACCGACACGTGGATCATAGTGTTTAACAAAAAGGCTGCAGGATCTTCAGATAGCTGCGGGATCATCAGATAGCTACGGGATTCCTGCAAGTAAGTCAAAATCTAAACAAATAGTCATCCATTAGCAAAACTTGCTTGATCATGCTTATTGACACCTAATGTAATGATCTGAGAGGTTTTATGGTGAAAATGAGGCAAAAGTGAAGGAAAGATAAGGAAGAACTGAGGAAAATGGTAGACAAGTAGGTGTAGAATAGAGGCTCTACACCTCTTGTATTAAAATTGCTACAAAGTCTAATACAAGAATATGGGTGTCTCAAAGGACATATCTGACTGTAAATACAGAATCAGAAGATAGGAATTAGCCAAACATGCTCTTTCCCAAACTCTAAACAGTGAATTTGTACCTTTTTACAGTACTTTCCCCAATTAGCCCTAGT
The DNA here is from genome assembly GCA_031772625.1 of Pinus tabuliformis. Lineage (NCBI taxonomy): Eukaryota > Viridiplantae > Streptophyta > Pinopsida > Pinales > Pinaceae > Pinus > Pinus tabuliformis. Next base: position 1,305,980,731 of record CM062809.1, on the reverse strand, counting down.
GGCCCTTTAAACTTGCATGGAGAATTTCGAGGTGAATATGACCTCAATTAGTTCTGAAACCTCTGCCATTAGACTCAGAAGGTCGAAAATAGCAGACATAGGCTTTTGAATCACCAAAAACGGATGAACATAGCCCCAAACAGCTCCAACACTGAAATGGCCCTAGTGGCCCTGAAAGCTTCCCTGAAGCTAAACAGTGAGAAGAATGCCTCAAAAGGAAAAACGAGCTGTAGAAATGGATTCAAAATGCTGAAAACCTTCAGGAATGACCTTCGTTCCACATTCACTGGCTGCACAATTCCCAATGCAGCTCCCAAATTGGTTTGGCCCTAGTGGCTCCTGGAACTTCCACGAAGCAAAAACACCTGCAAATGACCTCAGATGGCTGTAAAACCTGTGCCAATGGCTTCCAAAGGTCGAAGAGACCCAAAATAAAAAACAAATTCATCCAAAACCGACTTTCCGAGCCAAAGTTATGGCCATTTAATGTTTCTCTAGTCTGTCCCTAGAAAAACTCCAGCTAACTGTAGTGGAGGTCTAGATAAGTCCGCCAATTATGGCGGGTCCGCCAAATTTGGCGGTCCACCAAGAATCCCGCCAACTTAACTGCAGTTATATTAAATGCTGGCCTCGGATTTCGTGCTGACCGTTTGGGCTGGCGGTTGGGGCTTAAGCCCGTGGTTCTGGGTCGTGGTCATATGGAAGGCGGGGCTGGCCCTTAGGGGCTGGCCCCCTTTGTTTTCCGCCCCCAACAGAAAGTCACCTTAAAACCAGTTCGTGCTGCCCACCTTTCACATGTGTTGGCATTGGTGCAACGGTAAGGCGTTGTAGTGGCAAAGCATAGGTCGCGGGTTCAAACTCGGCCAACGCCAAAACTTTTAAAATGCGCCCAAAAAGGTTTGCTGACGTCATCTGGGGGCCACGTGGCGGCCTCCGGGCCTGCCACGTGGCAGCTTCTGATTGGCTGCCAAAAAGGAATATTCTCTGGAATATTCCAAGGAATATTCCGTGGAATATTCTTTTTTAATTTTTTTTTTGAAAATTCAAATTTCTAATGTTATAGACAAATTCTTCTTTTTGCCATAACTTCCTCATACGGCGACCGTTTTTCGAACCGTTTGTGGCGCCGGAATTGAGAAGACGAGCAATTTCTAGTCGTTCAGGCTCCAATCAGTTTTGAGCACTTTCAATTTTGACCATTTTACGACACTTGGTACTGAGCTCCTGATCACACCTCCCAAATGAGAAGGCTTTTGGTCCCCAAAAGCTTACTGAATCTTTGAACTGAACTGTACAGCACTTGAGGAACAGAAATATCCTCTCCCTTTCAGCCAAAAGAGCATACTGATGCCAAAATGTCCTGCCTTGCCAACTGTCGTCATGACAACTTTTCGCTGCATAAGCCAAACTCTTGTTGAATCCCGACCAAGCTTGTTCGCCAGACAAACTGAAAGTTTACATAAACCAGCAATAAAACTTGTTGATATATGAGCTGAAATTTTTCTCTAAACATGTGTGGGTTTGCTACTGTCACGATGCCCATCCATGGCACCTTCGCTCCAGAAGAAGAGCTGCTTCCCAAATGAGAAGGCTTTTACAAAGATGAAACACCTCATCATTTCTCCTCTTTACAATCTTGGAGATCAAATTAACTTTTTCCAAGTCAATATTACATTACATGCATGGTTAAAAACAAAGTAATCAACCCTTCAAGTTAATCACACATACATGTTTAAAATACAAGGAAATCATCCTGATCCATGTGCTCATGCATATCATTCTCATGCATGCAGTTTATCCTTCAACTTTCCCTTAGGTACAATCATAAGTACAAGATCCTCGATCACATGTACATGTACTTTCAAAGCTGATATGAATATAACTTTCGCTGCAATAGAGTGAGTCTCATACTTAGCTTTTCCATCCTACAACTTGCATTCCCTTAACAAAGAAATGCATTCAATTAAAGACATGCAACTTTAATTGGATAAGAATTCTAACCATTTCTTAACAATCCATTTCAAAGGTGCTTCCTTTAACTGCACATCGATATCAACATGTGTATCATCCTGACACATATCAATGATGGAAACTTCCTTCCTAGTCTTGCCATACTCTTGCTCCAATTTCTTTAACTTTTGTGGAAGCATTGTTGGATTCAGAGTCCAACACCTTTCAGTAGTATGTCCATGCTTATGGCAATAAGTGCAACACATGTTCATCTTCTTGACAGCATGATTTGCATTGTTCATTGGAACTTTGGATTCTTGCCTCCTTTCCTTCAAAAGTTTCCTGCATGTTGCCATTCTTTTCCAACATCTAGAAACACTATGGTTAAACAAACCACAAAAAGAACATGCAATTCTTTTCCAATGCTTGTGTGGAAATTCTCCATGCTTTACATGATCAAAGGAAATATGATTGAAATCAGATTTATACCTTTGTCTTTCACCTTCATTACCTTCATGAGGAGATGAATCAAACGAAGAAGAAGCTCCTTTTGGAACACCATGAATCCCTTCAATGGTTTTAGAGCTTTCACCACTCCCTGGTTCAAGTGTATGCTTATGCACACCTTCTTCTTGCAAGGTATGTTTCAAACTATTGCATTCACCAAGAATACAACCTTTACAACCTTGAGATAAAGAACCTGAAATGAAACTCCTTCTAGGAACTGTTTCAATTGCCTTCATGGCTGCTTTAGAACTTTCTCCACAAGATTGTCCATAGCCAAGACCCAAATTCTTAGGCCTTACCTAAACCATTATTGGCTCAACTATACCCTGTGCATGTTTGCCCAATCCTTGTCCTTCATATCCCATTTTGGACATCAACCTGGACCCTATGCCTCTGGTATGTTTCTCAAAAGAACCAACATAAACATTCTTATCAGAATTTGAAGACAAACTAGAATTGTTTACCTCTTCTTCAAGCTGATACTTGGCTAGGGCTTCTTTAGCAACAAGGAGTTGTGTCTCCAACTCATGCATCCTTTCCAGCTTCATGTTTGTAATATGAAGTTGGCCTTCCATTTCCTGCAATTGGTTAGAAAGCAACTGATTCTCTTCCCTCATGGAATTCAATTGCTCTTGAAGTCTAGAGCTCTTTCTTTCATCCTCATACATTTCTCTCACCATATTCATCATGATGAAAAATTCTTGCTTCAAGCCTTCATCAAGGAATCTTGTGAAGGAGGACGATTTTGAGAACTCACTTATGGAAGTTGTCATTGTAAAAATGAACAAAAGAGCTTCAGCAACTCAAACAACAAGTACTTTGCAGAATAATAAAGCAGTCAATCTCCAACACTGCTTAAGACACCTTTCAAGCTACACAATCAAGCTAGTGATGTCAGTCAAGCAACCTAGTGCTCTGATACCATCTGATCTGAAAATGGAATGTACTTGTTTAAGGGTGCAAGGTATCCATTTCCAATAATTTCAACTGTGAGCTAGACACTCCAAATGACCTCTAAAAATGTATAAACTTATTATTTCTTATACAGAGATAGACTGTAGGGGCATTCACCGGACATGTCACCTCTAAAAAGAGGATGAGTTCCAGAGGCTACCTGGCCCTCTACAGGCTCTGCCTAAAGAAATAACAAAGTAAACACTTAGAAGTCTTTGACATGCACATACTTGAAGTTTAAGGTCTTGCGGAATGAGACAAGTAACTTTCTGTAGCTGAACAGGTGATTATGTGTGTATGAAAATTATATTTTTTTGTTGTTTAATACTTTATATCAGTTTTTTTTAGCATATTATCTTCAGCAAATAAAGACATCAAAATGATAAGCAGTTCACCCCCCCTCTGGGCTACATCTGCTGGACCAAGCCTCTCCAACTAGGCTTGTCCTCTTGTATTAAAATTGCTACAAAGGCTAATACAAGAATATGGGTGTCTCAAAGGATAGATCTAACTATAAATATAGAATCAGAAGATAGGAATTAGCCAAACTTGCTCTTTCCCAAACTCTAAACAATGAATTTGTACCTTTTTGCAGTACTTTCCCTAATTAGCCCTAGTGGCCCTTTAAACTTGCATGGAGAATTTCGAGGTGAAGATGACCTAAATTGGTTCTGAAACCTCTGCCATTAGACTCAGAAGGTCAAAAATAGCAGACATAGGCTTTTGAATCACCAAAAACGGATGAACATAGCCCCCAAACAGCTCCAACACTGAAATGGCCCTAGTGGCCCTGAAAGCTTCCCTGAAGCTAAACAGTGAGAAGAATGCCTCAGAAGGAAAAACGAGCTGTAGAAATGGATTCAGAATGCTGAAAACCTTCAGGAATGACCTTCGTTCCACATTCACTGGCTGCACAATTCCCAATGCAGCTCCCAAATTGGTTTGGCCCTAGTGGCTCCTGGAACTTCCACGAAGCAAAAACACCTGCAAATGACCTCAGATGGCTGTGAAACCTATGCCAATGGCTTCAGAAGGTTGAAGAGACCCAAAATAAAAAACAAATTCGTCCAAAACCGACTTTCCTAGCCAAAGTTATGGCCATTTAATGTTTCTCCAGTCTGTCCCTAGAAAAACTCCAGCTAACTATAGTGGAGGTCCAGATAAGTCCGCCAATTATGGCGGGTCCGCCAAATTTGGCGGTCCGCCAAGAATCCCGCCAAATTAACTACAGTTAATTAAATGTTGGCCCCGGATTTCGTGCTGACCGTTTGGGTTGGCGGTTGGGGCTTAAGCCCGTGGTTCTAGGTCGTGGTCATATGGAAGGCAGGGCTGGCCCCCTTTGTTTTCCGCCCCCAACAGAAAGTCACCTTAAAAGTAGTTCGTGCTGCCCACCTTTCACATGTGTTGGCATTGGTGCAACAGTAAGGCGCTGTAGTGGCAAAGCATAGGTCGTTGGTTCAAACTTGGCCAACGCCAAAACTTTTAAAATGCACCCAAAAAGGTTTGCTGACGTCATCTGGGGGCCACGTGGTGGCCTCCGGGCCTGCCACGTGGCGGGTTTTGATTGGCTGCCAAAAAGAAATATTCTATGGAATATTCCAAGGAATATTCCGTGGAATATTCTTTTTTTTTTTATTTTTTTTTTGAAAATTCAAATTTCTAATGTTATAGACAAATTCTTCTTTTTGCCATAACTTCCTCATACGGCGACCGTTTTTTGAACCGTTTGCGGCACCGGAATCGGGAAGACGAGCACTTTCTATTCGTTCAGGTTCCAATCAGTTTTGAATTCTTTAAATTTTGACCATTTTACGACACTTGGTACTGAGCTCCTGATCAGTGGCACTTGGTAAATCATATAATGAACATAAATCGCGATTACAGAGAATTTCTTCATGCAATGATGACTTTTAACTAGAAATTACCTTTTGGCAGTAGAACCATGTTCTGAAAAATCCCATTCATGTCATATCACCCTCTGCTTAGTTACCGCTCGCTTTATCAGTTATTGTTCCTTCACTGGCGTGTGTTGCATCAACGTATTTTGATCTTGACCATCCAAACTTCAATTTCCTTCAGGCACCGATCGTTCATCTATCATTGTTTCATTTGCCAATTTTATATATTTGCATTAATACTTTGGTGTTCAACACATTTTTATTTTACAAATCCATAATAACACTGATATTTTATCTCTCAGCACTTTAATATTATTTTTTCACAAATTGGCGCTGACACCGAAACTATCAGCGCCTTGGAACTATTAACTAAGATTTTGATAGCAAGCTTGTTAAAACTGGGAACTAGGGCCAAACTTCATGTGGGTCATATTATTCATGGATGATAATATTTTCATTAGATTCCTCTCGTCGAGAGGTGTAGGATTGATCTAAAAATCATCCGATTCCAATAAGTATTCATGGAGATATGAATTTATTTTGATTATGGAATTATTATCAAACCGACTTAAAACTCATGTAGGCTCAGAAGCCCAACAGTCACATCTATTCAAACAATAACATTGTGTATAAATATATTAGGAATTTTCCTCATTTTCACTCACTCATCTCATCACATCTCTCTCTCTCTATTGCACAGAAAAGAGTCTCTTCTCTACTGCGCAGAAAAGGGTCTCTCCCTCACACATGTGAAGCTGGACGCTGCCAAAACTGAAGCTGCAACTGCGGAAGAAAAGTTTGACCTGCGTGGACTAGAAGATCTCCTCATCTGAACTTCTTTGTAGGTTCATCTGAACCTCCTCTGAAAGCCGCAACTTTTGGTGGTGGAATCAAGTCAATTCGACAAACGGTTTGCAAGATATCGACTACCCTAGTTTGCAGGAAGCTGTTGAAACTGAAGCTACAACTGTAAAAGTGAAGTTTGACCTATGTGGACCAGAAGATCTCCTCATCTGAACTACATTGTAGGTTCATCTGAACCTCCTCTGGAAACCGCAAATTTTGGTGGTGGAATCAAGCCGATCCGACAGTCGGTTTGTGAGATATCGTCTGCCCTAGTTTGATGATGAAGCCACTAATGCTGATGTTGTTGATCTAGGGTTTTCCACTACTGATATAAATCATATTTATTGTACTATTTCTCTCTGCTAAATTATTGAAGATAAAAGAAGATTTGATCAAAGGGTTTCCCCACACATTGTGGGTTTTGTCCTTGGCTAGCCGCCACATCTTGTGTCTCTTGTCTTGGCTTGTTTTCTGTCGATTGTTTAATGTTCTATCCGCACTTTACTTTATGTACATGTGATTGCTAATCTGTGGAATATAATAAGAAAAATAAGTATACTGTTATAAGCATAGAACATACCATAACTTAACATGGTATCAGAGCTAAGGTGAAGACAAAGCCTGAGTAAGAGCAAGAGCAATCATCAAAGAGAAGATTGGCAAGGCTATCCTAAAAGAACTATGGGGTCCTCAACACTCTTTCTTGCCGAAGACAAGCTCCGTGAGAAAGCTGACTATCACGGATGGAAGATGTCTATCGATCTAACCCTAGAAGATCAAGGAGTGTTGGACCATGTAAGAGGCAATATTGTTGAGCCTCCATCAAATGCATCCGCTGCTGCCTGGAACAAATGGAAAAACGGAGAAGTCAAAACAAAGAAGATCATCCGGGACTCTATTGACAAGCACTTGGTGGCCTACATCTCTGAACTAGACACCTCCAAGGAAATCTACGATAGACTGGTGAGTTTATTTAAAGTTAATGATGCAAATCAAGTTTTGTTTCTTAGAAATAAACTGAGGAAAATCAAGAAGGGTAAAAATGAGAGTATGCAAGCATACTTCTTAAGAATCACCGAGATCAAGAACGATCTCCTATCTATTGGGGAGACTATTACTAACAGAGAAATGGAACTCACGACTCTTGGAGGATTACCATCTGAATGGTACGTGTTCAGGACTAATCTTCTGAACAATAATATAATTCCTGGTTTCGAGAAATTAATGGCTAGATGCATTCAAGAAGAAACAAGGGTAGAAGAGCAAGAAATGCCCATGCCTAAAGGTCCTCCTACTGCATTTTCTTCTCATGCTAAGAAAAGAAATAATTCTGGGACTAAATCAAAAGGAAAGGTTGGGCCTAAGGGTGGAAGAAAATGACGATGTTACATTTGCAATAAAGCAGGTCACTATGCAAGGGAATCCCCTAATAGAAAGGACTCTCACCGTGATGGTGATCAAAATCCCTCTGATGGCAATCAAAGGAATGACAAATTCAATATCAAAGGTAAGAGGAGAGCCAGGAATCAAGGAAGAGGACAACCATTCAAGAAGGCTAGAAATTCCAGGATGTATTAAATGCACCTGACCTCAAAAAGAACTTGGTGTCCATCTCGGAAATGGAAGACTAAGGCTACAAGGTAACCTTCAGCGATGGCAAGGTACGTATATGGAAAAATAATGTTAAAGATGCCTTTACTCTTGGGTTTCATGTTGATTCATTATATCAGGTCGATGGAAGTCCGCTAGGTGTCATGTCTTATGACACATCTCTTCAGTCTGAACTTTGGCATCAGAGGTTTGCCCCCCTTAATTATAAAGCTCTACTCGGTGTAAGACAAATATTGACAGGGATGCCTGAATCCCGAGTAGATAAAGAAGGTGTATGTCCAGGATGTGCCGAAGGAAAGCTCAAAAGGGGACCATTCCCCTCAAGCCAAAGCAAGACCTACGATATATTACAGTTGGTTCATTCACGCATATCTAAGGTTGGAATTAAGAGGGAGACTACTACACCACATACTCGTGAGCAGAATGGTGTGGCGGAAAGAAAGAACCGTACGATTGTGGAAGCTGTCTCTATGGGTAGATGATGTAACAATGCATGATTTGGAGGAACCCATGGATCCTATTTATCCACATGAGCCTTTCTCTTCTAGGAAGAGGCCTTCATGGCTTAGGGGGATACTTGATGATGTTGAAGGACATGTTGCACCCCAAGGAACCTTCCGTGAAAGTAAGAAACCTAACAGGTATCAGGGATACCTGACCATCATGAGCATGATCATACAAAATGAGCCTTCATCATTCTCAGATGTCATCAAGCATCAAGTATGGAAGGATGCTACGACCAATATGGAGAATGACGTCTGGGAAGTAGTTCCCAGACCCCAGGACAAGACAATTGTCACTTCTAAATGGCTTTACAAGATAAAGCATCCAGGAGATGAAAGTACGGAAAAGTATAAGGCTCGTTTTGTTGCTCGTGGTTTCTCCCTGAAGGAAGGTATAGACTATGATGTGATATTTGCACCTGTTTCCAGATATACGACCATCCGCTCTGTTATCACTCAGGTTGTTCCCTAAGCTCCTCAAAGGGAATACGACTGAGGTAACCACTAACCAATCTTTTAGCTGCAGGTCCTAGCCTACCTGCAACCAGAGAGGGCTTTCTCTTTAAGTTTTAGCTTTGTTTTGGAGTAATTTTAGGCTAGATATGATGCACATGGGTTTTGTTTGAGGTTGGTGGGATGGTTGATCTATTCAAGCAGAGTTGGCATGAAAAGTGTAGGAATTTCAAACCATTGGGCATGGAGTCCATGAATGTGAACTGATGGATGTGTTTTCTTTGGTAGAAGAGGGGAATATGGAGCAGGATAGCTACACATGGCACAATGATTAATGCTGGAACAAGGATGAAATGGAGGTCAGGGGATGAGAGGCAATTAAGGATCTCTCATCCAGCCAAAGAGGGAAAGTGGATGAAGGCTAAATAGGAGCAATGAAGAGTTTCCTAGACAACATTCATATGTGAAGGAAATAGCTTAAACATGATCAATTAAGTATGCATATTCATCACTAATTCGGAGGAAAACATAGAAAAGTTACAAGAATTGAGGACAGAGGGCATGAAAACCAGTTCTGAACTATTCCTTCTTCCTGCAACTTAGATTATGATATATAGATGATACAGATACATATAAACTGATAAACAGAGAGAGGAAATATTTATTAGACCATGAGCGAGCACGAGAATTCCATATCAAGCTCTTCAGCCATTGAAATCACAACCAACCATTTCAGATGCAAACATTCCAGCAATCTTTGATTATAGAGGTTCTTAAACTTACAGGGCAAATCCAGAAAGAAGAAATCAACCCACCACCACCAACCCCAAATATGTTCTATGGGGAGGTATATATACAAAAATTGAGTTACAAAATATCTAGTTGATGAGTTAAATCTCATACCTTCTTCACCAACTTTTTAAGGAGTAGTCGCTGAAAGAGTAAATGATGCAGTAGATATTTAGGGTATTAGCTATCCGTTATGTCATAGAATTTAGACTTTTGAGTCTAGTTGAGTCGGTTGGGGCTGCGCTTTTAATTTTGCGTTTTTTGGGCCTGCTGCCATGGTGCTTTGCTGAGTCACTGCTTTGTTATCTTGCTCTCGGTATGCATTCTTGGCCTTTTTATAAAATTGTCGCAGTCATAACTTGACTCCCTCTCCCTGCTACCTTTTCTTCAGTTCTCTGTTTCCAGCATTGCCTCTTGCGAATTTTTGGGTTTTGCAGGTAGCCGAGCAAATAGGAAGCTCTCCTTTTTGAGTAATTTTTCTTAGCAATGCGCGATTAGCTCTAGGCGTTAATTGCGCATCGAAAAATGCCTTTGTTTCTCGCTTCAGGCACTCTTTGACGCGATTCTCGACCCTTTGCGCCTCTTCTGTGATGATGTCAGCATGACGTCATCGGTGGGTCCCGGGCACGGCAGGGTGACATGGAAGTGACGTCAGCGGAGGACAGGTGGCGGATGACATGGCAGTACGGCATGGTGATGTGGCGGTGACGTGGAGCAGCGGAGGGGATGCGGGGGTGATGTCATGAGGACGTGGCGGTGACATCACAGGCGGGGAGCGGTATCCGGTTTTCTCCCGCACCGCTTTTCTGCGTAGGTGGTATTGGGGGAGGGGCCTCCGAACACGCCGGGAGGCCGACATGTGGCGAGGGTACGGCAGGGAAACCGCCCATCCCCCGGACGTTAACCTCCGGCGGATTGGGGAGCAGGAATGACCGCCCATGCTTGGATCTAGAGTGCTGGCCATCGGACGACTGGCGGGTTAATTGGGGTGGCGTGCAACTTTGGAGCTGGGCCCGCGTGAATATTAAATGATAATATGCCGTGGGGGGTTCAAAACCTTGGTTAATGCGGGTTTGGGGGTTTTATGGAGTGCTATGCGGGTATGAATTAATTTTAATGTTCAACAAAAACTATTAAACATTAAACATTGGGAAAATGACTACGGAGGGGCAAAATTATAGGGTTTTGGTGAGTAGAGGAGTAGATATAGGTTATTAACCCAACCAGAGGTTGGATCAATTCCGGAGTTAGGACGCGGATGGGTTGATAATGGTCCCAGGTGGAATATTATTTCCCAGAACTGTATGTACATAGCTATAGTGCTATAGGGTGGGATATGTAATATTTTTGGGATTTTATATAGTTTTTTTTTTGTAGCAATTAGGGATGGGAAAGTAGCTAGGGAGCTATATAATAGAATTAGGAGTTAATATGGATTTTGATTAGAAAGCGCTAAGGATAGAAATCTTTAGGCTACAAAAGGGAAATAGGACTTATAGAAGAAATATAAGCACCTTTAAGCAAAGCAGATCTTTACTTAGGCAAATGTTATGGAATATGATGAATTCTAGAGATATTAAGCAGATCTTAACATTTTTAGGGGAAGTTAGTGAATGATTTGGGGGAAAGGAAGAAGGGGAAGTTAGACATGCTGCCATATTTCAGCCATTAGACCGTTGCTTTGACATTTTTGTGATTGATGAGATGAGCTCTGATTGATAATACATGAGGTGATCAAAAACCTTGCTTCTGCGACCTCAAACTACCTACCCAGCCTAATACACCTAACATTTTTTCTTCCTTTTGAAATGGGTGCACTTAGACTTGCAGACCTTGATTATCCTCTTTTCTTTTGATTGCCCTCCTATCTAAATGTACCCTTATCTCTTCCAAGGGCCCAGATTAAGCAGATGGGCTCCTTCATTTCTCTACTTAGCTACTCATCTACCAAGCTTAAGCTGTTTGGACAGACACTTTATTCTCTATCTCTAAAAAAAGAAATTTAAACCTAGGGAAGTCAAGATTAAGCTGTTTTGCCTTCCCTTAACTATGAAACTCTTCAAAAATCGAATTCTTTGCTGCATAGAAAAGATGAACATTTTTGGCACTTCCACTGTCAATCATGAAATATGAAACCTATTGCAATAGGAGGCCAACAGTGGCTCCACTTGGGGATGGCTTTTCCTTGTGAAAAGTCAAGAACAGCAGGTCAGATTTCCTTGATCTTCAATTGTTGCTGTACTCTGAGAACCTCCCTTTGCTGGCTGCTTTATTTATATATATGACAGCAGACTTGAAGAGCTTAGGGCCTTCACTTTGGGCTTCAACTACAGGAAGCTGCTATCCAGACAGAAAACTGAAATCCTACCTACCTACTCTAATCAGCGCTTTCTTTGCTGGTTAGGTGAAATGAAATAGCCAATGCATCCACTTAAGCATTATAAACATCAGTGCTCTATGCTTCTTGTATTTGATGGTGTTTAAAGCTGAGATCTTACAATCAAATCTAGCTTTGTTAAACTTTGAGAAGATAAGGAAACTCCTGATCTCCTTTGCTGAATCTAGAAACTGTACAAAAGGATCTTGCAAAATATATACACTACTCCTGAGCTGAATCAAACAACTGTGCAAATGTTCTGGATAGCTTTCATGCCATGAACCTGAAATATCATCCTTGTCTTCACCACCCTTCATGCTTTCAACTGTTGTTTGTGATGATATTTTAACTGACTGTAGGGCCTATCTACTGCAACCATTATCATCTTGATTTGGACCTTCATGGTCTGTTAATGGAGAAGAATTCTGATTTCTTTCCTCATTCGACCTGTCAGTTGTTGGATCATAGAGAGTTTGGAAGGTCTGCTGTAATTTATTACATACAGGTTCAAATGGAACTTGACAGATTCCTACCAGCTGTTCTTCTTTTTCTTTGAATAATTCAGATGATTCAAAACAAAAGGGCAAGGAACCAACTTGGATTTTTTGATCATATGTTGCTGCTTCCACGCCTTTTTCTGCTATCTGATGTTCAATGGGATTCTGGGACTGCAAATTTAGATATGACAAATTTTGAACAAAGATTTGATTGCTTTCCAGATGGTCAATACCAAGGCTTGTTGATATTTGATTTTTTGTAGCATGATAGTTATCTCTGATAAACTGAAAAGACTCAAAACAAAATGGTAAAGTTCCTTCACTTATTTCAAAATTTTCTACACTTTCCTCCTCATTCTTATTGTTGAAGTGAATGAGCTGATTAGTACCTTGAAGCTGTTGAACCTGAATCTCTTTGTCTTTGCCCAAATTATCTTCTGATTCGTCTGCAAGGTTATTTTGGATCTGAAAAACATAGTCATCATCATATTGATCATATTTGGGCACATTATTAAAAGAAGCCATATTATCGAATGCGCATAGTAAATTAGGGGATTTCTCCTCCACACATTGTTCTGTGAATCTGTTTTCTGATCTATGGTTGGTTGAATTGGTAAAAATCTGTTCAGAAATGTCAACCCTTTCTTCTTGTGGAGCAAAAGTGTCATGGTGATCTAAACATTCAACTTTCATTGTGACCTTCTGCTTTAATTCCTCTGCTTTCTTTATCAAGATATCAAGTTCTTCCTCTTTTTCTGCTTTCAGCTTCCTCTCCCTAACTTTCAGATTAACCTCTACATCTACTGCCATGTTCTGCATCTGTTGCATAGTGGAGGGGTTTCTCTCTCTCAGATGAAATTCTATCTCTGGATCAAATGCTCTTGGATAATGCAGTAGAGCCAAATCAGGGGGAGGTTTTATATTCAATGGTATTGAATGATAGATTTGATTGAATCTGTCTGAAAATTGTTGTACTCTCTCATCTGGATGTCGTTTTAACTTATTATATTCTTCTATGATCATGAGGAGATTGACTTTGATTATCCATCTATCAAGGAAGAGTTTGAGAAAATGCTCAAGATTTGAGATGCTTGCGTGAGGCAGATTTTTAAACCAACTCCTGACTTTGCCTTGCAAAGAAAGAGCGAAAAGCCTAATACTAACATTATCAACATCCACTTCAAATAAGTTAAGATAATCTTCAAAAACTTGGACATGTTTTTGAGCAGTAACTCCATTCTCTCCATCAAATCTTGGGAGATACTCAGGATGATTTTTAGGCAAAGGATTGAGCATGGGAGGCAAAATGAGGGGTTTGTATCTATCAGGAACTTTATGAGGCGGTGGAATATGTTCAGGGATTGGATGATTTATCTGAATTTTTGGGCTCTCCTTAACTGAAAAATGATCTTCAGGGTTAGAATACTGTTGTTCGAATGTATAAGGAGAGTTTTCATCTAGATTTTTGGAAGGAAGATAATAAAAATTTAATCTAAAATCATTTTTATAATACAATATACATTGAAAATTTTTGTCAATGAGAAAGAACACATTGTCTTGGATAACAATCCAAACCAAAAGACTAATCTTTCTATAGAGTTCTCTTAGGTCCATTTCTCCAGTGGAGTCTTGATTGTGAAAATGATGTGGAGTCGCCAAGTGGATGATTTTAATCTTGGTATGTCTGATCTCTGTCCACCATCAGGGATCAGATCTAAACTTTGTAAAATAGTTTGAAGAAAGAGGAAGTTAATAAAAGATAGGAGCTTGAATTTCCTTCAGATGAGTTTTGAAACGGGGAAACTGATTAAGCCATTGGGACAGCTGTTTAAAGACTAAAACTAGGCTGGAGATTGACTGAAGCAACTTTTATTTACTCCTGTAAATGCAAAGCAAAAACAATTTCAAAGGCTATCTGGCTAATCTTCAAGCTCCATCTGTAGTTTTAGAAAATAGACAGTAGTAACAAACATTTATTCAAAGTCCCCAACGGAGTCGCCAATAATGTTATCACTCAGGTTGTTCCCTAAGCTCCTCAAAGGGAATACGGCCGAGGTAACCACTGACCAATCTTTTAGCTGCAGGTCCTAGCCTACCTGCAACCAGAGAGGGCTCTCTCTTTAAGTTTTAGCTTTGTTTTGGAGTAATTTTAGGCTAGATATGATGCACATGGGTTTCATTTGAGTTTGGTGGGATGGTTGATCTATTCAAGCAGAGTTGGCGTGCAAAGTGTAAGAAGTTCAAACCATTGGGCATGGAGTCCATGAATGTGAACTGATGGATGTGTTTTCTTGGGTAGAAGAGGGGAATATGGAGCAGGATAGCTACACATGGCACAATGATTAATGTTGGAACAAGGATGAAATGGAGGTCAGGGGATGAGAGGCAATTAAGGATCTCTCATCCAGCCAAAGAGGGAAAGTGGATGAAGGCTAAATAGGAGCAATGAAGATTTTCCTAGACAACATTCATATGTGAGGGAAATAGCTTAAACATGATCAATTAAGTATGCATATTCATCACTATTTCGGAGGAAAACATAGAAAAGTTACAAGAATTGAGGACAGAGGGCATGAAAACCAATTCTGAACTATTCCTTCTTCCTGCAACTTAAATTATGATATATAGATGATACAGATACATATAAACTGATAAACAGAGGGAGGAAAGATTTATTGGACCATGAGCGAGCACGAGAATTCCATATCAAGCTCTTCAGCGATTGAAAGCACAACCAGCCATTTCAGATGCAAACATTCCAGCAATCTTTGATTACAGAGGTTCTTAAACTTACAGGGAAAATCCGGAAAGAAGAAATCAACCCACCACCACCAACCCCAAATATGTTCTGTGGGGAGGTACATATACAAAAATTGAGTTACAAAATATCTAGTTGATGAGTTAAATCTCATAACTTCTTCACCAACTTTTTAAGGAATAGTCACTAAAAGAGTAAATGATGCAGTAGATATTTAGGGTATTAGCTATCCGTTCTGTCAGAGAATTTAGACTTTTGAGTCCAGTTGAGTCGGCTGGGGCTGCGCTTTTAATTTTGTGTTTTTTGGGCCTTCTGTGTTATAGACATTTTTGTGCCTAACAGCATGAAGCATGAAATGTCAATAATCTAAGGGATCCAAAGTCCCTAAACATGTTGTTCCTACCCATAGGGGAACAAGGTCAGCAAACCACAGCACTGAAAATCAGTTCTCCACCTGAAAACACTCAAAAACAAGCTATTTCTGGATCATGTCAGCTGCTCCACTGAGCATCTACGCTGAATGTCAACTGCTCCACTCTGTACCTGCGCTGAATGTCAAAAGAAATTTAGGCTACCTGCACTGGGCGAGATTGGCCAAGTGGCACGGTCATTCTGCAAGGTGTCAAATGCCCAGGAAGCTTCCAAAATGACACTTGGATCAGGGAATTCGCCTTGTGATGAGTAAGAGGATCTAGATCTCCAAGTGGAAGCAAGAAACTCCAAGTGGACTCAAGATCTGAAGTATAACTGAAGTGGGAGAGGACACTAGTCAGCTTCATGCCAAGCTCAAGCTGACTCATCCTTTCTCCAAATCTCCTATATATAGAGCTCTCTCATGAGGTCTAGGGAGGCTGGAATCTGGTGAATGTAAGGAAGTGCTGTTGGTTTGTACATAGAACTATTGGGTGATTGCTTTGAGGAAGGTGAAGAGGAGATTTCTTTCTGCTGGGAGGTGTTGCTGGATTGGGCCTCTTATGGTTGTAACACTCTCAGAACTTTACTTCTTCCATTAATAAAGCATTTGAGGTTCTTCTATATTCATGTGTCTTTGTGGCGTATTGATGCTTGTATATTTGATTTATTCTAATCCTTGAATCAATTATGGATGTATGCTTATTGTAGTTTCCCTTTCTTGTGCTTTTGCAGGATCTTTGTGTAGCTGGGCCAGTGAAAGAGCAAGGAACTGGGAGCAAGAAGCAAGGAGAGAAGATCGGATCAAACATTGGCGGAAGACAACGGTTAGTGGATCTCTTTCTCCCCTTTCTTACATCTCATAAAGAAGTAATCTTGAATAGCTTTGCATTCGGTTGTTGCTGAGGTACTATCACCCTTAGAGTGGGATAGGGTCATTCCGTATTGGATACTTTTCCCAACAACAAATTGGCGACTCCACTGGGGATCGTATCTTGTTGGTTGTTTGTGTTTTTGCTATTCATTTCATAAACAAAGGGAGTACCGAATCGAACTGCATTTGGATCTTTCAAATGCAAAGTAGAGGGCAGCTACTCTAGCTGAGTTTCTGGGCAAGTTTATGATTTGAAGAGCTGATCCACAAGGACTCTAATAAGCTCTTAGTGATAGCTTTTCATCCTCCTTGTCATCCCTTAGTGTGTCCTTGACTGATAGCTTCTGATTTGAGCAAAAACTGTGAATTTTTTAGCAATCTGTGACCCGGAAACCAAGAGAAACGAAAGTTTCGTTCTTCAGTGCAGGCTGTACAAAGGCTGTCTGCATTTCAGCGCAGTTCTCGAAGGGGCTACCTGCACTGAAGGTCAAACAGACAGTGTCCCACCTGCGCTGGACCAGTCTTGCCTTGTGCTACTGGGGTTTCCTGCTGTTTCTTGCCCTGTTTTCACTCTTGTTTTTGATGTCTATTACCAGTCAATGTGCCTATCTGAAACCAACTTTCCTTGTCACTATTCCGCCTCGGTTGTATAAAGAAACTGTGTTTGTTCTTTGTGTATTTCTTGTATCAATTACGGTTTCCCATAACGAAAGTGAACTAGTCTTGCTGTGACCTCTTAGATCTAGACCTGTGACAAAGTGTCGTTTTGATCTTAAGAGTTAGTTGGTTTGCTGTTCATAGCTGATTGAGCTTTTTCTTTCGTCATATGGTTTGAGTTTATATATTTCTAGTGTCGAAACAAGTAAATCTTAAGGTGTCTTTTGATTTTGGACAAGCTTGTTTGCTTTCACTTGAAATTGAATTCAAAGTTATACAACAGCTTTCTTTTTGTGTCGCACAAACATTAAGGAACAGAAAAGAAATACTTGCATTGTGCATGTGCATTATGACAGCTTGCATGTTGATTTAGGAAAAAGTGAATTAGTGTGTGCTCTATGATCTGTGTGAAAAGATGTTGTCTTTCTTTTCCCTCAGTAGTTAAGATTTTCAAAGTTGAAAGATTGAAAAGCTTGCTTATCATCTTAGGCTGCATTTAGGAGTGTTATCATACATCTCGTGGTGATCCATAAAGGCAAACTGCTAAACAAGATCAACCTTAAAATAAATTGAATTTACATAACAACGCTTTGAAACATAACGCAAACACATAGAGGTCTAAGCTAGAGACGTGTTCCGGCGTCGTTAAACGTGATATCTTAGCGTTGAGTGGTTGGGTGATTCCTCCACGGTGAAGCGATAAGTATCAATACGGACTTGTGCTCCCACGTACCGTCACGTATATATTGGGAGATCCCTATAGGAACAAAGCCTTTATCCAATAGGAAATCGTGTCGGCCGCCCTACTGATCGCAATGCTGTGAACACAGCATTCACGAAGATCGACCACTCGTACCGTAAAACGTATTCTGTGGTTTTGCGAAAAGTTTGGCACACCCTCTGCCTAGAACTCCAGAGCAGTTTCTTTTGGCCTTTTTCAAACTCTATAACTGAAAAAGTCCATCCGAGCATTTGTCACTTCGGGCTCGTTAAAACATCGAAGGAGACTAGAGTCATCTTTAGCTTTTTCTCGACTCTTAAAAAGTGAAAAAGCAAGTTGTGTCTAAGCGTCGTTATAAAAATTTATTTTAAACGGAACATAATCACCTCCTATTCTCGCGTTGATCTTAGGTTGAGAACATGGAACGCCCCAACCAAGGAATTCCACATGATGGAAATCCTAGTCCTTTCTCCTCTTGGGGAGAAGTTGGTGCACCCCACATGGCCACATTGTCGCTTCCAGGACTGACAATTGGCCTGCCTATTTGGCTATTCTCAACTAATGTAGTTCAGACCACCATGGTTCCTGAGCAGTCGAGTCAACAGTTAAATGAGTCTAGAGCTGCCCGCCAGCCTTCCACTTCCTATAATTCTTCCTCTAATCCTTCATCTTCGCAGGGTAGAGCCGGCAAAAGCCAAGCTCCCATGGAGAAGAAGGAGAAGAAGAAGAAAGAAAAGAAGAAGAAGGAGCCTAAGGCGACTGGGGGCAAGCAAAAGACATCTGACAAAAATCCACACACAGCACAGACCGGGCCTAAATCGCCATGTGTCATATGTAGAGGAGACCACTTCCATAGAGATTGTCCCTGTATTCCCCGGATACTAAGGGACTGGTCCCCTCGTTTACACAATTCGGGAGCATCAACCTCTGATAGCCATGTTGATTGCTTACCGTCAACCAGCGAAAGTGAAGGTTCAAGACAAAGAGGGGGAGCAAGATTCCCCTGCAGACTGTGTGGAGGCGATCACGCCATCCACCGTTGTCCCTTCTTAGATGAAGCGAAGAGAGTTTTGGAAGATCGCCCGGTTTCACCGTTGAAACTTCCTCCTGGATACAAAAAACTCGTGCCAAGTCCTTCGTTGGTTGAAAATACAGCTGGCCCGCTCAAGTGGTCAGTTGAAGCGTCAGTCATTGAAAATGAACCTACTGAATCCAGACCAGACGAAAGTCTAAAGGTCGATACGGCAGTTGACCCGATTCTTCCTTCAGAGGTTTCATCCTCAAATGACACCGTCACTGAAGATTCATCTTCAAATGACACCCTCACTGAAGAGAATAAGGATGACACCATCCAGATTCTTTTCATCAACACCGACTCTGATGAGCATCAGGGCAATGCACCCATTCCTTTATCGCAGGAAGGAACCTCGTCAAGGTCATATCCGGCCGTGTATTCGGTCCCACCACCAAGCAACCTGGTTGTATCCTTTGATTGGAACCAACTAGGCAGACCCCGGTTACCAGCCAGTATACCATTCAGAATCATAGTCCAAATTTACAGGATGGTAATGGCTGGAACTATCATTGATGAAGGGGCATCTGTGAGTATCCTTTCCTCTATTGCTTGGAAAGCACTGGGTTCCCCAGAGCTTTTGCCTGAGATAAGAAATCTCTCGGGTTTTGATAAAGGAACCAGTCGACCATTAGGGATCCTCCCCAATGTACCTGTTACATTGAAAGGGAAGACCGTTCAAATGAACGTGATGGTCGTTCAAGGACCCTTGGATTATAACCTACTCCTTGAACGAGACTATATATATTGCATGGGAGCTATAGTCTCCTCACTCTTTAGAGTAATGTGTTTTCCACACGAAGGAAGAATGGTCAAGCTCGTAGACCAACTTTCATTTCCAGGATCACGCATCGCAAATAGTCACATACCAACCCTCAATGGTCTATTCACCCAAGAAATGTCTCCACCCCCAGTCCTCCTTCCCGATGAGTGCGAGTGATTCGGAAGGATGGGACTGGAACCCGGGGGCATGCATCCTGGTCTGCTTTGGGTAGAGAAAACCTTGGGTATAGAGTAGATTTCCGTGGGAGAATATGACTAGTCCGTACCCCGTCCGTCTAGGAAGAGGGGTTGTTCTGGAATAAGATTCTTTTGTCAAAGTTATGTGAGTGAAATAATCTGTTTTTCACCCACCTTTGTCTATTTTGGTAGACCTCGCCGAAGAAGTGTTCAGTTTGAAAGATTAACAGAACAATCTTTGGGTAACCTGAAAGAGGTAGACCTTTCCCGGTAGAACAATTGTTCTACCTGCAAATTGAGGGGTAACTTTGAAATCGTACTTTATACCTGGGGGCATGCAACCTTTTGGAGTGCAAGCAAGGGGCGACTATTTATTTTTTTAAATTTTTAGGTCCTCCCTTTAAACCTGTAGGTCTAACCCTTTAAACTCGTAGGATTAGCCGTTTCCAAACTTGCACGAAGAAAGGAGCGGAGCATAGCTTCGTGAGATAAAGCTCCATAAAAAATAGCTATCTCACAGGAGACATTCTTATCTTATGACTGGTATAATCGAGCAGTTTTACCGCGGAATTTATGCTCGTTAAAAAATAGAAAAGCGAGATCCGAGCAGTTTTAGCACATAGTTCATGCTCGTTAAAAAATAAACATAAGATCGAGCAGTTTTACCGTGGAATTTATGCTCGTTAAAAAATAGAAAAGCGTGAGCAAGAGTTTCCCCCAGAGTTTAAGCTCATTAAAAAATGAACCTATTCCGGTAAATAACCATTGTGATCGTAAATTTATTAGCCATAAAAGCCTTGGTCGTGTTTGCACCCGCCACCTCCATTCCATTTGGCCAATCGTTCACCTCCATATGATTGTTTACCTATTTTGAGGAACAACTGCGAAGAGTGATTTCACCTAGCCATCCTTGTGACACTGCCGTGATTGGAAAATTCCAACCTGTACCTGGAATCTGCTGCTATCCCCGTTTATCACTCGTTCCTCAAAAGATGAGTCTTCTTTGAGCTCTTTTCATCTGACTCGTAAAATATGAAAAGTTTGCCGAGTTTTGGCCTTCCAGCTCGTTAAAATGACCGGAAGAGCTATCCCTCCTCTAGATTTTAATCTTTTTGGACCTGAGGGATTATTACACAAAAAGGTCGAGCGCTTGTTTTATTCGGCTCGTTAAAGTAATCGAAAACTCATCCCTTCTGTATTGTTTTATACTTTTTCGGACTTAAGGGATTAGATGACGAAAAAGGAATTTTGGAGTTAACTTTCTGTACCTTTTCAGACTCTCTAAAATTGAAAAGGACCGAGTTTTCCTTGTCGTTAGACTCGTTAAAATGATTAAATAGCGACAAACTTGTCTTTAGACGAGAACGAGTTTCCCTATCGCTAGGCTGGTTAAAACATAGCGATGGGCTTGCCCGAAGGGCAGGTTATAGAACAAGCATATGTTATCCTCCTCAAGCTTGACAAAAATAAAGAGGTACTGGTCAGAAATGACTGGGGAAAAATTGGGAGAACCTCAAAGCTTTAATGGTAGCAAGTCGCTCTTGAACATGACACTTTGTCCTCCGTATCACATCGGGTTGGGTTGTTTCATTCACCGGTCTCATCACCATGGTCCTCGCCAAACCATCCACATTTGGGGTAATGCTACCGATCCATCACATCAGTGTCGTTATATGTTAAAGAGATGTTGTTCAGAAAGAGTCAACCGTGTCCCATCCACTGCCATACATTATCCTTCATCCACCCATGATCGCCACCCTGAATCATATTTCACAGATTGTTTTCACCTCCACTAAAATCATTAGCTCCATTCTGTGTCACTGATGTGGGATTCATTAAGGCCCTCCTTTGACAGATCGCTTCTTGTCGACTTCAGCTCATTATCCAAGAAGTTGATCTAGGGACAAACCCCCCAGTACTTTGAAGCTTGCATGCCTCAATGGCAAGTTTCTCACTTCCGGCGATAGGTATACATTAATGACCTTCGACCAGAAGATTTTGCGTGGTGTTCGACGCCAAGTCCTTTATTCACACCACGTGAATTGTACTGTAGTACCTTGAGGGTCATTGTCATTATTGGTGATTCCTCTCGCGCTTGTTAACGGTTTACATTATTGACCGGTAATCAAGCGATGTCTTTCCATGTTCGACTTCAGCGCAATTCTCACATGGATCGACTTGTACTTAGAGTGAAGATCAAACGAGTTTGAAGACCCCGGATCTAGTTTCATCCATCCGGGCTGCGATATATATTCAGGATATAAAGACATTTGATATGTACATCATTGCAGCAGATGATCATCCTACTCAAAGGATGATAATTTCAGCAGAGAATTATCAGTCTACCACCAGACGATCGTCTGTTCTATGTACCAAAATGAATTTATAAAGCTGAGCATGGGAATTCCTGCCTCAACTAGATCATGAAAGCAGAATGAAAAATAATGTATTGTATTGTATTTTATTACAGGGTACCTCTCAGCGATTGAATGAACTTCGGATCCTCCTGATAAAGCATTTCACCCGATGAACGACCTCATACTTTAGGGGGCAACTGTTATAGACATTTTTGTGCCTAACAGCATGAAGCATGAAATGTCAATAATCTAAGGGATCCAAAGTCCCTAAACATGTTGTTCCTACCCCTAGGGGAACAAGGTCAGCAAACCACAGCACTGAAAATCAGTTCTCCACCTGAAAACACTCAAAAACAAGCTATTTCTGGATCATGTCAGCTGCTCCACTGAGCATCTGCGCTGAATGTCAACTGCTCCACTCTGTACCTGCGCTGAATGTCAAAAGCAATGAAGGCTACCTGCGTTGGGCGAGATTGGCCAAGTTGCACGGTCATTCTGCAAGGTGTCAAATGCCCAGGAAGCTTCCAAAATGACACTTGGATCAGGGAATTCGCCTTGTGATGAATAAGAGGATCTAGATCTCCAAGTGGAAGCAAGAAACTCCAAGTGGACTCAAGAACTGAAGTATAACTGAAGTGGGAGAGGAAACTAGTCAGCTTCATGCCAAGCTCAAGCTGACTCATCCTTTCTCCAAATCTCCTATATATAGAGCTCTCTCATGAGGTCTAGGGAGGCTGGAATCTGGTGAATGTAAGGAAGTGCTGTTGGTTTGCGCATAGAACTATTGGGTGATTGCTTTGAGGAAGGTGAAGAGGAGATTTCTTTCTGCTGGGAGGTGTTGCTGGATTGGGCCTCTTATGGTTGTAACACTCTCAGAACTTTACTTCTTCCATTAATAAAGCATTTGAGGTTCTTCTATATGCATGTGTCTTTGTGGCGTATTGATGCTTGTATATTTGATTTATTCTAATCCTTGAATCAATTATGGATGTATGCTTCTTGTAGTTTCCCTTTCTTGTGCTTTTGCAGGATCTTTGTGTAGCTGGGCCAGTGAAAGAGCAAGGAACTAGGAGCAAGCAGCAAGGAGAGAAGATCGGATCAAACATTGGCGGAAGACAACGGTTAGTGGATCTCTTTCTCCCCTTTCTTACATCTCATAAAGAAGTAATCTTGAATAGCTTTGCATTCGGTTGTTGCTGAGGTACTATCACCCTTAGAGTGGGATAGGGTCATTCCGTATTGGATACTTTTCCCAACAACATTCTGCCATGGTGCTTTGCTGAGTCACTGCTTTGTTATCTTGATCTCGGTATGCATTCTTGGCCTTTTTAAAAAATTGCCGCAGTCATAACTTGACTCCCTCTGCCTGCTGCCTTTTCTTCAGTTCTCTGTTTCCAGCATTGCCTCTTGCGAATTTTTGGGTTTTGCAGGTAGCTGAGCAAATAGGAAGCTCTCCTTTTTGAGTAATTTTTCTTAGCGATGCGCGATTATCTCTAGGCGCTAATCGCGCATCGAAAACTACCTTTGTTTCTCGTTTCAGGCACTCTTTGACGCGATTCTCGCCCCTTTGCGCCTTTTCTGTGATGACGTCAGCATGACGTCATCGGCGGGTCTTGGGTACGACAGGGTGGCGTGGCAGTGACGTCAGCGAAGGACAGGTGGCGGATGACATGGCAGTATAGCATGGTGACGTGGCGGTGACGTGGAGCAGTGGAGGGGATGCGGGGGTGACGTCATGAGGACGTGGCGGTGACATCACAGGCGGGGAGCGGTATCCGGTTTTCTCCCGCACCGATTTTCCACGTAGGTGGTATTGGGGGAGGGGCCTCCGAACACGCCGGGAGGCCGACATGTGGCGGGGGTACGGCAGGGAAACCGCCCATCCCCCGGACGTTAACCTCCGGCGGATTGGGGAGCAGGAATGACCGCCCACCCTTGGATCTGGAGCGCTGGCCATCGGACGGCTGACGGGTTAATTGGGGTGGCGTGCAACTTTGGAGCGGGGCCCGCACGAATATTAAATGATAATATGCCGTGGGGGGTCCAAAACCTTGGTTAATGCGGGTTTGGGGGTTTTATGGAGTGATATGCGAGTATGAATTAATTTTAATGTTCAACAAAAATATTAAACATTAAACATTGGGAAAATGACTACGGAGGGGCAAAATTATAGGGTTTTGGTGAGTAGAGGAGTAGATATAGGTTATTAACCCAACCAGAGGTTGGATCAATTCTGGAGTTAGGACGCGGATGGGTTGATAATGCTCCCAGGTGGACTATTATTTCCCAGAATTGTATGTACATAGCTATAGTGCTATAGGGTGGGATATGCAATATTTTTGGGATTTTATATAGTTTTTTTTTTTGTAGCAATTAGGTATGGGAAAGTAGCTAGGGAGCTATATAATAGAATTAGGAGTTAATATGGATTTTGATCAGAAAGCGCTAAGGATAGAAATATTTAGGCTACAAAAGGGAAATAGGACTTATAGAAGAAATATAAGCACCTTTAAGCAAAGCAGATCTTTACTTAGGCAAATTTTATGGAATATGATGAATTCTAGAGATATTAAGTAGATATTAACATTTTTAGGGGAAGTTAGTGAATGATTTGGGGGAAAGGAAGAAGGGGAAGTTAGACATGCTGCCATATTTAAGCCATTAGACCGCTGCTTTGACATTTCTGTGATTGATGAGATGAGCTTTGATTGATAATACATGAGGTGATAAAAAACCTTGCTTCTGCGACCTCAAACTACCTACCCAGCCTAATACACCTAACATTTTTTCTTCCTTTTGAAATGGGTGCACTTAGACTTGCAGACCCTGATTATCCTCTTTTCTTTTGACTGCCCTCCTATCTAAATGTACCCTTATCTCTTCCAAGGGCCCAGATCAAGCAGATGGGCTCCTTCATTTCTCTACTTAGCTACTCATCTGCCAAGCTTAAGCTGTTTGGATAGACACTTTATTCTCTATCTCTAAAACAAGAAATTTAAACCTAGGGTAGCCAAGATTAAGCCGTTTTTCCTTCCCTTAACTATGAAACTCTTCAAAAATGAAATTTTTTGCAGCATGGAAAAGATGAACATTTTTGGAACTTCCACTGTCAATCATGAAATATGAAACCTATTGCAATAGGAGGCCAACAGTGGCTCCACTTGGGGATGGATTTTCCTTGTGAAAAGTCAAGAACAACAGGTCAGATTGCCTTGATCTTCAATTGTTGCTGTACTCTGAGAACCTCCCTTTGCTGGTTGCTTTATTTATATATATGACAACAGACTTGAAGAGCTTAGGGCCTTCACTTTGGGCTTCAACTACAGGAAGCTTCTATCCAGACAGAAAACTGAAATCCTACCTACCTACTCTAAGCAACGCTTTCTTTGCTGGTTAGGTGAAATGAAATAGCCAATGCAGCCACTTAAGCATTATAAACATCAGTGCTCTGTGCTGCCTGTATTTGATGGTGTTTAAAACTGAGATCTTACAATCAAATCTGGCTTTGTTAAACTTTGAGAAGATAAGGAAACTCCTGATCTCCTTTGTTGAATCTAGAAACTGTACAAAAGGATCTTGCAAAATATATACATTACTCCTGAGCTGAATCAAACAACTGTGCAAATGTTCTGGATAGCTTTCATGCCATGAACCTAAAATATCATCCTTGTCTTCACCACCCTTCATGCTTTCAACTGCTGTTTGTGATGATATTTTAACTGACTGTAGGGCCTGTCTACTGCAACCATTATCATCTTGATTTGGACCTTCATGGTCTATTAATGGAGAAAAGTTCTGATTTCTTTCCTCATTCGACCTATCAGCTGTTGGATCATAGAGAGTTTGGAAGGTTTGCTGTAATTTATTACATACAGGTTCAAATGGAACTTGATAGATTCCTACCAGCTGTTCTTCTTTTTCTTTGAATAATTCAGATGATTCAAAACAAAAGGGCAAGGAACCAACTTGGATTTTGTGATCATATGTTGCTGCTTCCACGCCTTTTTCTGCTATCTGATGTTCAATGGGATTCTGGGACTGAAAATTTAGATATGACAAATTTTGAACAAAGATTTGATTGCTTTCCAAATGGTCAATACCAAGGCTTGTTGATATTTGATTTTTTGTAGCATGATAGTTATCTCTGATAAACGGAAAAGACTCAAAACAAAATGGTAAAGTTCCTTCACTTATTTCAAAATTTTCTGCACTGTCCTCCTCATTCTTATTGCTGAAGTGAACGAGCTGATTAGTACCTTGAAGCTGTTGAACCTGAATCTCTTTGTCTTTGCCCAAATTATCTTCTGATTCGTCCGAAGGTTATTTTGGATCTGAAAAACATAGTCATCATCATATTGATCATATTTGGGCACATTATTAAAAGAAGCCATATTATCGAATGCGCATAGTAAATTAGGGGATTGCTCCTCCACACATTGTTCTGTGAATCTGTTTTCTGATCTATAGTTGGTTGAATTGGTAAAAATCTGTTCAGAAATGTGAACCCTTTCTTCTTGTGGAGCAAAAGTGTCATGGTGATCTAAACATTCAACTTTCATTGTGACCTTCTGCTTTAATTCCTCTGCTTTCTTTATCAAGATATCAAATTCATCCTCTTTTTCTGCTTTCAGCTTCCTCTCCCTAACTTTCAGATTAACCTCTACATCTACTGCCATGTTCTGCATCTGTTGCATAGTGGAGGGGTTTCTCTCTCTCAAATGAAATTCTATCTCTGGATCAAATGCTCTTGGATAATGCAGTAGAGCCAAATCAGGGGGAGGTTTTATATTCAATGGTATTGAATGATAGATTTGATTGAATCTATCTGAAAATTGTTGTACTGTCTCATCTGGATGTCTTTTTAACTTATTATATTCTTCTATGATCATGAGGAGATTGACTTTGATTATCCATCTATCAAGGAAGAGTTTGAGAAAATGCTCAAGATTTGAGATGCTTGCGTGAGGCAGAGTTTTAAACCAACTCTTGACTTTGCCTTGCAAAGAAAGAGCGAAAAGACTAATACTAACATTCTCAACATCCACTTCAAATAAGTTAAGATAATCTTCAAAAACTTGGACATGCTTTTGAGCAGTAACTCCATTCTCTCCATCAAATCTTGGGAGATACTCGGGATGATTTTTAGGCAAAGGATTGAGCATGGGAGGCAAAATGAGGGGTTTCTATCTATCAGGAACTTTGTGAGGTAGTGTAATATGTTCAGGGATTGGACGATTTATTTGAATTTTTGGGCTCTCCTTAACTGAAAAATGATCTTCAGGGTTAGAAGACTGTTGTTCGAATGTATAAGGAGAGTTTTCATCTAGATTTTTGGAAGGAAGATAATAAAAATTTAATCTAAAATCATTTTTGTAATACAATATACATTGAAAAATTTTGTCAATGAGAAAGAACACAATGTCTTGGGTAACAATCCAAACCCAAAGACTGATCTTTCTATAGAGTTCTCTTAGGTCCATTTCTCCAGTGGAATCTTGATTGTGAAAATGATTGTGAAAATGATGTGGAGTCGCCAGGTGGATGATTTTAATCTTGGTATGTCTGATCTCTGTCCACCATCAGAGATCAGATCTAAACTTTGTAAAACAGTTTGAAGAAAGAGGAAATTAATAAAAGATAGGAGTTTGAATTTCCTTCAGATGAGTTTTGAAACGGGGAAACTGATTAAGCCTTTGGGACAATTGTTTAAAGACTAAAACTAGGCTGGAGATTGACTGAAGCAACTTTTATTTACTCCTGTAAATGCAAAGCAACAACAGTTTCAAAGGCTATCTGGCTAATCTTCAAGCTCCATCTGTAGTTTTAGAAAATAGACAGTAGTAACAAACATTTATTCAAAGTCCCCAGCGGAGTCGCCAATAATGTTATCACTCAGGTTGTTCCCTAAGCTCCTCAAAGGGAATACGTCCGAGGTAACCACTAACCAATCTTTTAGCTGTAGGTCCTAGCCTACCTATAACCAGAGAGGGCTCTCTATTTAAGTTTTAGCTTTGTTTTGGAGTAATTTTAGGCTAGATATGATGCACATGGGTTTTGTTTGAGTTTGGAGGGATGGTTGATCTATTCAAGTAGAGTTGGCATGCAAAGTGTAAGAAGTTCAAACCATTGGGCATGGAGTCCATGAATGTGAACTGATGGATGTGTTTTCTTGGGTAGAAGAGGGGAATATGGAGCAGGATAGCTACACATGGCACAATGATTAATGCTGGAACAGGGATGAAATGGAGGTTAGGGGATGAGAGGCAATTAAGGATCTCTCATCCAGCCAAAGAGGGAAAGTGGATGAAGGCTAAATAGGAGCAATGAAGAGTTTCCTAGACAACATTCATATGTGAAGGAAATAGCTTAAACATGATCAATTAAGTATGCATATTCATCACTAATTCGGAGGAAAACATAGAAAAGTTACAAGAATTGAGGACAAAGGTCATGAAAACCAGTTCTGAACTATTCCTTCTTCCTGCAACTTAAATTATGATATATAGATGATACAAATACATATAAATTGATAAACAAAGGGAGGAAATATTTATTGGACCATGAGCGAGCACGAGAATTCCATATCAAGCTCTTCAGCCATTGAAAGCACAACCAGCCATTTCAGATGCAAACATTCCAGCAATCTTTTATTACAGAGGTTCTTAAACTTACAGGGCAAATCCGGAAAGAAGAAATCAACCCACCACCACCAACCCCAAATATGTTCTGTGGGGAGGTATATATACAAAAATTGAGTTACAAAATATCTAGTTGATGAGTTAAACCTCATAACTTCTTCACCAACTTTTTAAGGAATAGTCATTGAAAGAGTAAATGATGCAGTAGATATTTAGGGTATTAGCTATCCGTTCTGTCAGAGAATTTAGACTTTTGAGTCCAGTTGAGTCGGCTGGGGCTGCGCTTTTAATTTTGTGTTTTTTGGGCCTGCTGCCATGGTGCTTTGCTGAGTCACTGCTTTGTTATCTTGCTCTCGGTATGCATTCTTGGCCTTTTTATAAAATTTCCACAGTCATAACTTGACTCCCTCTGCCTGCTGCCTTTTCTTCAGTTCTCTGTTTCCAGCGTTGACTCTTGCGAATTTTTGGGTTTTGCAGGTAGCCGAGCAAATAGGAAGCTCTCCTTTTTGAGTAATTTTTCTTAGCGATGCGCGATTAGCTCTAGGCGCTAATCGCGCATCGAAAACTGCCTTTGTTTCTCGTTTCAAGCACTCTTTGACGCGATTCTAGCCCCTTTGCGCCTTTTCTGTGATGACATCAGCATGACGTCATCGGCGGGTCCCGGGTACGGCAGGGTGGCGTGGCAGTGACGTCAGCAGAGGACAGGTGGCGGATGACATGGCAGTATAGCGTGGTGACGTGGAGCAGCGGAGGGGATGCGGGGGTGACATCACGAGGACGTGGCGGTGACATCACAGGCGGGGAGCGGTATCCGGTTTTCTCCCGCACCGCTTTTCCACGTAGGTGGTATTGGGGGAGGGGCCTCCGAACACGCCGGGAGGCTAACACATGGTGGGGGTACGGCAGGGAAACCGCCCATCCCCTGGACGTTAACCTCCAGCGGATCGGGGAGCAGGAATGACCGCCCACCCTTGGATCTGGAGCGCTGGCCATCGGACGGCTGGCGGGTTAATTGGGGTGGCGTGCAACTTTGGAGCGGGGCCCACGCGAATATTAAATGATAATATGCCGTGGGGGGTTCAAAACCTTGGTTAATGCGGGTTTGGGGGTTTTATGGAGTGTTATGCGGGTATGAATTAATTTTAATGTTCAACAAAAATATTAAACATTAAACATTGGGAAAATGACTACGGAGGGGCAAAATTATAGGGTTTTGGTGAGTAGAGGAGTAGATATAGGTTATTAACCCAACCAGAGGTTGGATCAATTCCGGAGTTAGGACGCGGATGGGTTGATAATGGTCCCAGGTGGACTATTATTTCCCAGAATTGTATGTACATAGCTATAGTGCTATAGGGTGGGATATGCAATATTTTTGGGATTTTATATAGTTTTTTTTTTGTAGCAATTAGGTATGGGAAAGTAGCTAGGGAGCTATATAATAGAATTAGGAGTTAATATGGATTTTGATCAGAAAGCGCTAAGGATAGAAATATTTAGGCTACAAAAGGGAAATAGGACTTATAGAAGAAATATAAGCACCTTTAAGCAAAGCAGATCTTTACTTAGGCAAATGTTATGGAATATGATGAATTCTAGAGATATTAAGTAGATCTTAACATTTTTAGGGGAAGTTAGTGAATGATTTGGGGGAAAGGAAGAAGGGGAAGTTAGACATGCTGCCATATTTCAGCCATTAGACCGCTGCTTTGACATTTCTGTGATTGATGAGATGAGATTTGATTGATAATACATGAGGTGATCAAAAACCTTGCTTCTGCGACCTCAAACTACCTACCCAGCCTAATACACCTAACATTTTTTCTTCCTTTTGAAATGGGTGCACTTAGACTTGCAGACCCTGATTATCCTCTTTTCTTTTGACTGCCCTCCTATCTAAATGTACCTTATCTCTTCCAAGGGCCCAGATTAAGCAGATGGGCTCCTTCATTTCTCTACTTAGCTACTCATCTGCCAAGCTTAAGCTGTTTGGACAAACACTTTATTCTCTATCTCTAAAACAAGAAGTTTAAACCTAGGGAAGCCAAGATTAAGCTGTTTGGGCTTCCCTTAACTGTGAAACTCTTCAAAAATGGAATTTTTTGCAGCATGGAAAAGATGAACATTTTTGGCACTTCCACTGTCAATCATGAAATATGAAACCTATTGCAATAGGAGGCCAACACGCTCGATCATAGCCCCTGCAGGTTCACAAGGATGGAACCTACATCAGATGGATGTTAAGACCACGTTCTTGCACGGTTCGATCAAAGAAGATGTATGTGTGGAGAAATCCAAAGGATTTGAGATTTATGATTGAAAATCTCATATATGCAGGTTGAAGAAGGCTCTCTATGGGCTGAAGCAAGCACCCCGAGCATGGTATGAGAGGATCGATAGCTACTTGATGAAGCTGGGATTCACTGGGAGTGAAGTCGATCCTAACCTTTACTTTAAGGTTGAAGATGATAAGCCTCTCATACTAGTGTTGTATGTGGATGACCTCTTTCTAATAGGTGCAGACCCTCTCATTCACAAATGTAAGAGGGAGTTGGCTTCTGAATTTGAAATGAAGGACCAAGGACTTGAGGTGTGGCAGAAGCCAAGGGAGATTTTCCTATCTCAAGGAAAATATGTGGTAAAGATATTGGAAAGATTCGGTATGATGGACTGCAAGCCTGTGACTACCTCGAGGATCTTAACTTTTAGAAGTTATATGGTAGCGATGTCAGACCAGATTTGGGAAAGGCCTCTGAGTTTCATAAACTCATTCGCATTGATGTTCTTGGTGAACCTCCGTTCGAACATATGTTTTGCAGTTAGCATAATGAGCTCATATTTGGTTGATCCTCACTATATTGGTGCCAAGAATCTTCTGAGATGTCTTCAGGACACAATCTCTCATGGATTGGGGTACACGACCGGAAATATGAAACGGCATGATTATTTGAATGTTGATTAGGCAGGTAATGTGGAGGATCACCAGAGCACGTTTAGTGTTGTTTCTCTTTGGATTTTGCTTTGATATAATGGATGAGCAGGAAGTAGAAGTCGATTTCCATAAGCATCACTGAGACTTGATACATATCTACGAGTATGATCTTGTATGAATCTGCCTGGTTGGGAAAGCTCTTTAGTGAGCTGTTTGAACACATACCATTGTGATTCTCTGTAACAACCAGAGGTGTGATTCGATTACTAAGGAATCCTGTATTTTTCGATTGCTCCGGCAGATAGACATCATCTGGGATATGGTAAGTCGATGAGCAAGGAGGCTACATCGCATTAAGATGATGTACAGGTTGATACACCTTGTCAAAGCCCCGAGGAAAGATCTAATATGTGATTTTCCCAAACGACTTGGAGTCATCAAGAAACCCTTGTACAAGGGTCCTGCATGTTGCATACATTGAGCTCTAGGAGCTCTGAGGGCTTGCAGTTCTTACTGGAGAAACATACGACCACAGGGTGACTCACCCTCCCCTGGTGGTGCGCACTGGAACAAGATGATTCACTATCTTGTGGGACAAGATGATTCGCTCTCTTGTGGAATAGGATGATTTGCTCACCTGTGTAGCAGGATGATTAGTTCTCCTATGAAGCCTGGATTGATGTGTTCTCCATGGAGATTATAGCAGGATTGATGTGTTCTCCTGTGAGACCTGGATTGATGTGTTCTCCATGGCAATTGTAGTAGGATTGATGTGTTCTCCTGTGAGGCCTAGATTGATGTGTTCTCCAAGGTGATTGTAGTAGGATTGATGTGTTCTCCTGTGAGGCCTAGATTGATTTGTTCTCCATGGCGATTGTAGCAGGATTGATGTGTTCTCATGTGAGGCCTGGATTGATGTGTTATCCATGGCGGCCTAGATTGATGTGTTCTCCATGTCGATTGTAGCAAGATTGATGTGTTCTCCTGTGAGGATCGGATTGATTAGTTCTCCTATCAAGGCATCCTACCCATGTAGTCTAGGACTCATGGGAAGTACCTCTCATCTGATCAATGAGCAGGAACATGAAGTTAGGGACCATAGTAGTACCGATGGACGCATCGTTGTATCTACCGTACTCCCTACGCTAAGATGACCTCCATTGATCTAGGATCAATGATACTGGTCTGGGACCAGTGGTAGGAGTGGTACATTCTATGACACTAACTTCAGGTTGGTTGAGACTAGTCTAGGACCAGTGGTACGCACTCTGAGACTGACTTGGAGTTAGTGGAGGATGTTACTATTCTGGGACCAGTGGTAGGAGTTGTACATACTATGACGCTGACTTCGGGTTAGTTGAGACTAGTCTAGGACCAGTGGTACGTACTCTGAGACTAACTTTGATTCAGTATGATACATCCTCGATCATTTCTTCCTCTTCATAATTCGGAAAAAAGCAGAGCAGAATAGAGCAGAACAATACAGATCAGTACAGGGCAGAACAAGACAAAGTAGAATATGTAGAATAGAGCAGAGTAGGGTAAGGGTCAGGCTATACAGGGCAGTGCATTTGATGGATGAATAGTAACGACTGATAGATAGATTGCAGATGAAGTTCTCCCTAGTTGAGAGGGAGTGTTAAAATTGGCAACTAGGGACAAACTTCATGTGGGTCATCTTATTCATGGCTGATACTATGTTCATTAGATTCCTCTCATCGAGAGGTGTAGGATTAATCTAAAGATCATCTGATTCCGATAAGTATTCATGGAGATATGAATTTATTTTGATTATGGAATTGTTATCAAGCCGACCTACAACTCATGTAGGCTCAGAAGCCCAACAGTCGCATCTATTCAAAAACTAACGTTGTGTATAAATATAGGAGGACTTTTCCTCATTTTCACTCACTCATCTCATCACATCTCTCTCTCTCTACTGTGCAGAAAAGAGTCTCTTCTCTACTGCGCAGAAAAGGGTCTCTCCCTCACATATGTGAAGCCGGAAGCTGCCGAAACTGAAGCTGCAACTGTAGAAGTAAAGCTTGACCTGTGTGGACTAGAAGATCTCCTCATTTGAACTGTTTTGTAGGTTCATCTGAACCTCCTCTGAAAGCTGCAACTTTTTGTGGTGGAATCAAGTCAATCCGATAGACGGTTTGCAAGATATCGACTGCCCTAGTTTGAAGGAAGTTGCTGAAACTGAAGCTGCAACTGCAGAAGTGAAGATTGACCTACGTGGACTAGAAGATCTCCTCATATGAACTTCGTTGTAGGTTCCTCCGAACCTCCTTTGGAAGCCACAACGTTTGGTGGTGAAATTTGGCCAATCCGACGGTCGGTTTGTGAGATATCGTCTGCCCTAGTTTGATGATGAAGCCGCTAATGCTGATGTTGCTGATCTAGGGTTTGCTACTACTGATATAAATCAGTTTTACTGTATTATTACTCTCTGCTGAATTATTGAAGATAAAAGAATATTTGATCAAAGGGTTTCCCCACACATTGTGGGGTTTGTCCCTGGCTAGCCGGCACATCTTGTGTCTCTTGTCTTGGCTTGTTTTCTGTTGATTGTTTAATGTTCTATCTGTACTTTACTTTATGTACATGTTATTGCTAATCTGTGGAATATAATAAGAAAAATAAGTAAACTGTTATAAGCATAGAACATACCATAACTTAGCAAAGCCCCATGAACACACATTTCCATGACTCTTCACTCACACTCAATACAAGCCTCACGATCCCTAGCTCAAACAACCTCTACTTTGATACCAACTCAAAAAATGGAAGATTGAATTGAAGAAAGGTTGAAACTCTTTAGTGAGATAATCGATGACTCTGAAGACTGCACCACAACTCTCTCATTCAGTGGACCAACAAACTCTTACATACATAGGATTACATTATTGTTGAACAGATTCCTACAATATAGGAGCGATAACCAGAAACTTAATATTAAGGAAAATAGTTCAAACAACATAATAATCTTTATATTTTAAAAATATTTCTCCATTATTATTCTAACATTATATTATAAATATTATAATTTTTCATGTTAATTTATAAATTTTATATTTTTCATTTTTTTATTATTATACCTGCCATAGGTAGATATAACGTATCAAGTTTTTCATTGACTCCCTATTAATCTATGTTTGACCAATTTTTTTGAACCTGGTGTTGTTGGCTAGATTTGCATACTTTTACTCACCTTTTTACCTTGTCCTTTTTAACCATTTCATGCCAATAATGGTTAATCAATATCTTAAAATGCACAGGTATACCTCTTGTCATGTCTTTATGGATTATTGGTCAATGAATAATAGTCGTAGGGGATTAATACCTAAGTAGCTTGCTAATTCAGTTATTTTTGTAGATATTAAAGGGAGAATGACCAGGACTGTGATTCACTACATGATACCATCAAAGCTGGTAGCGTTATCCTTGGATACTAGCTGCAACAATGAAACAAAATTTCGATCAACAAACTATTATCTTTCACATTATGTTGCACTCTGAAAACCACCATGTAATTAAAGGTAGACAATGCCATGATTCTAGGAGTTGTATTATTGACAAACTATATAAAGTAGAGTCATGGGTTGTGAAAGTTATCATTGTTAAGAGTCATTAAGGTTATAGGAAAAACACACTTTGAGTCTGTAGCAACACACTTGTAATATTTCTTTAATTAATGACAGTTTGATCTTCTGAGCATATCGTGATTCGTTGATCTCACCACAACCTTGATTAGGGAGATGGGCCCACTCTCCTGACCAAGTGCTACTAGACTAAATGTGAGTTAGGTTTATTTCTGTGAATGTTTATCAGTGTGTTGTTGTGATTCCTTATTGTTGTTATAGTTATTACTTGTTGTTACAGTATTTCTTGTTGTTACACATTGATGAATTTATAGTTAATTTTCAATGTTGGGTAGGGAAATTGTGGTTTGCACATATAGTGCACGATAGCCTTGAAACAAGAGGTAGAACCCGGGGTTGACAAGTAACTGTGGATTGGATGGATTGCATGATTCATACTTGGACACCAAAATTTTGGCGTCGTTTTCGAGGAGGCTATCAAAGGCGCGAAAGTATGACCAGTATTGACCATAGGACTGATCTCTCGTCCTGGGGAAGGAAGCTTACACCTTGCTCCAGGTCTTGAGTCTTAGATAGTTTGGATGTTTTGTTTCTTTCTTTTCTTATTTTTTAGCTTTAGATTGCTTTGTTCTTCTTTCATAAGTATTTCTCTCTCATCCTGGGAAGGGAAGTTTTATCTTTCACCCTAATTCAGGTCTTGAGATTGTTTTTTGTGATTTGATTATTTTCTTTCTTTTGTTTTCTTTAGGGGCCACTCTCTTGTCCTAGGGAGAGAAGTTCTGATTGTATGAATAAAGACACCAATAAAAGGGGCAGAGGGAGACCCATGAAAAGAAAAAGGGTTGATTTGGGCATAAAAACTTACATCCAAGTGATCATGTCAAGGGCTAAGTCTGGAGAAATGTCACGAGATGTTGCTAGGGTTGGTCTCATACGAGATCTGGAGGATAGTCAGATTCAAAACCAGAACCTCCTCCAATAGCAGAAGTGCAATTCGGGGAAGAAGAAGTAGTAAGAAGAGGATCTAAGGAACTGCATATTGCAAGTTCAGAGGAAGAATATTTGAGGGAATTATTGGCACCATTTAATCAAGGGAGTGTTGTTAAACAACTTCCATCACCTGTCATAGAACGACCACAGCCAAAACCTGTTAAAATTCAAAGTAAGTATTGGAAAATATTCATGGCTCTTGCAACTTCTTCAATTGAATTTGCAATTGGAGATATCAGAGGTGATACACCTATGAAGCCTATTCCTTTGACAACACTACCTAATTTCCATGGTCTTACTTTCGAAGATCTAGACACATTTCTTTTTAAATCCAATGTTGTTTGTCGGGGGTATGATTACATTTATGATGCTAAGAAATTGAAGATTTTGCCCGCTACTTTGAAGGACACAACTTTGAGATGGTTTGTGGGTTTAGGAGGAAACTCCATTGCTACATGGGATGATATGAGGATGATTTTCCTCAAGAAATATCAGGACTACTACAAATCCCCAGATGTAAAGGAAGAAATTTTCAAGATTATGCAGAAGGAGGATGAGAATACAGAAGATTTTGTGGAGCATTTTCAATACAGTTTGCAGAGATTAGGCCATAGTGACTTGGATAAGAATATCTTGAAAATTATCTTTCTCAAAGCACTCAGGGAGGAATCTCTGGAGCTATTGAAGGTAGTAGGGAAAGGATATATATCAAAGGAGGAATTTGATACCATCTATGAATTATGCATCAAGTGTTCAAGAGGGGCTGTGAGATAGAAGCAGGGAATCTGAACTCTCAAGACATCCAGCAGTGGAGTTACAAAGGATGAAATTCAAAATCTGATGGACAACCTGAGAACTGATATCCTAACTACATTATCATCGCAGCTAAACATGTTGCAAGAAAAGCAGAAGTAGATGGAAGCAGGAAATGCCATGTCTATTTTCTGCCCTCAATGCAGGAAGAAGCATACGTTGAAGGAATGTCCATTATATACTATGGAGACTTGTGTCATATGCAAACAGAGTCATTCCACTAAACGTCTCTTCCTGGATTGAAGGTAGTCTTTCAGGGGATGAATGAAGAAGCAGATCAGCTTTAGTTTATGGGATCAAGGAAACCATGGCAACCATGACCACGGAACATGAATCAAGGTATGACTCAAGACCTGACTCAGTATTTTGATAATATGAATTTTGGTCAGTAGTCTGTACAATTTTAACCTTCTTGGTCACAGTCTTACCAATATCCAATGCCTTGGAAACCTTGGTATCCTCAATCCAGTCCAAATTCTTCATGGTCCCAGACTTGGCATGGACCTCCTACTCCTCCTTCAAGACAATTCTCCCAACCTATGCTACAACAAAAGCTACAGCTTCCTAGTAATGCACCCACTATTAATCCTCCTCTTCGTCCTCAACTGCCTTTCCAACCCAATCCAAATCCAAATAACAGAGGGGCTCAACAGGTTAAGACACTCAACCTCCTTGCATATAGTATTGCCACTATGGAATGTAATGAACTGATCCATATTTAAACAGGACTGCAACAAATTATAGATACAACCATAAATACCAAGATATAGTAGAAATAACACTTCATTTCATTAATATCAAATACTGAAATTTTTTACAAACATAATGGAAATAAGGCTAGCTCGGGCGATGGTAGCTTATCTCTGAGAAGATATGTGGCGGCTATGTGCCTCTGAGCTGTGTTACAATGAGGCTCAAAGGCCTATTTATTATTGAGAAACAATGGAAAACCATAAACATCCAAAACCCTAACCCTAGGAGATGAAGCACCAAACTATGGGCCCCGTTTGGGTAAATTGGTACATCAACTTCCCGAGGTCGTAATTTTGGCATATGATCTCCATTTGACGCACATAATACCTTGTTAGAAAGATCTTTCCGAGGAATGCAACTTTTAAATTACCAACATTGATTTATAACTCATGTTGGTCCCATTTTGCCAAAAAAAATCGTTTAGGGCCTCAAAATGGCTCCGGAAGTTTAGGACCCGAAACACTGTCAAAAATAGTAAATTGTGCTACTGATAAGGAAACCTAAAAAACTGAAAGAAACAATGGTGGGGGTCCAACTGGAATAAGAGTGTGGCCACCAATATCCACCTGGATCATTCATCCCCCCTAGGAAGCAATGGTCCCCATTGCATTGAGTTCCTCCATGAGATGAGGAAAGTTTTGCTAAACTTGGTCCATGGTGAGCCACCTGCCCTGGTGAAGGATTTGGCATGCTTCGACAACTTGATATAGTTGGATCCTTTGTTGTTGGGTGTTCTTTATCTGCATTTCCATGATCCGATCAATTGTGGCTTGTTCGATGCAATCTGGATTTAACTCTGTAGGTGTGAGCTGTTCTGCAATATCTGATATGTCAAGCAATGGTGGGAAGTATGGTTGAAGGCAGTCCACATTGAACATTGGGTGCATGCCAAGGAATGGGGGAATGATGAGCTCAAATGCATTGTCTCCCACAGCCTTGGTAATGGTGTAAGGACCATATCGGAGTGGTCTGAATTTCCGATAGGCTCCGGTAAGGCATTCCTTATGCAAATGCAACCATAATTTGTCGCCCACCTGAAACTTGTGTGGTACCCAATTTTGATCATGTCACTGCTTGTACTTGACATTTGATTTCTCTAGAATGTCATGGACCTGCTAGCAGATATGTTGGATGTGCTCAATGAAGTTTTTTGCCTTATTGGCTTTCGACTGGAAATGAGCCGAATCTACTTGAGTAGTTGCAAATGGTATGGCCACATCAATGGGACATAGTGGCTAGAATCCCAAGCCCGCCTGAAAAGGGCTATGGCGAGTCAAGCTGTGGATAAATTCCATATCAAACTCAAAGAATCTACACACATGGGATTTAAGTTTGATCTAGAATTTATCCAGGACAAACAATTAAAGGTATTACAGGCTCATTTGCATGGATGTGCCTATGTTACTTTATGCAATGGATCAATTAGAGTGTGAAATACATAAACACTGAGGCAGTTAGAGAAAACATAACAGGAAAACATGTAATACAACAAGTTTAATAAGGAGTTCACCCAATACTCCCGGGCTATGTCTCCTGGTCCAGCTTTCATTGGTGGCCTCTCTATTATGTTTTCAAAGCAGAGTTTCTTTACAACAGTGAGCTCAATTTGAAATATGAATGAGTAGGATTTGAGTACATAGACTCTCCTTACTAGTACTTGACCTCTGCTAGTCACAGTAGTATGAGCCTAATCTGAAACTCATACATCATAGGCTTATGCCAAGGAGCTCACTTGAACCTGTCAAGCTTTCTCTGGAGTGCACAAACTCTCTGACTCTCTCTGGCTCTGTCTGGCTCGATGCTTCCCTCAGGTCAGCTCAGCTTCTTCTCTCTATTTTCTGCTCTTAGCTTTCTACGTCTAACTAACTCCTCTGTGTGTGTGTGTCTCTGATTCTGTCAGTTCATGGCTTTAAAGCTAGTCTGCTTTCTGTCGGTTCGTTTCTGCTTCCCAACATTCTGGTTTTCCTTCCTCTGTCCGTTCAAACTCCCTTTTTCTACATCATCATCACTGTGTAATGCTCCACAGGGAGGTGGCCACCTATTCTGCAACTGGTGAGTGTGTCAGGTTCCTTGGACACATTTTAACGGCCATTATTTCCATTTTCTCCAACATGCCCGCGAAACATGAATCTTCTACCAACTCATCATCCACGTCGGACTTCAAATCCCATGTAATTTTGCTTTACAGCTTTGTCAAATCTGGTGATTTATCAGGACGAGCCTCCGTTGTTGATCTGGGTCCCCAAGATCCTATGGTCGCCGTTCATATTGGGTGGGTAAGTAGAATGATGTTTACCTGTCTGATGTGAGTGGTTTTCTCTCTCTTCCACCGGACTCGTGTCACTCAGTGTGTGGCATCGGGCGGGACTTGGTCAAAACTGCTTACCGCCTCGAGGCCTTCCGATATCCTACTGGTTTTATGGAATCCACGGAACCGAATTTATTACTTTTCTGCATTTCATAGCCATTTCAGGTCTAGGCAGTTTGGGGCTTTCCTTCACTGAGGGGGACGCCCTGCGATACGTGATTAGCGTGCGTATCAGAAACCACCCCTGTTTCTTGAATTAGCCTCTGGTTTTACCAATTTGTGCCAGCACGCATTACCATGGGCCAATGGTCTGCGCACTCGACCGAGGGTCCTCGTTGCTCCGCGCTGATCACAATTGCAACTGTCACAAGGATTCCTTCTGATAGCTTTATCTTTCTAAAACTGGAATATGTTTGGCATAATTTGAACGAGTATATAAAAACTTAGAGAGTGTTTGGGATCCAATTCGAATCACGGCCTTCCCACTGAAAAAGCTTTTGGACCACCAAAATTTTATTTTTAAGCATCAATCAAGTGAGGGTACCGATTCCTCACTTGCCCAATTTCTATCCATTTCACACTGCTTTGCTTTGAACCTTTGAGTCCAATCCTAAGGTACTCAACATTCCCTCTGCACGTAGTTCTCACCTTCCTATCCATAACTATATCTTCCTGCAATTCATTAAGATATTCAGGCAACAAATCATCAATAGAAGGCAATTGACTCTGCTCTTCGAGATCTTCAATTAATGAAGGTTGAAATAATCTCAAGATGTCTTCTTTAACAACTGAGTAGATGTGCATGTAAGCTAGTAAATTAAGGCAAAAAGCATTCTCACCAATTTTCTCAAGTATCTTGAAAGTTCCATACCTTATTGGCTTCAGCTTCTTACCTTCACCTTGCATTCGGTCTTTGCTGATACAGCCAAACTTGATCACCAACTTGGAAACTATGATCCATGCGATGCTTATCATGGCTTGCCTTGTACTTGGCTTGGATCTTTTCCAGTTGTTCCTGTACTGCCTGGTGAATCTCTTGGATTTGTTTGATGAACTTGGTTGCTTTGTCCACATCACTATGTTCATCAGCCGCTATGTCTTTACCAAAGACAAAATCCAGGGGAGACCTTGGTGTGAAACCAAAACAGGTCTCAAAAGGAGATCTTTGTGTAGAAGAATGTTTAGCTCGAT
This sequence comes from Pinus tabuliformis, assembly GCA_031772625.1. Classification (NCBI taxonomy): domain Eukaryota; kingdom Viridiplantae; phylum Streptophyta; class Pinopsida; order Pinales; family Pinaceae; genus Pinus; species Pinus tabuliformis. The sequence goes on along the minus strand of CM062809.1, from coordinate 1,305,939,306 downwards.
TGTAAGCATGCTGCACATACATAAATGTTCATCCCAAAGCCTAGGATGCTTGCTGCAATAGCCTCTAAGTAACTAGATCAATGTCCTGTTGACTACTTCAGTTTGGCCATCTGTTTATGGATGAAACGTTGTGCTCTTCTTCAGCCTGGTGTCCATCAATTCCCACAGACTTGACCAAAATTTCCCAACAAATCGGGTATCTCGATCAGATATAATGGAAGTGGGTAATCCAAAAGGAACCCATACATGCTGAAAGAACAACTTTTCAGTTTGTTCAGTTGTAATCTACTTGTTACAAGGTATTAAAATACACATTTTGCTGAACCTATCCACAACAACATATAAATAGTCACGACCTTTCCTAGATTTAGGCAGTCCTCTAACAAAGTCTATGGAAACACTTTCCCAAGGATGAGAAGGAACTGGTAGTGGAGTGTACAAGCCTAGTTTTCTATTGTTGGGATTGCTTTTAGCACACATGGTACACCCTCTTACATATCTAGAAACTGTCTCATTCATTTTTGGCCAATAACAAAATCTTTGCAGCTGTGCAACTATTTTACTTACACCAAAGTGACCTGATATTAGAGAAGTGTGTGCTTCTCGAATTATCTTTACTCTTTATGTTTGAGGAATGCATAACTTTCCCAAATGATACAAGAGTTGGTCCTTAACATGATAATCCAATTCTTCTACTTGTTTGCCATGACTTAAAGTTGCATATACATCTTTAAAATCTATATCTTGAGCATACTGTTCAATGTAGCTTTCATGCAATACTGAATTATGCTTAAGTATAGTGGATGCATTTATGATTGGTCTGGACAACATATCTGCAACTTTATTGTGTATGCCCTTTTTATATTTGATGACAAGATGAAATTGTTGTATAAAACCCATCCACCTATAGTGTCTTGATTGCTGCAACTTAGTTTGTGAGTGCAAATATTGAAGTGGTTGATGGTCAGTATGTATAACTGTCTCTTTGCCCATTAAATAATGTTTCCACTTTTTCACACTCTGTACTAATGCATACAATTCTTTATCATATGTGGGATAATTAACTACTGCAGAATTAAATGTCTCGGAATGATAACATATGGGTTTACCATGCTGCATCAACACTACTCCCATGGCATAGTCACTAGCATCCATTTCAATCTCAAATGATCTTTGAAGATTGGGCATTGTTAGTACTGGTGCTGTACAAATATTTTCTTTCAAGGTGTCGAAGGCTTTCTGCTATTTGCCTCCCACTAAAACACCTTGTTCAATCCTGTTAAAGCATGTAAGGGAGCTGCAATTAAGGAAAAGTTAGAAATAAACTTTCTCCAATACTGTGCTACTCCTAAGAAGATTCTAACTTCAGTAGCAGATTTGGGTTTAGGCCAGTTTACAATGACTGCAACCTTAGAGGGATCTATCTTCAATTCACCACCCCCTACAACATGACCCAAATAATTCAAAGATGTTTTGCCAAATTCACATTTTGAGAACTTAACATAAATATTTTCTTTTTTCAAAACATCTAGAGTCTGCTTAAAATGCTTTAAATGTTCTTCCCATGTTTTACTAAATATAATAATGTCATCCAAATATACAATGACAAATTCATCAAGAAAAGGTCTGAGTACATCATTCATTACTCTTATGAAAGTAGCAGGAGCATTAGTTAAGCCAAAAGGCATAACCAACCACTCATACAATCCCTGCTTTGTTTTGAAAGAACTCTTCCATGCATCTTGCTCTACAACTCTGACTTGATGATAGCCACTATGCAAGTCCAACTTGGAAAAATAATCAACTTCCTTTAGTTGATCTAATAGATCATCTATGCGAGGAAGGGGATAACAATTTTTTATCGTTATCTTATTCAGTGCTCGGTAATCAATGCACATTCTCCATGAGCCATCTTTCTTTCTCACCAAGACAATTGGAGACCCACATGGTGATGTGCTAGGTCTGATGAACCCCTTCTTGAGCAGCTCTTGTACTTGCTTCTTGATTTCTGCATTCTCTAAAGCGGACAACCTGTACATTCCAATGTTAGGAAATGGAGCATCTTGCTACAAATTAATATCATGTACTATTTCCTTTTTGGGTGGCAGACCTTTAGGTTCTTGAAACAATATATCATATTCTGAAACAACTGTTTCTAAATCAGCTTGTTTTTTAGCATCACTGCCTTCAAATAAATTGGTTTTATCAGGTTTTTTTTCCTTTACAACCATCAGTAAAAATTGTTTGCATGAATTTACAATTCTTTTCATCTGCCTTGAGTTTATGAGAGTATAATTATTCTTGAGTTTTTGAGCTCTTACAATATATTCGATTCCATCTTTAACGAGTTGATACTTGTTCTCAGCTCTATAGAAAATAGCTTTTCTAGATCATACAAGTAAGGACTTCCTAAAACGATTCCACATATATCCAAAGGAACTATATCTAACTAAACCTCATCTACAAATGCTGACCCAAAAGAAAACCTAAGTTTACATTGTCTAGTCACTTGTAGCTGTGCTTTATCACATAACCAACCTAATGGATATGGCTTTTTGTGAGGCGTGGTTAGTAATCCCAAATTCTTTACAATTGCTTCAGAAATTAAATTTACTTGTGAGCCACTATCAAACAAAGTATCAATCTTTTGATGCTTGGAAAAACTCGGATATGAAAAAGCTCATGTCTTTTCCTCTCATTTTCTTCATTATTAGTAGATTGTGCAGAATTACTACTAGATGCTTCATAATTTTTACCTTTTATACCTGTGGCTGCAATTGTTGTTTCATCCCCTGAGTCTGACCCCAAATCCTTTTAAATAGCTGCAACAGTCTTCTTCTTCATGCCCTCGAACTTCTTGGGTCTCAGCTCCAGATGCAAGATCCAGCAGTGTTTATCATCATGCCCATCCTTCTTACAGTGAGTGCATGAAGACTTGGTCTTTTGTACAGTATTGGCCTTCCTCTCTTTCCATTTCTGTTTTCTTTTCTCCTTATTCTTGCTTGCAGTGGGTTTTGATGATCCCCCAACTTCTGGGTTCACATTCTTTCCTCTAGCTTCTAGATGTGTAGCCTAAACAAATACCTCATCTATGCTGGTGGGATTAAACATGATAATATTGTGCCTTAAGTAGTTGTGTAGACCACCTATATACTTCAGCAGAGTTTCAGGTGAGTCTAAAGAAATTCCTAGAATCAAAGCTCTTTTCCTAAATTCTTGAGTGTAACTTTGTACACTTTTCCCTTTCAATTGTCGAAGAGTTTGCCAGCTCATCATGGCTTGCTGCATATAGGCTAGTGGATAGAATGATTCTTAATTGCAGAAACAAATTCACTCCAAACAGAAAGAATCTTACCATGCTTCTTCATGCCAGCTTGTGTCCTTCCTTCCCACCATACCAAGGCAATGCCTCCAAGGCGTAGGCTGGCCAGTTGAATCTTACTACTATCTAAATCAATGCTCTGCACTATGCAATAAACATCAATCTGTCTAATCCAATTATCCAGCTTCTCTGCATTCAACTCTCCATCATATATCGGTAAATCAAATTTAACATCTAATTTAATGAAAGATGTTTTCTTTTTGTTTTTAGGGCAACTAGGAGGTGTGGGAAGTTTTTCTTCTTTCCCCTTGCCTTTAGAGTGGTCATGGAGGAGAGATTCTTCTGCTCCTTTATCTCTTTTGGAGTTTGATGCATCTTCCTCTCTACCTTTCTTAAATTCTCTATACATTTCCTCTACCATGGCTCTCATGGTCATGAAACTATCCATGAACTGAGGGTCTAATTCCAAGGGACTTTCTTCTGACATTTTCCTCTCAGGATAGACTCTTCCAATTTCAGGGTTAGTTTCAACCAACTCTCCTTCTCCTAATTTAAGCTTTGATCTAGTTAGCATTCAACAACAAAATCCAGCACAAGCTTGTCTAACCTTAGTAACCTAGAGCTCTGATACCACTTGATCTGGAATTTATCTAGGACAAAGAATTAAAGGTATTACAGACTCATGTGCATGGATGTGCCTATGTTACTTTATGCAATGGATTGATAAGATTGCGAAATACATAAACACTGAGGCAGTTAGAGAAAACATAATAGGAAAACATGTAATACAACAAGTTTAATAAGGAGTTCACCCAATAATCCTGGGCTACGTCTCCTGGTCCAGCTTTCAATGGTGGCCTCTCTATTATGTTTTCAAAGCAGAGTTTATTTACAATAGTGAGCTCAATTTGAGTCTCACTCAACATATATGAATCAGTAGGATTTGAGTACACAGACTCTCCTTACTGGTACTTGACCTCTACTGGTCACAGTAGTATGAGCCCAATCTGAAACTCATACATGACAGGCCTATGCCAAGGAGCTTGCTTGAACCTCTCAAGCTTTCTCTGGAGTGCACAGACTCTCTGACTCTCTCTGGCTCTGTCTAGCTCGAAGCTACCTTCAGGTTAGCTCAGCTTCTTCTCTCTGTTCTCTGCTCTTAGCTTTCTGCGTCTAACTCCTCTGTGTGTGTGTGTCTCTCTCTTCTTCTATCAGTTCATGGCTTTAAAGCCAGTCTGCTTTCTGTTGGTTCATTTATGCTTCCCAGCATTCTAGTTTTCCTTCCTCTATCCGTTCGAACTCCCCTATTCTGCGTCATCATCACTGTGTAATGCTCCATAGGGAGGTGGCCACCTATTCTGCAACGAGTGAGTGTGTCAGGTTCCTTGGACACATTTCAACGGCTGTTATTTCCATTTTCTCCAAGATGCCCGTGAAACACGAATCTTTTTCCAACTCATCTTCCACGTCGGAATTCAAATCCCATGTAATCTTGCTTTACAACCTTGTCAAATCCAGTCATTTATCAAGATATGCCTCCGCCGTTGATCTAGGCCCCCTAGATCCTACGCTCGTCATTCATATCAGGCGGGTAAGTAGCATGACGTTTACCGATCCAATGTGAGCGGTTTTCTCTCTCTTCCACCAAATGTGTGTCACTCAGTTTGTGGCATCGGGCGGGACTTGGTAAAAACTACTTACTGCCTCGAGGCCTTCCGATATCCTGCCGATTTTGTGGAATCCACGGAACTGAATTTGTTACTTTTCTGCATTTCATAGCCATTTCGGGTCCAAGCACTTCGGGGCTTTCCTTCACTGAGGGGGACGCCCTGCGATACGCGATTAATGCATGTATTAGAAACCACCCCCATTTCTTGAATTAGCCTCTGGTTTTGTCAATTTGCGCCAGTGCGCCTTACCATGGGCCAACAGTCTCCGCACTCGACTATGGGTCCTCGTTGCCCTGCGCTGATCACAATTGCAACTGTCACGAGGATTCCTTCTGATAAATTGATTTTTCTAAGACTTGAATCTGTTTAGCATAATTTGAACTAGTTTATGAAAACATAGAGAGTGTTTAGGATCCAATTTGGATCAGAGTTGTACATGGCAGAATGTGTACATCCATCCTATTAATGACCTAAGTCTGGCCATCAGTTTGGGGATGGAAAGTTATGGACTTAGTGAGCTTGGTGTCCAGCATCAACCAGAGACTGGACCAAAATGTACTGAGGAACCTGGTGTCCCAGTCTGAGATGTTAGATTGTGGGATCCCAAAGTGTACCCACACTTGTTCAAAGAAGAGTTTAGCAGTGACTTCTACTATGATATTCTTCTTACAGGCTGCCATAATGGCCATCTTTGAGAATCTGTCGACGACCACAAAAACATAGTCATTGCCATGCTTAGTAGAAGGAAGGCCCAACATGTAATCCATGGAAATGGATTCCCAAGGTCGAATAAGGGTACGCAGTGGAGTATAGATGCCTTGATTCTTGATGCTCAGTTTGGTAATGGCACAGGTAGTGTAGGATCTGATGTATTTCCTGACATCCTGTCGAAGATTCGGCCAATAGAAATACTTCTGCAGTACTGCCACCATTTTCTCGACCCCGAAATGCCCAGTGCCTCGACTCTAGTGCAGTTCCCAAATCATCTTGGCATGCTCGCTTGAAGGAACACAAAAGTGTCCCAGGTGGCATAACAAGGCATCCTTGAGGTGAAATTTTGGAACTTGCTGACCCTCCAAGAGTGTCTGGTATGTGTGGCCGAATTTTGGGTTTCTTTTGTAGAGAAGTGGCCAATCACAAGTCTCATGCCCACAAGAGTTGAGCACGGTGTTTAATGCCATGATCAGTTGTCGGATGAGGTAGTCTGTAACATTATTGGTGTTTCCCTTCTTATACTTGATATTCAAATGGAATTTTTGTAGGTATGTGGACCACTTCTGATGGCGATCATTCTACAACTTCCCTTGTGTCTGTATGAACTACAAAGGATGGTGGTCTGTTTGGATGATCGTTTCCTTCCCCAAAATGTAATTCTTCCATTGTTGAAAAACCTACACAATGGAATACATCTCTTTTTCACAAGTGGGATACTTTCGGACTCTGTCTCAAAGTGTCTCATTGTGAGATTCCATTGGATGCATAGTCAAAGGAATTTGTCTCGATCTCAAATGTTTGTTGCAAGTATGGTAATGTGAGCATTGGTGCAGAACAAAGGCAATTTTTCAACTCTACGAATGCCTTCTGTTGAGATCCAAACCAAAATAATTTTTCTTTCGCTCCTCCCTTGGTGACTTGACTCAAGGCCCAAGTGATATGAGAGAATCCCAACATGAACCTACGGTTGAAATTGGCAAGACCTAGAAAGCTGCGGAGCTCTATCAGAGTGGTTGGGGCTGGTCTGTCCTGAATGACTTGGATCTTAGCTAGATCCACATACACCCCCCGTTCATCAATAATGTATCCCAGATATTGAACCTGGGTCATGAAAAAAGTGCATTTCTCCAAATTGGCACATAGCTTGTGTTGTTGTAGTGTTTGGAGAACCTGTCGGATGTGGTGGAGGTGCTCTTCCCAACTCTGGCTAAAGAGTAGGATGTCATCCAAGTATACCACTACAAATGAGTTGGTTAATGACTGCAATATGTCATCCATCAACCTCATGAAGGTTGCAGGAAAATTCATCAACCCGAAAGGCATAACCAACCATTTGAAAAGGTCCTCCTTGGCTTTGAAGGCAGTCTTCCACACATAAGAGGGTTCGATTGGTACTTGGTGATATCCGGACTTCAATTCAATCATACTAAAATATTTTTCCCCCTTGAGTTAGTCCAGAAGGTCATCAATCCATGGGGTCAGGTAACTATTCAGGACAATGATCTTGTTAAGCTTCCAATAGTTAATACAAAGTCTCCAAGTCCCATCCTTCTTTTGTACCAACACAATCAGGCTTCCACAGGGCGATTAACTCAGTCGAATGTGAAATTTCTATAGCAGCTCCTGAATCTACCTCTTGATTTCTTCGTTCTCTAGAATGGAGCACCGATAGATTGGTCCATTGGAAAATGACACACATGAGGTTAGATCAATAGAGTGCTTGACCTGATAGAGCAGAGGAACCCCTGCGGGGGAGGTGAATATGTCCTCGTACTCCTCCATGACCTCGTCCATATGTTGTTGTCATGTAGAGGGCCCTGTCTGGAGGTCGTGGCCACCATATTCTTCTTTCCCTAAGGACGTATCATCAGGAAAACAAATTTCCTAGTTTTGGCAATGAGCTTACTATATTGTTTTGCAGTAACCAAAGAGATGACAGTAGGCAGTGCTACCTCTGGTATCTTGTACAACTTATTTCCAAAAGTAACAATAACAACACAAGCCCTTGACTCACACGCAGCATGTCCCTTCCACAAGTATGGTTGGCCTAATAATAAATCACAAACATCAAGGGGAGAAACATCACATAATACCTCATCCATGAAGGGCTTGATGCTGTATGGAAGGCGAAATTGTTGGCTCATGTGAAGATCCCATCCATGGTGAAGCCACCCGATGGTATACAGTTGTGGGTGTGCTTTGGTTGGTAAGCCCAATCGCTTCATGACCTATGTCGAAATGAGGTTGTTTTGGCTCCTGCTATCGACAATGTACTGTAATGGAGAACCCTTTACCCACATCTGGGAGTGGTAGAGGTACTCCTCCTATGGATCTTTGGGTTCCTCCTTCTGAATCTTTGTGGTGGCATTGGGCTCCGCATCAATAATTTTCTTCCCTTTTTCATTCCCCTTGTCAGGTTCTGACTCATAGTTGGAACATCCATCTAATTCTGAAGCCTTCAGCTCGTCCACTAGTGGTTGCTTGGTTCGACACTCACATGTGTTGTGAGTGGAGCTCTTATGGAATTGGTGAACACTCAGATTTCTGCTGCTCCAACATGGGGGATAAACACCTGGTCTGGACCTTAAGACAGCTTCTTTTCCGTTTAAAGTGGTGGCTCCGACTGGGGATAATAAGACCAGTTTCCCAGTATGGGTTTTAAAATGAGAGTGGGTGGTTTACGAGTGATTGCAATATAATAATGATAACTTAAATGACCTATTTTATCATGAAAATATCTAGCTAACTTAATCTAATATAAACCCGGGTATTTCTGTATAATGTGTGATCTACAAAGATATCTGCTTGACATGTGATAATAAAGATAACCCATGCATAAAACGTAGATGATAACGTGTAAAGGTAATTTATTTGACTAAGTAGTTAGTCAAAGAAAGGTATAAAATATATCGCATATGTGATGATATATATATATATATATATATATATATATATATATATATATATATATATATATATATAGGAAAATAAATAATCTCAGCTAGGCATCATACAATAGTGCAATTAATGCTTAACAAAAAAAATATCTCACAGACAATTCATGAAAATAAAGTGTAGTCACTAATTAAACAGAAACAGGGCAATCATATAAGATAGAAGTACCATATATGTGAAGTTCTTCTCATATGACTAATGACATAGATCAACTCCTTTCTTCAGAACAAATTATCTTCCAAGTATACAAAATTGCATCAACAAAGGAAAGTAGTCTGATATTTAAAAGAAACGATCATGTTCCATAATTTGACCAAAGCATTCACAAACTTACAATATTGCATTCTTTGCAAATTCTTTTGATAAAACTCTGGACCTTTCTCTAAATGCATGAGAAGGGTATAAATACTATTCTAACTAATGTTCAAAAATAGATTATACAAAAATTTGAGGAGGTTTCAAACAACCTTCCTCCTAACTAGTTAACTAACTCTAAAAATAAAAAGTGACTTGATGAGCAGAGGCTATGATGTCTAAAAATAAAAAGTGACTTGATGAGCAGAGGCTATGATGATGATTTGTTGTCTGCCAACTTGTCCTTCAAATTGCATATATCGACCATCGGTTTGACTTGAGGAGGTGCCCCAAACTATGTTCTGACCTATCTTGCGAAAATTGAATCTGTGAGAGGTGCCAACATCTGCTGGGTTGAATGGAGTAAGAAGTTAAGGGTCATGATTTGACAGTGTGGCTTGACGAGGTATTTCTAATATGACTCCCAATTAGTCTTTGCTAATTTTGTGATTGCTTCCCTTTGAGTTTCCGCTCTTTCCTTCCATCTGTTATGCAAGTCATTTAGATCGGGCAGTTCTTTCGGGTTGCCTTCTTTCACCAAGTTGGTGGCAAACAAAGTATGGTTTACTGCCTTTATTATGTTCTTTGACACCCCGACCACTCTTGCCACTGCTAGTTCGACTTGTTTGATCCTTGCATCCCAATCCATGAAAAGAATGTCCTTGTGTGTCTCCTCGATCTCAGGCAGATTAGCTTTCCTCCCCTCTTCTATTTCTTGCCATTTGATGAACTATGAGATTCTTGTGTTTAGATCAGTAAACTCAGTTCTCTGGTCAATCACTTTATCTGTTAGTTGGTCACTAGTGATCAGATAAGGAGCGATATGTGACATCTTTTGGAAAAAATGTTCTTGTTGTTTTAATAAGAGAGAATTAAGCTCTAACACCTCTTTGATGAATTCCTCAACAATAGGAACATCCTTATATCTTTCCATGGCTTGCTGCAAGTCTTAGAGTTGCATATTTTTGGCCGATATGTCTACTTCGTGGCTTATCTTCAGCACCTCCATGATTTGTTGTAATTGGGCCAACTGCTCAGCAACTTTCCTATTCACACTTTCCTTCTCTGTTTCGAGCTGCTGCTCGAGCTGTGCAATATTCTCTTCCTTTTCCTTCAACAAAACATATATTTCGGTAGCTTTGTCCATGGTGGCGGTTGCATACGCTCTTGTAAACTGTGATAATCTAGTCAAGTTTTTAGCTGGGTTGGAAGGGATTTCCTTCCAAACTATGTCCTTTGACTCATTCCTAGGTGTGAGTTTGGGTGTTTCTATCCTTCTCCTTTTCCTTTGTCTTCTTACTACATCCTTGTGCAGCGGGTTGTAGAACACATCAAAAGGAGGGATCTTGGTCACCTACAAGACAATTTCTGATGTGGGCAGAACAAGGATGATCTTAGTCTACTGAGATGTTGTCACTTGCTCATCCATTGGTTCAGACTCTGTATTCTTTTGAACATGCAGAGGAGTTTGATACTCCGTAGTTTCCTAGGTATCTGTTGTCTTGGGAGTGTCTTGTAATTTCTTATTGAATTGATCCCACTCCTGCTCCAAACTGCTGCTTTTGATCTCTGAACCAATATCTTTAAGTGGGGTGCTCATACCCTACTTTTCAGCTAACTTCCTGCTGGATTCTGTTGTATTCTTGGTGTCTTGGGCCTTCCCTGTATCTAGTGCTTTCCCTGTATCTACTTGAGACTCTATGCGAGAATCAGGTCCCTCGCTATTGACAATCACACTAGGCGTAGGCTTGTCTTCGATTTTTAACAAGTGTAGTGGGATTACCTCAAGCCTTTTGTTTCTGAACTCCTGAAAGCTCTCAAAATCTTCAGGACTTAGATTGGTCTTTTCCCATTCGAGTGATTATTCAAAGGATTGAGCCGACTATAAAAGGTCTTCAAAATCATTAGCCTCATGGTTATAAGGCTTGATCTTTACTACAGTAGTGATGTTATGTGCTATCTTGTCTGGATCAAATTTCCTTTTGGGAAAAGTATGGAGCCTGAGGCTTTCCAGGCTTACTGACTCCTTTATTGCATGGTTAAAATTTTCTAATGAAAAGGAACCACACCTAATAGGAAAATATGGCCATAATAAATTCTTGTTTTCTTTCAGAACTTTGATCAAGCCTTTTCCCATGGTTTGGTGGGCTATTTCTCTTACTAAAAATTTATTAGAGACATACAAAGGGATGACATGTGGGTCTATTGTACTACCAAAAACCCTAATGTAGGTGAACCTTTCTTCAACAAAACATTTTCTGACAACCAGAAGGTCTATAGCGGCTTCTTGGGAAAACCTGGGGGCTTTCTTATTGGAAATTAATTGGTGTAATGGAAAAATAATAGCATGGCATATTTTATAAAAATGGGGTATTTAATGGGATTCCCAAAAACTTTTATGGTTGTGATTGATAGGGTAGGGGTCCTGCAAGGTCCATTTCCAACCCATGATTGGAAATTTAGTGTAGAAACAGATGGCATCCATAATCTAGGCACTAAAATAGAATGGAGGAAGGTTCTCTGGAGATGAGGATCTCTTCTGACGATATTCGGTGACGACAATGGCTAGTTTATCAGATAGGATGGTGGCCCAATTGATGATGTGGGAATTAACACAAGAATCAATCAAATGAATCCATTCTATGGAAAACTTAGCATTATTAGGTAACCCATATAGTCTACATAACATAGCAACTGCATAGTTGTAGGGGTTTTCCAAAGAGGCTACAGGATACATACCTGTTTTATCAAATTTGAACTTGTTCTCCAATACCCTCCAGCCTTGGATCATCTCGAAGGTTTCTTCGTTCTTCTTTGTGAAGATGGCCACGTATGTTTTATCATATATATCCTGAAGATCAGGTATATGGTACATTTTCTTCAGGACTTCCACTTTGAATGACCCCATGAGTTCCATTTTCGAGTTCCTAAATTGCCTATCTTCAATGGTGAGTTTTCCACCGCCCACCTAACCATATCAATGTATGGAAGGATTTTTTCTCTCGCTCCTATTCTGTGAAGGAAACAACAGCTAGGATCCTTGAATTGGAGTCTCGTAGGCCTTATTAAGTCAATCTTCACTTTTGTGACAGTAATCTTGGGACGCTTATCCTCAAGTCTATTGTATATAACCTCCCAAGCTATTACTCCCCCATCAGCACTGCAGTGCTCTGCTTTTTCTGTTTCTACATCACCTTCTGCAATGACATGTATTTTGTAGATTGCCTAAAATGGATGAGATATATCAGCGCAGACAATATTGGGCAATTAATCTTGAAAGCTTTGTGAAATGACTTTGAATCGTGGGAGGATTTCAAAATAGATACTCAATGTTAACTAGCCATAACTTGAAAAATCACTACCTCTCCTCGGGGTGCTAAACATTAATTACGGTGTCAAATAGTTCATTATTATATTAAAACACAATTACTTCCCACACTTGCTGCTTTATTCGCGCATCGCAGTTTTTAAAACGATGTTATATAGCGTTACCTACTTATAATGCGAAATGCGATTGCGGATATCACAATATAGCATTTCGCAAATCGTTAACAGATGACATAGTGGCACTCCTTATTTACTTGCGACTCCTCCCAAATTTGATTGTGATTTCTTAAGGGGTTTTGATCGGTATGTCGCAGCGGGAGGTTTGATCGCATATCGCAATTTCTTTAAGGTGTTTATGATCATCACATGGGAAAATGTGATTTGTGATTTGCGATGAGGATCCTAAACTTGGGTTGTTCTAAGAGTTTTCAAGGCAATTTCTTAGAGTTAGGATTTATTTTTTTAAAGACTAAAAAAAATAAAAAGGGTCCCCATTTATATGTCTAACATTAGCTATTACTATATATAAATGGGGGGGTTGTTTCATAGTACAACAATTGGCAATTCACTTGGGAGAACTAGTTATCTCTGATTAGTTTTCTGAAATTTCTAGAACTTTCAAAGTAAGAAGAGTTATAGGAATAATAATTACATGAGTTATAAAGTAAACAACATTTCTCTAGAATCATAATCACTTACTCAGACTATTTATTCAACTACTTTACCCTTTGTAGTGATAAAAATACAAATGCCTTCACTAGTCAATATTAAGATTTAAAGAGAAATAGCAGGTGTCTTCTACATATTAGTTTTTGTTTTTTACTCATTTATCACAGATAGAGCCTCTGCTGCCAGCAAGCGTTCATAGCCTCGACATGGTTATCTTTTAACCAACAATGATTCATTGTCCCATCTGAAGCAATCTTCAAAATTCAAAATGATATTCACTTGCTTCCAATCTCATTTGGAGCTTGTCCTTTTTCATTTTTATATAACATTTTTTTTTAAGTTTCTTAAAAGACATTATCTAGGCTTGGTAACCTAATAATGACAATTCCACTCACTGGTTGTAACTAAACTAAACAAGCTGGCTCTTGATGAGACCCCTTGTCCTTTGATTGATTAGATCATTGGCTATTACCCTATTTTGGTATGCAGTTTTGGTAATATCAGTTTAATTATTTCCCTATGATCATGGTAAACAAGCTCGTAATGAGACTTATTATCTTCTAAGTATTTTATATTTTAGAATTACACTTTGAAAAAGGAAAATTTTATCAAATGGGGTGAATCATTGGCTCATTTAAGAGTTTTGTATGATAATGATAGAGTTTTAAGATACACATTTGTAGAAAGTCCTTACTATGTTAAAGATTCTTTTCTTGACTGATAACAACACATCTATACATTGTAAAGGTAAGAGTTTGTTCATAGAATAAATGTTTCAGCAAGATCAAGTTTTTCCAAATAAATCAGGCTTACTTTGATACTCAAATGTGTAGAAATTTTCTACAAATCCAACTCTGATACCATGTAGAAAATCCTATGTAGGTTAACCCGATAATGCAATATAATCAAAGCAAAATACTATAACCTACTTCTACTATCAATTTGCGGAAGCTTAAAGATCGAGTTGAAAAATATAACCAGAAGAAGAAGAATCAATCACACAATACACATGAAAATACTTTGGGGAAAACCTCAGCTAAAAACCCCACTATTTGTATTATCATACAAGGTGGAAGTACATAGGAATTATACAAAGCCTTAGCTCTTACAACTAGCCAGCTCTTAGTACAATCCTCACAGATGCTCACAGGAAATATTGGCTGCTCTTCAGCCTTCCTCTCTACCCTCCAAGCTTTTATTTCCTTGCTTTGTTCCTTGTGGGTGATTTTCCTTTACCAAGTGGAAAACCAATCTCACACACTATCAAAACTGCACAATCCTCAAGGATTCATTGCCTTGACTGCATGCATGAGTTTAGTTTATAAGAAAACACATGTAACTGATAGTACATTGTCCTTGACATTAATCTCAACTGGGTCTTTCTCAGAATAGACATGCATGAGTTTCTAATGAGGGAATCTTCAATTAACTGGAGTAGCACTAGTTGAGTGCATGAATGCATCAACTGACTGTTAACTCTCTATTAGTTCCTCAAACAGTTTGGAACTAATTTAACTGGACTTGACTCAGTAAACTAAGTTAACTAATTACAACTCAAATATAACTCAATCTTATCTCCTTAATTTGAGGGATAACTCTTGCATGACTTCATAAAGACTTCTAACTTGAATTTCTCCAACTATTTAATCCAAAATGAATTAATTAATTATTTCCAAGTAGTTGTTAAGACTAAATTCGATTTAAATTCACAATTTAATTCAAGGACAAATTAAATTGGAATATTCTTGTTGCCATATTTCAACACTCCCTCTCAACAAGAAATGGATTATCTGCCACCCCGATCCTGTCTCTATGGAACTCGAATTTACACTTTGAAAATGCCTTTGTCAAAATGTTAGCATCTTGCTCCTCCATCAAAATATATTGCAGCAACATGATCCTCCTTGCTACGTAGTCTCTGACATGGTGCTTGTAAAGGCAACGGGAACTCACAACTGATTTGTTCTTCGGTCTCGGAACCACGTCCCAAACACTGTTTCGAACTATGGAGTCATACTTCTCTGCCATAACATCAACCCAAATCGGTTGTTGCACTGCTTCCTCAAAGGAATATGGCTCGGTCTCAACACATTCCCGATCAAGGGCCATGTATCCAGTGTACCTCTCAGGTGACCTCCTCTGTCTGCGCTGAGAAGATGGTGCTCCCACATTCTCTCTCGCATCCTTCAACAATCTGTCAGCTTCTCTTGTGCACTTTCATCCATCTCTGGAAGACTTTGCTTGAGTGGATGTCTCCACTCCTGGAACCTCTGCATGCGGCTACTCCACATCAGTCGTAGGCTCCTCTGTAGAAATTTTGTAGAATTTTTCCTACAAATCAGCTAGCTTTGATACCATGTAGAACTTTTTCTACAAATCAGCTAGCTCTGATACCATGTAGAAATTTCCCACCTGTAGATCAACCTGGTAATGCAATGTACTAAAGCAAAACACTTGATCTACTTCTACAAACAATTTAGTGAAAGCTTAATCAACCATAAGCAACATCAATAAGACCACATATAACTGATAATAAGGAATCAATCACACATAACACATAAGAATTTACCTGGGGAAAGCACCTACCTAAAACCCCATCTCTGTATTATCATACAAGTGGAAATATAGTCCGGATTACACAAAGCCTTAGCTCGGAATCTATCCAGCTCTTAGTACAATCCCTCTGCTGCTCATAGACAGTTAAAGGCTTCTCACAAACCTTCTCCTCTGCCCTCCAAGCCTCCTATTTCCTTGTGCAGTTTCCTTGGGATCCAGTGTTGCCACCTGTGTGAATTGGCATCTTCACACACTCACTAACCTCTGATATAACTACACAAACTTGAAGGAGATCAATCCTCATCATGGATGAGCTTCCTTTATAGGAAAAATATTTATCCAAATGATATTACACTATCCCTTCTCTAATCTCAACTGAGTCTCTGACAGAACTGACATGCATCAGTTATCCATGAGTGAATACACAGTTATCTAAAAATAACAGTTGTCACATGCATGCAACCATCAACAAACTGTATCTCATTAATTTAACAACTTGTTAAACTAATCTAACTGAACTTGACTAAGTTAAACTAAGTCAACTGATCCTCTCAATATAGAACTCATCCTTAATTCCTCAATCAGTGGAGCAAATCAAGGACACATTCCCCAATTAGTGGAGAAATAATTGCATGTTCTCACAAAGACTTCAAGTTTGCTTTTCCTTAACTAATTAACTCATGGAGAATTAATTAATTAATATTCAAACTGTTGGTAAGACCAAATTCAAATTTTACTTCCTATTTTAGACCAGGGACTGTCTAAAAATAGGAATCCAACTTGAACTACTAAAAATAGAACTTCTATTTTTAGCACTTCCATTTTTCATTCCCTGTTGCCCAATCCAGCACTAATGCCCAAACTACTATTTTTAGCAGTGCTATTTTTAGCACTTCTATTTTTAGCAATTTCTTGTTGCCAATTTTCAACACTCCCTCTCAACAAGAAAGGCTTCCTCTCGAACTCGATCCTGTACCTCTAGAATGTTCTGCATGCAACACATCTACCAAATGTGGTTGCTCCAGCAACTCTCGGAACAAAAAAAACTCCCAACTAACCACTCTGTTAGGCTAGAAACATACTCTGATGCTGAAGCTCTACCTACTACTGACAAGTGCTCCCTCTCTAACCTCTACGCTACTGCAACATCTCCATGCATCTCGCACCGTTGCACCCTTCTATGTGCTACCCTGCACAATGCAACACACTTGTGCCTCTTGCATTGCTATAGTCTGGATGCACTGCGCTGTCCTGGGATTCCCTGCATTATAGCTCTCTTTGTCGCTCCATCTGCATCTGTCTCTACCTAATCAGTCAATTTCTGCTACTCCACATTGGGGCTCCCGTAGCAAGGTCTCATCCAAAAGGTTGGGTACCTCAAGGATCCTGCCCCTCCTCCATGGGACGATCACTCCACATCGCCCTGCCTCCTACCTAGAGGTATGGCTGCATGTGATCCCTCTGCCCACCTGGCTCGAAGTTTCCCATTACTAGAGGTCTTTGAATGCGTAGATGTCTCTACTCAATCTCCTCTCAGCTTCCCCTATTGTGGCTGCTCCACAACCTCTTGAAGTTGTTGCACCAATCGTGGCTCCTCCACAATTGTCTGAGACTTCTTCTGGCACTGCATGTTGAGAGGTAATATACTCTCCCTCTCAATCATCAAGTATCTAACCTTTGCCTTGCTCCTCAAGGCTTTGCATGCATCTTGTACCTCAAGTGCATACAGGTTCTTGGCTAGCACACCAATCTATTTCCACTTTCCCGCCATCACGAAATTTTCTAGAAAAAGAGCTGATTTTAAATCAACGATATCTCCCTCATCCGAACTCCGATTTAGTCGATTTGTTTTTTGATTTTGGGTATTTTTTCCGCAAGGAATCCAAATATGCTATTTAGTTTTGAAAATTTTGTACAGAAATTTTCAGATCTGCTCTGCAAACTCTCGGCCCAAAACTCAAAACTTTGAAATCTCTTCTCAGTATATTGTTCTCTCCTTGATCACCTGTGCTCTGATACCATGTAGAAATTTTGTAGAATTTTTCCTACAAATCAGCTAGCTTTGATACCATGTAGAACTTTTTCTACAATTCAGCTCGCTCTGATACCATGTAGAAATTTTCCACCTGTAGATAAACCTCGTAATGCAATGTACTAAAGCAAAACACTTAATCTACTTCTACAAACAATTTAGCGAAAGCTTAATCAACCACAAGCAACATCAATAAGAACACATATAACTGATAAGAAGGAATCAATCACACATAACATAGAATAATTTACCCGGGGAAAGCACCTACCTAAAACCCCATCTCTGTATTATCATACAAGTGGAAATATAGTCCAGATTACACAAAGCCTTAGCTCGGAAGCTATCCAGTTCTCAGTACAATCCCTTTGCTGCTCATAGACAATCAAAGGCATCTCACAAACCTTCTCCTCTACCCTTCAAGCCTCCTATTTCCTTATGCAGTTTCCTTGGGGTCCAGTGCTGCCACCTATGTGAATTGGCCTCTTCACACACTCACTAACCTCTGATCTAGCTACACAAAATTGAAGGAGATCAATCCTCATCATGGATGAGCTTCCTTTATAGGAAAAATATTCATCCAACTGATAGTTCAATGTCCCTTCTCTGATATCAACTGGGTCTCTAACAGAACTGACATGCATCAGTTATCCATGAGTGAATACACAGTTATCTGAAAATAACAGTTGTCGCATGCATGCAAGCATCAACCAACTGTATCTCATTAATTTAACAACTTGTTAAATTAATCTAACTGAACTTGACTAAGTTAAACTAAGTCAATTGATCCTCTCAATATAGAACTCATCCTTAATTCCTCAATCAGTGGGGCAAATAAAGGACACATTCCCCAATTAGTGGAGAAATAATTGCATATTCTCACAAAGACTTCAAGTTTGTTTTTCCTTAACAAATTAACTGATGGAGAATTAATTAATTAATATTCAAACTGCTAGTAAGACCAAATTCGAATTTTACTTCCTATTTTAGACCAGGGACTGTCTAAAAATAGGAATCCAACTTGAACTACTAAAAATAGAACTTCTATTTTTAGCACTTCTATTTTTAGCAATTTCTTGTTGCCAATTTTCAACATCCTCCTCCTTAGGAACCAACAGTTCCTCCACAGCCTGTAGTTGGAGCTCGTTCTCAAGGGAAACTCGCATGGCCTTTTGCTCATCAAACTTGAGATCTCTGTGAACCACTGTCCTCTGACTGGTAGGCAAGTACACCCGATAGTTGTGAGGTGTATCAGTGTACCCCACAAATATACCTAACTCTGCTGTTGGCTCAAGCTTCTTTTGTACATCCTTTGTCACATGGCAATATGTCGATGAGCCAAATATCCTAAAGTGACCCACATCTGGTCTCTTAATGGAGAAAGCTTCCTCTGGTGTCTTCATCCCAAGTATGTGATGCAGGCTTCTATTATGCAAATAGACCATTGTCTTGCATGCCTTAACCCACAAGTGAAGTGGTAGGCCTTGGTCATGCAGCATTTCCCGTGCTTCCCCTACAATAGTTCTTTTCTTCCTCTCAGCCACCCCATTCTACTGTGGGTTATGAGGTGCCGTCGACTCTCGTTTAATTCTTTCCACTGCACAGAAGTCCTTAAACTCTTGAGAGACATATTCTCCATGGTTGTCGCTTCTCAAGGCCTTGATCTTCTTCCCTGACTCTTTCTTGACCAAAGCTTTGAACTCACAAAAATTTATGAAGGTTTGGTCCTTCTTCTGCATGAAATAAATCCAGCATTTACGAGAATAGTCATCAATGAAAATCACATAATGCCTTTGCTTCATTGTGTATGCCGTCGAGAATGGTCCACACAAATCCGTATGAACACACTCTAAGATACCCTCTGCTCAACTGTCTTAAACATGAAAGGAAGACTTGGTGTACTTTCCCAAGGTAAAACCTTTGCATGTGTCAACTTGCTCAAGTTTACCTTTAGGAAGTCCTATAGATATCTGTTGTATTATCTTCAAAGACCCATGATGCAAATGGCCCAACCGCTTGTGCCACAGCTCGCCAATGTCTTGGCTTTGCACCAATTCTACTTTCATACTCAATGTTGCACAATCATCTACCTCTAGTTTATAGAGATTCTTCACCCGAATCTCTATGCTCTTGGTTTGACCCGTGGCTATGTGTCTTAGGAACGCCTTTCCTTTACTGAAGACAACATCATAGCCTTTTTCCTCCAACATTACGACCGATACCAAGTTCTTCTTCAGTCCAGGCACATACATCACATTTGTCAAGGTGATAGGAGGTCCATGCTCCCTCTGAAAAGCAATCGTTCCCACTCCTAAAACACTATACCTTCCGTCGTCACCCATATCTATGTGCATCTTGAGGTCTTTTTCGTACAAGGCACTGAATAAATTTTTATCACCGGTCATGTGGAATGAGTCTCCACTGTCAAGATACCAGACACAACCCATCATCAACGACACCATGCATGTGATGAGGGTAAAGTCCATTTCAAACTGAGAGGCTAATGCCTCACCTTCCTATCCTTCTGAGGATCCCTTCTTGGACTTCTTTGATGGGGAATTAGTTACATAATGTCCCATCTTGTGACAATTAAAGCATCTCACTTTAGACATGTCACCCTTCTTCACTCCACGAGAAGAATTCGATTTGAAATGGGAAGCCTTCCCCTTCCCTTTCCTTTCCTTACTTGCTAAGGCCGGATTTTCTTCATCATCATTCTTGGATGAAGAACCACCTCGTGTTCTCCTCCTGATCTCCTCCTACATAAGATCTGACCACAGTCATTCCTAATCCGACAATTTCTCCCTTCCATTCACAAAGTCCTGGTAGCTATTCCAACTCTTTGGAAGGCAAAGGAGAGTGAGGCTCACCCTATCATCATCGGCAGTAGTTATTCCCACACTACCAAGCTCATCTCTATAGGTGGTGAGCTTATTCATATATGTGGAAATAGTATCGCCCTTCTCCATCTTGATTCTTCGAAGCTTATCCTTGAGCGCCAGTTTCCTCTGGTCGCTACTGTCCTGGTATAGGTCCTTTAATTTCTTCCACATTGAAAATGGAGTATCCTTCCCATGGAGACTCAAGACAATATGTTCTCGAACTCCCTCAAGGATGATCCATCTCACCTTTGCCACACACTTCTTCCACTAAACCAACTCTTATGCATTATTTGAAGCTGGCTTTGGGATTTCATGATCAATGAATTTCCTCAAGCCATTGTCTTCTAATACAGCCTCCATTCTATCTTTCCATGCTATTCGAGCTACCTTCCAAGGCATACTTGAGTCTCAAGCCATAGAACGCCATTGGCCAATTTTGAAGTATGATATGAATTCGATTTGCACCTACAACCCTGGAATTCAAACTTTGAATTCTCTTCTCAGTATATTGTTCACAGCTCCGATACCATGTAGAAATTTTTTACAAATCCAACTCTGATACCATGTAGAAAATCCTATGTAGGTTAACCCGATAATGCAATATAATCAAAGAAAAATACTATAACCTACTTCTACTATCAATTTGCGGAAGCTTAAAGATCGAGCTGAACAATATAACCAGAAGAAGAAGAATCAATCACACAATACACATGCAAATACTTTGGGGAAAGCCTCGGCTAAAAACCCCACTATCTGTATTATCATACAAGGTGGAAGTACATAGGAATTATACAAAGCCTTAGCTCTCACAGTTAGCCTGCTCTCAGTACAATCCTCACAGATGCTCACAGGCAATCTTGGTTGGTCTTCAACCTTCCTCTCTACCCTCCAAGCTCCTATTTCCTTGCATTGTTCCTTGTGGATAATTTTCCTTTACCAAGTGGAAAATCAATCTCACACACTATCAAAATTACGCAATCCTCAAGGATTCATTGCCTTGACTGCATGCATGAGTTTCCTTTATAAGAAAACACATGAAACTGATAGTACATTATCCTTGACATTGATCTCAACTAGGTCTTTCTCAGAATAGACATGCATGAGTTTATGATGAGGGAATCTTCAGTTAACTAGAGTTGCACTAGTTTAGTGCATGCATGCATAAAGTGACTATTAACTCTCTATTAGTTCCTCAAACAGTTTGGAACTAATTTAACTGGACTTAACCTAGTAAACTGAGTTAACTAATTAAAACTCAAATATATCTCAATCTTATCTCCTTAATTTAAGGGATAACTTTTGCATGACTTCAGAAAGACTTCTAACTTGAATTTCTAAAACTAATTAATCCAAAATGAATTAATTAATTATTTCCAAGTAGTTGTTAAGACTAAATTCAATTTTAATTCACAATTTAATTCAAGGACAAATTAAATTGGAATATTCTTGTTCCCATATTCCAACAAAATGTCCTAATTATTTTTTTAACTTTTCTTACTTATAGAAGCGAAAAATCAAAAAAATTATCAAAGATTTTATTTTGAAAAATTGAAAGTAAATACTACTTAACCTTTATGTTCCTAAGAATTTTAAAGGGGATATAATACAAAATTAGAAGAGGTTATCTTCTAGGAAAAGTATTTCTTGAGAATTTTCCCATTAACGAGCAAGGAATATGTCCTTCCTGATAAGACTTGAAAAAGAAATGTTGATTGACCAATTTTCTCAATGACTTGGAAAGGGCCAAGCCATAGTCTTTGGAATTTTGTATGTTTACCTTTTTCTTCATGTGCTTTGTCCCATTTCAAAACCAAATCACCTACTTCAAAAGTCTTATGACTAGCAGAGGTTGTATCAAAAGAGGCTTTGACTAATTTTAGATGATGGAAGTGGGTTGCTTTAACCTTTTCTCATTCTTCCTCGAGTTTAAGAATTTGGAATTGTCTTACTTGGAGAGAGGAGGAATGGTTTTCATCGATGAATTGCACTAGGGCGAGAGATGGAATTGCTATGTTTATGGGGATAACAACTTATTTTCCATAAACTAAAGCAAAAGGAGACGAACCGATGGGGGCCTTCTGTGTAATTCTGTCTGTCCAAAGAGGAAATGTCAATGCTTTGTGCCAATTCCTATGATTTTGGTCAGTAGTCCTTTTAATGATTTTGATGAGGTTTTTGTTTGTCAATTCTGCTAATCCATTACCTTGTGGATAATAGTTGGCTAAATACTTTAATTTAAAATATTTGACCATTGTATTTCCAGAAAAATAAGACGCATTGTCAAACATTAAAGCTGTGGGTAAGCCAAACCTGGTAATTATGTACTGATCAATGAAATCTGTGACACTTTCTGTATTAGCTATCATTAGTGGGATAGCTTCTACCCATTTTGTAAAATAATCAGTAGTTGTAAGGATGTATTTGTGTTGCTTGGAAGAGTTAGGAACCATCTCACCAATTATATATAATCCCCATTGTTCAACTGGTTGTTGGATGTTCACTAGTTGCAAAGGGTATGTTGGCTTCTTTTCTGTTCCAGTTGCAGTTTGACAGGTTTTACATTTTCTTGCATATTCATGCACATCCTTGAATAGTGTTGGCCAATAATAACCTGCATGGAGCATTTTTTCAGTTGTGGTGTTTCCTCCAAAATGTCCTCCTACTGGTCCATCATGTAATTCCTGCATGACCTTTTCAGCTTCAGGCTTTTCTAGACCTCTTAACAATACCGAATCATAATTTTTCCTAAACAATACATCATTGATTAATTCATACTGTTAAAGCACACTTTGTTTTATAATTCAGATGCATAGGGGCATATCCATTCTTCAAATAAAACTTCAAATCCGCATATTGCGATTGTGCATCATTGAGGCTTACCTCTGATATTTTCACTTCATTACCTTGGTCTTCTTCTGTTGATAGGTGGGAAGCTCCAGTTAACATTGTGGAAAACCCTTGGCCCTTAACAATTTTAGCTAGCCAGATTTCTACATCGTACTCTTGAAGCACAGTAACCCAATTGACTCTTTTCTCCCCTACTTCTCTTTGAATCAATAATTGCCTTACTGCAGGGTAAGGTACTATTATTTTTGTATGGGTTTTAAGAAGAAAAGTTTTGAAATGTTTCATGGTTTTAAAAATAGAAAAAGCTTCTTTCTCAACAGCTGAATAATTTAACTCGGAACCTTGCCTTTAGAACTGAAAAAAGAGATGGGTGCCTCGATATTTTGATCGTTTAGATGTGTTAAAATTGCTTCATATGATGTATCGGATGTAAAATTGTATAACACAAAAGGTTTCAGAAAGTCTGGAGTTGTTAAAGGAGAATTGATAATGGATTTTTTAATCAACTCAAATAACTCTCTTTCATCTTTACCCCACTTGAAGACCACGTTTTTTCTTATCATTGCTTGAAGGGGTAGGAAAATCTGTGAAAAATATAGAACAAATCTTTTTACAAAATTAATTTGGCCTAGGAACAATTGCATGGTATTTTTGTTATGTGGGAGAGGAATTTTTTCAATCTCTTGGACTCTATCAGGATCAATGTAAATCCCTTTCTTGGACACTATAAATCCAAGGAGTTTGCCTTCTGGTAAAGCAAAATAAGATTTTTTGGGATTTAAGGAAATGCCATATTTCTTGCATCTTTCAAAAATGTGCTTTAGGTCATTTAAATGATTGTTTGTGTCCTTAGAATAGACTGTGATGTCATCTAGGTAAAAAACAACTAATTTATTAATCATACCTTTGAAAGAAATATCCATAGAACGTTGAAATGTAGCACTTGCATTTATTAGTATGAAAGGCATCTTCTGATAAGCGTATGTCCCCCACTTTGTCCTGAATGTTGTCTTCAATCTGCCACTTGGATGTACAAGAATTTGATTGTATCCTGAAAATCCATCTAGAAAAGACATTAATTTGGAACCTACAACTGATTGCAATATTTGCTCCATAGTAGGAAGAGGAAAGTTATCCTTTTGATGAGTTGTATTTAGATTTCTAAAATCAATACAAATCCTAATATCACCGTTCTTTTTCCTCACAGGGACCATATTTGATACCCACTTTGAGTGTCTAATAGGAAAGATTATTTTGGCTTTGAGAAGCTTGTTCAATTCATATTTGATTTGACTTTCAAGGTTTGGGTGAATTTTCCTAAGCTTTTGTTGTACTGTCTTTTCATTCGAAGTCATTGGTATGGTATGTTGAATTACAGAGGTATCGTAGGTCTTGAGATCTACATAATCCCAGGCAAAGACACCTTTATATGTTTTTAACAACTTAATGAATGATATCCTTTCTTCAGATGATAAACCAAGACCTAGGTTGAGATTTTGAGGTTTTTCAATTGAACCTAGGTTTACTACTTCAAATCTCAGAGTGGAACTCTAAGTTTTGGAGTTGGTAGTCTTCTTGAATCTATCCTTTAAATCATAAAGATCTTCCATCTTAACTACAAACTTTGGAATTGGGTTTTGATATTGTTTATGGTTGATTTGCAGATCATGCTCATGTTCATCTATGATTTGTTCCTCATAAGACCCTTCTAATGTAAGGAAATCGATTATATCTGCATCATTATTAAACACTCTCCAATTTGCCACATTATCGTGAATGGACGCCTTAAAAAATAACTCTATTGAAAATCTATCTGGACTAAATTCTTTCGAAGGTATAAGCTTGGATTCCACATTAGCAAGTAAATCAGCACTTGTGTTTTGCAATATGGGAACTAAAGAAATGTTAAAAGCAGTGAAATGAGAAGTAAGATTCTGGGCAAGAGATTGATAATGTTTAAGGTGCCCAGACACACAATGAATTGTATTTCTTACCTGTTTAACAATTATTTCAGAATCCCCATATACTTGCAAATATTTGACATTAAGGCCAATGGCTTTATACAACCCTTGAATCAATGCTTCATATTCCGCGGTATTGTTAGTGCATTGAAATTCAAGTCTGCAGGCTAACATGGTTTTCTCTCCTTGTGGGTTGATTAAAATACATCCTGCACCTGCACCATCTTCAGATTTGGAACCATCAAAATAAAGAGTCCAAAATAATGAATTATCTAAAATTTTATCTACTATATTTACACACTTTGAAGCATCTGTTTGTGAAAAATTCTCTATTTGAGACACTACAACATCATTCGGAAAGGGGGACCTTTGAGCATTAAAAGATCCCAAAAATGACTCAGCTGAGTAATTACCAATGATATTATTGGTGAAGGCAACAGGTTCATTGCTTCCCTCGAGATCAGTGAATGTGTATTTCATGGACTTCTTGCGGTCTACTCTGATTTGGTTTGGTTTACTGTTGTGTGGCAACCAGAAGTGAGACCAATTAGTTGCGAAGTATCCATGAAAATTTTCAAACCAATCCCTACTTAGAATTAAACCATAAAATTCGGGGATATCAACCACTAGAGTATCGATTATCTACAAAACTTTTGGATTAGAGCAAATCCTAATTGAAACTGATGTTATTTCTCCAAGTACCTCTACGTATGTCCTGTCCAATTGAACTATATGTACTGTAGATTTTTGAGGCGTAATATTCAATTTGGTGCACATGGTCCTTGGCATAATATTTGAAAAAGTGCTTGAATCAACAAGGCAATTATGGACATTTCTATTGAAAATCTCATAAGTAAGAAGAAATGGAGGTGTATGCGAGATAGACCTATTACCTATCAGGACCAAATCTATCAGATTTACTTTGTTTGAAGATGAGGGAGGATTTCCCTTATCGTAGGTAGCTTGAGTAAATACAGTAAATGGTAGAGGGGATACAGGTACTACTTTTAACTCTCTTAATAGTTTTTTTTTTTTTTTTGAGTTTAGTGATTTCGTGTAATGAAATGTTTCCTCTCATCTTTTTCATATCTTCTACTATGTTATATTCCACTGTATCTGATATTACCAATGTTTTGGAAGTATTTGTCTTAGACTTCTTACTTATTGTTTTCTCCTTTACAGGAGTAGTAGTTTTATGTTTATGATTTGTAGTTACTGGCATATCTTTTGCTTCTTCTTTAGTTGGAAGAGTGAAATCCCATATTCCATTTAATTCAACTTCTTCTTCCTCTTTGGCTAGTGAGCCTTCTTTTGTTTCTTGATTAGATTCAGCATTTGAAATAATATTTGGTGGTTGCGATGTAGAATAAGGGTTTCATTTAAATGAGCGAAAAGGTTTCTTGGGAGCAGAGGATTCTGCGTCCTGCTTCTTGATTTCAACCATATCATTGGACATGGTTTTTAACACTTTTTGAAGGCTTTCAAGATTGAAAGGTTCCTTTGAATTTTTCTTTTTTGACTCATCCTTAAATGTTACTTTCTTTGACTTCGTTTCGTTTGTCTATGATCTCTTTTCTAAAGTTATAATCGTTATTTCTACAGACATGGCTTCTTTCATGTTTTCTACAAGGGTAGCCTTATTGGCTCTATCTACAAAAATTGCAATATGAGAAGGAAGAGAGGATATGTACCATTCTATTTGTACATCTACTGCAGGTTTTGAGGCAGCTGGGATTTTGTTTAGTAACTTGTTAAATTTGGTGTTGAAGTCTTTGATACTTTCATCTAAATTTTCTTTTAAGTTAGAAAGATCATTGATTAAGGATGCAATGGTCCTGTCATCACCAAATTTTGCAAGAAACACTTCTTTAAAAGTATCCTAGTCTCTTATTGAATCTGTTGGAAGGGAAAAATACCAAGACCCAGCAAATCCTTGGAAGGTATAAGGAAACAGTCTGATAACAATAGCTTCATTTGCAACTCCATTAAGGCTCATGGCTAACATAAAGTTATTTAGATGTTCTTCAGTTGGAAGACCATCATCAAGATTTTACTTAGGTAACCATTTTTCTGGTTTTTCTGGGAGAGCATTTGGATCAACAACTAGTACAGGACCAAGATTTGTCCAAGGTTGAGCAGGTTGATTGGCCATAGCTTGAGTCGGAGACTGGGAAAATGGGAATGCCAGGCCAGAAGTAGTTATAGATGGTGAAGAACTTACTACTGGGCTAGTACTACTAATAGCAGTACTAGTTGGAGAAGTGGATAGTTGGGAAGCAATGGATTGAGTAGAAATGGATGGAGAAGTGAATCGATGGAAGGGTTATGTGATCTCACTGGTATCCAATTCAGATATTGATGTAATAACTTTCCTACGTCGTGGAGGGTTAATACACCAGTTTCTCGTAATAAAGAAGTAAAACTTTCTTCAGAAGCTTCAGGCTATTGGAAATACTGAGAGGGGGGTGAATCAATATTTCTTTTTCCCACTATTGTTTTACTAGTTAAAACATATATATTCAGAGCACAAAATGAACAGTAAGAATCAATGCTTTTATTAATATAACTGTGCAGTAAAATAAATACAATAAATAGATGGTCACAATCAGTTGCCAAGCTCCAACTTGGACTTTGGTGAGGCTCCAACCTCCAGAGCACCAACTCTATTTTTCCAAGACACCAATCTTGGACTTAGGAGCACCAACTCCCAAGGACTTCAATCCTGTTTAATTCTGAGGCTCCAACCCCTTTGGTATACACCGGTGTGCTGCTGCAAACTTTTTTTTTTTTTTCAGCTTCCACTGCTTCTGCTGCCCCCTTTGCTTCTCCTGCTTCCACTATCTCATACTCAGGTTATACTATCCACCAACAACACACTCAGTTCTCTGTTTTTGCTGCTTTTATATGCTCCATGCCTCTGTCCCTTCATTTCTTCTTTCTCACTGGCTCTTTGACTTCCTTTCTTCACAGGCTCTTCAGCTTCCTTACTCCGTAGGTTCTTTGGCTTCCTCAGCGCTTTCTTGCCCTGTCAGTTACCTCTGTTTATCCAACCATTCCAATAATCACAGGATACATACATCAAAATTATAACAACACTCCTGTTTTTCTCATGATCGCAGGCATACACTGGAGCCGCTTGACACTTCGGCTTCCATTTCTTTGCTTTTTTTTTTCTTTTCTTTTTTCTTACAGGCTTTATCGGTGCTTTTAATCACCCACCAGAAGCCACCACCTGAGCGTTTTAATCAACCATCGGAAGCCACCACCCGAGCGTTTTATCAACCAGCGGAAGCCACCACCCGAGCATTTTAATCACCCATCGGAAGCCTTATATATATATATATATATATATATATATATATATATATATATATCTTAAACCCCTACAGACATATATCATATAATAGATCAATACACGGAACCAACAATAAAACCGCTCAAATCAACACACGCGGATCTCAGACTTTATAATTCCGCCTTTATAAATTTTGGCGGGTCCAGATTTCAGCGGTCTCCATAAACTCTTAAGCCCTGACCTCCGACGAGGTGCGAGGTGCGGATAGAACGGGTTTGCAGACCCGATCTCCCATTCAACCATCCTCTATATAATTTCAGCTCCGGATGATTTCAGCGATTTCGCTAATCGCTACCTCCACTGCTCCGATGCACTGTAAGGATTCTGCAGACCCGATGTGGCTGTATATTCTGCTCTATAAGATTTCGGCTCCGGGCTGTCGGAGCTTACACTTCGGCGGTGTCACATATCGCATCCCCCGATCCTTCCGACGCGATCGCTCCGATATGCCGATTGCCGATTAGAGCTCCGCCGTCCATTATTCCTTCAGATCGGATGGTCAGCGCTAAATTGCATATCGCGTCCACTCTCACCGTAAGGGTTCTGATACGATATCGCTGCTATTTTCCTCCACTCTCAATAATCGTTAATACATGCATATGTGGGTTTTCATTGCCCGAACAATCGCCCGATAGTATTAATGAAGGCATATATGGCTCAACAACTCCCGATAATGTTGTCTGAGGCATATATGGCTCTGTTTGCTTCACTTTCTCCTTCGATGGCTCCTCTTGCTTTGGCATGTATATGGCTCCTCCGATATGGCTCCTCTTGCTCTGATATATGTGGCTCCTCCGATATGTTCCTCTCTGCTCCAATGTGGCTCCTCTGGCTTGGTCCGCTCCTCTTGG
Source organism: Pinus tabuliformis (assembly GCA_031772625.1). Taxonomy (NCBI): domain Eukaryota; kingdom Viridiplantae; phylum Streptophyta; class Pinopsida; order Pinales; family Pinaceae; genus Pinus; species Pinus tabuliformis. The sequence goes on along the minus strand of CM062809.1, from coordinate 1,305,909,814 downwards.
CTCCGATATGCTCTGTCTCCTCCTCTTGAATATTGCCATATTGACATCAATGACAATCTGTGTCCAACAATCTCCCCCTTTGTTATTGATGGCAATATTCTTCTGCTTTATCCCCCTTTGACATCAATGGCAAAGGAATGCATACGAACTCCCCTTGTCGAACTGCTACCCCTGTCCTGCTGCATATTTATGAATGAACTTGAGTGATGATAAAGAAATAACCCCCATCTTTTGTCGCAGATGTTCGAATGCTTCCCGAGGAAGACGTTTTGTGAAAATATCAGCTATCTACTCCTTAGTACTGATATATTCCAGAGCGATGTTTTGTTCAGCTACTTGCTCACGGAGGAAATGATACTTGATTGGTATGTGTTTGGTTCTTGAGTGCATCACTGGATTTTTGCTGAGACTGATAGCACTAGTGTTGTCACAATAGACGATAATCGGTTGATTTGTACATATGTCGAGATCTTTTAGTGCTTCCTTCATCCAAAGTATCTGAGAGCAACAGTCTGCTGCAGCAATATACTCGGCTTCGGTTGTGGATAATGATATGGATGACTGTTTTTTGCTGAGCCAGGATACCAAACAGTCTCCTATGAAGAATGCATTCCCACTAGTACTCTTCCGATCATCTATTTTTCCAGCCCAATCAGCATCGGTGTATGCAGTTACAGTCAATGTTGAACTCTTTGGGTACCAGAGACCAAAATCAGAAGTTCCCTTCAAATATCTGAGAATTCTTTTTACAGCTAATAAATGATATTGTTTGGGAGCCGATTGAAATCTTCCCACCATTCCTACTGCTTGCATTATGTCTGGTCGTGTAGCTGTTAAGTATAGAAGTGCTCCAATCATTGACCTGTAATGAGTTGCATCTACTAGAGGGGAGTCACCAGCTTTGCTCAGTTTGCCGTTTGTGGTCATTGGAGTGCTCATGGGTGCACAGTCCTCCATTCCATATTTTTTGAGCATGTCTTTTAGATATTTGGCTTGAGATATACACAATCCTGCTCTGGTTTGAGATACTTGAAGTCCAAGGAAGTGGGACGTTCTCCTATCATTGACATCTCAAATTCTTTTGCCATGTTTTGAGAAAATTCATAGCTCATTTCATCGTTATTACTAGAAAAAATCAGATCATCGACATAAACAAGAGAAACTAGTAACTTACCTTGATCTGTCTTTATGTATAGATTGCTTCCAACCACTCCCTTTTTGAAGCCTTGTTGTTGGAGATAGTTATCCAGTCTTGCATACCAAGCTCTAGGAGCTTGTTTCAACCCATACAAAGCCTTTTTCAACTTACAGACTAGGTCCTTTCCTACTGTCAGATCAAAAACTTCTGGCTGCTCCATGTAGACTTCCTCCTTGAGTTCCCCATTTAGAAATGCTGATTTCACGTCCATTTGATAGATTTTGAATTCTTTCGAGCAAGCAAATGCTAAGAACATCCTGATAGCTTCTATACGGGCCACTGGTGCAAATGTCTCTTCAAAGTCAACTCCTTCAATTTGTGAATAGCCTTTGCAGACAAGTCTTGCCTTGTTTATGATAACCTGTCCTTCCTCATTCATTTTATTTTTGAACACCCATTTGGTTCCAATTATGCTTTTGTCCTTTGGACGAGGTACCAGCTCCCATGTCTTGTTCTTCTGAATTTGGGACATTTCTTCTTCCATTGCTTTTACCCAATGAGGATCATTACTTGCTTCTGTGAATGTTTCTGGTTCTATCATAGATAGGAGGGAAACAGATTTTCTCTTGGGTGAGGTTATTATCCTTCTTCTGGTCTGCACACCTTCATCTCTATCGCCAATGATCTGTTCTTCTGGATGGTATCTTTCTACATACTTCATCTTTGAAGGGGTATGAGGTGGTTCTCTTTCCTCTTATTCTTCTTCATCATCTATCTTTTCTTCTTTAGGTTCTTCTTCAATGAGAAAGTCATCTTCTTGTTCTTCAATTTCCTTTTCTGGAAGATCTTCATCAACCTTTACATCGATGCTTTCCACTATTTTCTTCAGTCGAAAATTGTAGCACTTGTAAGCCTTGCTCCAAGGAGAGTATCCAAGAAATATCCCCTCATCAACCCAAGAATCAAATTTTCCAGGTGAACCATCATTTATTTTTATGAAGCACTTGATTCCAAATATTTTGAAGTACTTAACCAAAGCAAGTCTCCCTTTCCATAGCTCATAAGGAGTTTTGTCACAATTTGGTCTTAATTGAGTCTGATTCAGTGTATAGATAGTTGTCCCTATTGCTTCCTTCCAGAATTTTGGCTGGAGGTCTGCTGCTAACAACATGGTTCTTTCCATTTCTTGGACAGTTCAGTTTTGTCTTTCAACTACCCCATTTTGCTGAGGTGTTCTGGCAGCCGAGAATTCCCTTTTAATTCCATGAATATTGCAGAACTCACTGAACTCGTTTGATGTGAATTCTCCTACTATGTCTGTTCTGAGACACTTAATTTTTGAATCTTTTTCATTTTCTATAAGGGCTTTTATATTCTTAAAACACTCAAAAGTTTCAGATTTATACTTTTTCATCTTTTGGGTTGCAGGAAAGTGCATCGGCATAGCTTTTCACACTCTTCTTGGTGCTTGAGGATTCTCCCTTGAAACCTATTCCAGATTTATCATGTTGAGGTTTTTGATTTTTCAGAATAGTATCAAGTATTTGAGAGCTTTTACAGCCCTTTTTAATTTGCTCCAACTCCTTTCTCAGAGATACTACTTCGGCTTCACGTTCTTCACAGGTCTCTTCTTTTTCTTTAAGCTTCGTTTCCAAGAGATCTTCTCTCCTTCTTATTTCCTCGTTTTCCACTTTGAGAGAGATGATTTTGTTCCGTAGTTTCTCGTTCTCTTCAATGGAACTTATTAATAGTTCATCCACATTTCCTTCTGGCCCCGAGTCATCATCATCTGTGAGTGCCATGAATAATGCTTCTTGGCTTTCACCATGATCACTTTCCTCATCTGATTTCTTTTTGATGACCATAAACTCATCCTCATCAGACTCATCTTGCTTGGAGAGGAGGTTTTTCTTATTGAACCCTTTCTTTTTGTGTGTCATTCTTTTAAGATTTCCTTCATCATCATTGTCATGATTATGAGGATATTTTGCTGCACAATGACCTATTTTACCAGATTTAAAACAGATAAGAGGATACTTGCCTTTAAGCTTAGATCCTCTCTTCATCTTTTGTACATATTGAGCCAATTCGGATTCCACATCTGACTCATCACTACAGTCATTCCATTCTTTCCCTTTCTTTGACTTTGAGGCCTTGAATGCTGCATCTTTGGAGCTAGGACCACCTTTCCTCATTTCATAGGCAGTGAGAATTCCATGGAGTTCATCCATTTTGAGGGTGTCAAGATCCTTTGATTCTTCTATAGCACTTATTTTGGAGTCAAATCTGTCTAGAAGAGACCTTAATACCTTTTGAACAATGGTACTTTCTTCAACTTTTTCGTCCAATCCTTTCAGGGAATTTACCACTTCAGCTACTCGGAGGAGGTATGTTGCAATGTCTTCTTCCTCTTCCATCTTCAAACTTTCAAATTGTCTTCTGTGAGTTTGAAGCTTTGCCTTTTTGACTTTTGAGTCTCCATCGTACAAGCCAACTAGCTTCTCCCACATTTCTCTAGCAGAGTTACGGTGCATGATTTTTGTAAACTCGGAATCAGTGATTCCACTAGTGATAGAGTTCATGGCTTTTGCATTCGCAATGTAGGCTTTCCTCTCGTCTTGGTCTGTTGGAAGAGTGGAAGTCGCTCGGTATTCAGTTTGACAAAAATGCCAGACTTCAGGTCCAAGGGACATTAAATAGTAAGTCGTTCTTTTCTTCCAAAACCCAAAGTTAGTGCCATCGAACAGAGGAGGTTTTTGTGATGCTTCATGATTTCTCATCATGGCTGCTGATCCTTCTTCAAGCTGTTAGGCTAGTATGAAGAAGCCGGCTCTGATACCAATTGTTGGAAATACTGAGAGGGGGGTGAATCAATATTTCTTTTTCCCACTATTGTTTTACTAGTTAAAACATATATATTCAGAGCATAAAATGAACAGTAAGAATCAATGCTTTTATTAATATAACTGTGCAGTAAAATAAATACAATAAATAGATGGTCACAATCAGTTGCCAAGCTCCAACTTGGACTTTGGTGAGGCTCCAACCTCTAGAGCACCAACTCTATTTTTCCAAGACACCAATCTTGGACTTAGGAGCACCAACTCCCAAGGACTTCAATCCTGTTTAATTCTAAGGCTCCAACCCCTTTGGTATACACTGGTGTGCTGCTCCAATTTTTTTTTTTTCTGAGCTTCCACTGCTTCTGCTACCCCCTTTGCTTCTGCTTCCACTATCTCATACTCAAGTTATACTATCCACCAACAACACACACAGTTCTCTGTTTTTGCTGCTTTTATATGCTCCATGCCTTTGTCCCTTCATTTCTTCTTTCTCACTGGCTCTTTGACTTCCTTTCTTCACAGGCTCTTCAGCTTCCTTACTCCGTAGGCTCTTCGGCTTCCTCAGCGCTTGCTTGCCCTGTCAGTTACCTCTGTTTATCCAACCGTTCCAATAATCACATGATACATACATCAAAATTATAACAACACTCCTGTTTTGCTCATGATCGCAGGCATACACTGGAGCCGCTTGACACTTCGGCTTCCATTTCTTTGCTTTTTTTTCTTCTTTTTTTCTTATAGGCTTTATCGGTGCTTTTAATCACCCATCGGAAGCCACCACCTGAGCGTTTTATCAACCATCGGAAGCCACCACCCGAGCATTTTAATCATCCATCGGAAGCCTTATATATATATATATATATATATATATATATATATATATATATATATATATATATATATATATATATATATATATATATATATATATATCTTAAACCCCTGCGGACATATATCATATAATAGATCAATACACGGAACCAACAATAAAACCGCTCAAATCAACAAACGCAGATCTCAGACTTTATAATTCCGCCTTTATAAATTTCAGCGGGTCCAGATTTCGGCGGTCTCCATAAACTCTTAAGCCCTGACCTCCGACGAGTTGCGAGGTGCGGACAGAACGGGTTTGTGGACCCGATCTCCCATTAAACCATCCTCTATATAATTTCAGCTCCGGATGATTTCGGCGATTTCGCTAATCGCTACCTCCACTGCTCCGATGCGCTGTAAGCATTCTGCGGACCCGATGTGGTTGTATATTCTGCTCTATAAGATTTCGGCTCCGGGCTATCGGAGCTTACACTTCGGCGGTGTCACATATTGCATCCCCGGATCCTTCCGACGTGATCGCTCCAATATGCTGATTGCCGATTAGTTCTCCGCCATCCATTATTCCTTCAGATCGGACGGTCAGCGCTAAATCTCATATCGCGTCCACTCTCACCCCTCAGGGTTCCGATACGATATTGCTGCTATTTGCCTCCACTCCCGATAATCGTTAATACATGCATATGTGGGTTTTCATTGCCCGAACAATCGCCCGATAGTATTAATGAAGGCATATATGGCTCAACAGCTCCCGATAATGTTGTCTGAGGAATATATGGCTCTGTTTGCTTCACTTGCTCCTCCGATGGCTCCTCTTGCTTTGGCATGTATATGGCTCCTCTGATATGGCTCCTCTTGCTCTAATATATGTGGCTCCTCCGATATGTTCCTCTCTGCTCCAATGTGGCTCCTCTGGCTTGGTCCACTCCTCTTGGCTCCTTTTGCTCCTCTTGGCTCTGATATGCTCTGTCTCCTCCTCTTGAATATTGCCATATTGACATCAATGACAATCTGTGTCCAACACAGGCCTCTCTGGCTGCTCAGTAGAAATGGATATTTGTTCCAATTTCTATATCAAAGAATGGACTTTAGGAGATGAGGGAGATGTTTCTACACCTTCAGATTTCTGATCCAGAGATTTTGAATGAGATCTAGAAGGTGTGAAGTGCTGGAGGGGTTTTGACTCTTATGAATGTTTTTCGATTCATCTTTAGGTTTATATGCCATTCATAGTCGGATGGCCCTCCTTCTACTTCCAAAATGTTAAAGCCTCAGATTTCTATTGCTCCAACATTGGGGATAACCACCCGGTCCGAACCTTAAGACAAATCTTATTCCGTTTAAAGTGGTGGCTCCGACTAGGGATAATGGGACCAGTTTCCCAGTATGGGTTTTAAAATGAGAGTGGGTGGTTACGAGTGATTGCAATAGAATAATAATAACTTAAATGAACTATTCTATCATGCAAATCTCTTGCTAACTTAATCTAATATAAACCCAGGTATTCCTGTATAATATGTGATCTACAAAGATATATGCTTGACATATGATAATAAAGATCAATCACGCATAAAACAGAGATGATAACGTGTAAAGATAATTTCTTTGACTAAATAGTTAGTCAAAGAAATGTATAAACTATATCGCATATGTGATGATATATATATATATATATATATATATATATATATATATATATATATATATATATATATATATATATATATATATATATATATCTATCTATATATATATATATATATATATATATATATATATATATATATATATAATCTCAGCTAGGCATCATGCAATAGTGCAATTAATGCTTAACAAAAAAAACATATCTCATACAGTTCAAGAAGATAAAGTATTGTCACTAATTAAACAGAAACAGGGGTAATCATATAAGATAGAAGTACCATAAATGTGAAGTTTTTCTCATTTGACTAATGACATAAATCAACTCCTTTATTCAAATCAAATTATCTTCCAAGCATACAAAAGTGAATCAACAAAGGAAAGTAGTCTGATATTTAAAATAAATGATCATGTTCCATAATTTCCCTAAAGCATTCACAAACTTACAATAGTGAATTCTTTGCAAATGTTTTTGGTAAAATTTTGGACCTTTCTCTAAATGCATGAGAAGGGTATAAATACTATTCTAACTAATGTTCAAAAATAGATCATACAAAACTTTGAGGAAGTTTCAAACAACCTTCCCCTAAGTATTTAACTAACTCTAAAAATAAAAAGTGACTTGACGAGCAGAGGCTATGATGATGATTTTTTGTCTGCCAGCTTGTCCTTCAAATCACATATATCAGCCATTAGTTTGACTTAAGGAGGTGCCCCAAACTGTGTTCTGACCTCTCCTGCGAAAATTGCATCTATGAGAGGTGGCAACATCCGCTGAGTTGAATGGAGTGAGAAATTAAGGGTCATGATTTGACTGTGTTTCTTGACGAGGTATTGCCAATATGACTCCCAATCAGTCTTTTCTAATTTTGCAATTGCTTCCCTTTGAGTTTCTGCTCTTTCCTTCCATCTGTTATGTAAGTCATTTAGATTAGGCAGTTCTTTCGGGTTGCCTTCTTTCACCAATTTGGTGGCAAACAAAATATGGTTTACCGCCTTTACTATGTTCTTTGACACCCCGGCCGCTCTTGCCACTGCTAATTTGGCTTGTTTGATCCTTGCATCCCAATCCATGAAAAGAATGTCCTTTTGTGTCTCCTCGATCTCAGGAAGATTAGTTTTCCTCCCCTCTTCTGTTTCTTGCCATTCGATGAACTTTGAGATTCTTTTGTTTAGATCAGTGAACTCAGTTCTTTGGTTAATCGCTTTATTTGTTAGCTGGTCGCTAGTGATCAGATAAGGAGCGATATGTTACATCTTTTGGAAAAATTGTTCTTGCTATTTTAATAAGAGATAATTAAGCTCTACCGCCTCTTTGATGAATTCCTCGACAGTAGGAACATCCCTATATCTTTCCATGCCTTGCTGCAAGTCTTGGAGTTGCATGTTTTTGGCCGATATGTCTACTTCATGGCTTATCTTTAGCACCTCCATGCTATATCGTAATTGGGCCAGCTGCTCAGTGGCATGTATGTTCACACTTTCATTCTCTGTTTCGAGCTGTTGCTCGAGCTATGCAATCTTCTCTTCCTTTTCCTTCAACCAAACCAATATTTCGGTAGCTTTGTCCATGGTGGTGGTTGAATACACTCCTGTAAACTATGACAATCTAGTCAAGTTTTCAGCTAGGTTGGAAGGGATGTCCTTCCAAACTATGTCCATTGAATCATTCCCAAGTGGGAGTTCAGGTGTTTCTATCCTTCTCCTTTTCCTCTGTCTTCTTACTACAGCCTTTTGAAGCGGGCTGTAGAACACATCAAGAGGAGGTATCTCGGTCACCTTTAAGACATTTTCCGATGTGGACAGAGCAGGGATGATTTCGGCTTGTTGAGACGTTGTCACTTGCTCATATGTTGGTTCAGACTCTGTATTCTTCTGAACATGCAGAGGTGTTTTATACTCCATATTTTCCTGGGTATCTATTGTCTTGGGAGTGTCTTGTAATTTCTTATTGAATTGGTCCCACTCTAGCTCCAAACTTCTGCTTTTGATCTCTAAAACGACATCTTTAAGTGGGGTGCTCATACCCTGCTTTTTGGTTGACTTCCTGGTGGATTCTACTGGATTCTCGTTGCCTTGGGCCTTCCCTGTATCCAATGCTTTCCCTGTATCTACTTGAGACTCTATGCAAGAATCAGGTCCCTTGCTATTGACAATCACATTAGGTGTAGGATTGTCTTTTATTTTTAACAAGTGTAGTGGGATTATCTCAAGCCTTTTGTTTTTGAACTCCTGAAAGCTCTGAAAATCTTCAGGACATAGAATTGTCTCTGCCCATTCTAGCGATTGTTCGAAGGATTGAGCCGACTGTAAAAGGTATTCAAAATCATTAGCCTCATGTTTATAAGGCTTGATCTTTACTGCAGTAGTGATGTTATGTGCTATCTTGTCTGGATCAAATTGCCTTTTGGGCAAAGTATGGAGCCTGAGGCTTTCCAGGCTTGCTGACTCCTTTATCGCATGGTTAAAATTTGCTAATGAAAAGGAACTGCACCTAATAAGAAAATATGGCCATAATAACTTCTTGTTTTCTTTCAGAACTTTGGTCAAGCCTTTTCCCACGATCTGGTGGGCTATTTCTCTTGCTAACAATTTATCAGAGACATACAAATGGAGGACATGTGGGTCTACTGTACTACCAAAAACCCTAATGTAGGTGAACCATTCTTCAACAAAATATTTGTTGACAACCATAAGATCTGTAGCGGCTTCTTGGGAAAACCTAGGGGATTTATTATTGGAAATTAATTGATGCAATGGAAAAATAACAACATGGCGTATTTTATAGAATGAGGGTATATAATGGGATTCCAAAATTTGCTTATGGCTGAGATGGATAGGGTAGGGGTCCTGCAAGGTCAATTTCCTACCCATGATTAGAAATTTAGTGCAGAAACAGATGGCATCCATAATATAGGCACTAAAATAGAATGGAGGAGGGTTCTCTGGAGGGGAGGATCTCTTCTGACGATATTCGGTGATGACAGTGGCTAGGTTATCAGATAGGATGGTGGCCCAATTCATGATGTGGGAATTAACACATGCATCAATCAAAGGAATTCATTCTATGGAAAACTTAGCATTATTAGGTAACCCGTATAGTCTACATAACATAGCAGCTACATAGTTGTAGGGGTTTGCCAAAGAGGCTACAGGATACATACTAGTTTTATCAAATTTGAACTTGTTCTCCAGTACCCTCCAGCACTGTATCATCTTGAAGGGTTCTTCATTCTTCTTTTCGAAGTTGGCCACATATGTTTTATCAATTATATCCTGAGGGTCAGGTATATGGTATATTTGCTTCAGGTCTTCTGCTTTGAATGACCCCATGAGTTCCATTTTTGAGTTCCTGAATTGCCTATCTTCAATGGTGAGGTTTTCCGCCACCCACCTAATCATATCATTGTATGGGAGAATTTTTGCTCTCGCTCCTATTCTGTGAAGGAAAGAACAGGCAGCATCCTTGAATTGGAGTCTCGAAGGCCTTATTGAGTCAGCAGTCACTTTTGTGACAACAATCTTGGGTCGCTCATCCTCAAGCCTATTGTATATAACCTCCCAAGTTGTTGCTCCCCCATCGGCGCTGCAAACCATATCAAAGAATATATGAGACATTTTTTATAGCTTGGATTCTGTAATGCTTTGTTTTTTCTGTTTCTGCATCACATTCTGTAATGACATGTATTTTGTAGCTTGCCTGAAATCGACGAGACATATCAGCGCAGACAATATTGGGCAGTTAAGGCTAAAATCATTGTGAATTGATTTTGAATCGTGGGAGTATTTAAAATGAGACACTCAGCGTTAACTAGCCATAACTTGGAAAATCATTACCTCTCCTCGGGCCACTAAACATTAATTACCCTGTCAAACCGTTCATTATTATATTAAAACACAGTTACTTCCCAAGCTTTCTGCTTTATTCATGCATCGTAGTTTTTAAAACGATGTTATATAGCGTTACCTGGTTATAATGTGAAATGCGATTGTGAATATCACAATATCGCATTTTGCAAATCATTAACGGATGACATAGTGGCACGTCTTATTTACTTGAGACTCCTGCAAAATGCGATTGCGATTTCTTAAGGGGTTTTGATCGGTATGTCGAAGTGGGAGGTTTGATTTCATATCGCAATTTCTTTAAGGTGTTTATGATCATCACATGGGAAAATGTGATTTGCGATTTTCGATGAGGATCCTAAACTTGGGTTTTTCTAAGAGTTTTCAAGGTGTTGGGTGTGGAGCCTGATTATCTTCTATATTCAAAGGTATCGCCACATTGGACCCCAGATCTAAATGGGGGCGGCAACCCCGCCCATAAAATATTCACTATAGGGGGGGTCCAGGGGGCGCGGTTGTGAACTTTGGGAGCCCCCCCTGACGAGGGGTTTCAGGGGCAGTGCCCCCGAAGCTAAAAACCGCTGTAAAATTGCCTTGTAAAAGTATACTAATTTCTAGTCAATCTGGGCCGTTCATTAGGCAGATGATCTAATAGTAGAACTTATGTTTAGTTTAGGGTTTTTTTCCCTAGAAGGCAACCCCTCTCTTTGTATGAGGGTATTGTATTTGAGGCTGTGTAATAGATGTGTATTCTCTAAGTGAGAAACAGAGAGGTGAGACTGTGAGAGAAAACAGAGGATATTACAGCGGATCTGCTGTAGGTTGTGTCTCTTCATTTTGCTGGATAATAGAAAGGAAGGACTGGATGTTCGGGGTGGACGTAGCCCAAACTGGGTGAACCACGTATATCTGTGTCTCTCTTGTTTTGTGCGTTTTCTGTGTTTATATTTCTGTAATATTTTATGTGTTCCATTGCTCCTTAATATATAATTTTCTAACAACTGGTATGAGAGCCGAAGGACTATTTGGTTGATAAACTCGCACGAAAGAAGGGTTCCTCGTTTGAGTGGGAGCAATGGCGGAAGATGGTAAGTTTAGGATCGAGAAATTTAACTGCCTAAACTTCTCGCTATGGAAGATGCAGATGGAAGATTATCTATATCAGAAAGATCTGTACCTACCATTGAGCAGAAAAATAAAGAAGCCGACGCTATGACAGATGAAGAATGGAACCTTCTCGATAGAAAGGCACTCGGAACAATACGGTTTTGCCTCACAGCGTCGGTCGCCTTTAACATTTCGAAGGAAACAATGATAGAGGGTTTGATTAAGGCGTTGGAGAAACTATATGAAAAACCCTCGGCCTCAAACAAGGTATTTCTTATGAAACGGTTATTTAAGATGAAGATGTCGGAAGGTGGATCTGTTGCAGATCATTTAAATGATTTTACTATTGTTACAAGTCAGTTATTTTCTATAGGGGTAAACTTTGAAGATGAAGTTAGAGCTTTGTTATTCTTGTGCTCATTACCAGAAAGTTGGAATGGTTTGATAATGGCCATTAGTAACTCTGTGTCTGGATCTAGCACTTTAAAGTTTGATGATGTTGTTGGTGTTATCCTTAGCAAGGAAATGCGACGGAAAAGCTCTGGTGAGACATCGGGAAATGCTTTGAGTGTAGAGTCTAGGGGAAGAAAAATGGAAAGAGGAAAGAGCTCAGGATATCGCAGTAAATCAAGGAAAGGCAGATCTAAGTCCAGATCAGGGATAGTGTGCTGGAAATGCAAAAAGAAAGGACACCTAAAGAAAGACTGTAGATCTCGGAAGGGAAAAGAAGGAGATTCACAGCAAGAAAACAATCATGAAGCAAATGTGACAGGTGAGGTGTTACAAGATGCCTTGATTCTTTCTTTCGAAAATATTACTGATTCCTGGGTGGTAGATTCAGGGGCCTCATTCCATGCCACCCCTGATAAGAAATACTTTCGTATGTTCAAGGAGATTTTGGACAAGTTCGTTTGGGTGATGATAAACCCTGTAAAAGTGTTGGAATGGGTAAGGTTCTTGTAAAAAAGAAGAATGGAAACCAATGGCTACTAAAGGAGGTAAGGCATGTTCCAGATCTAAAGAAAAAATTGATTTCAACAGGGCAGTTAGGCGGTGAAGGTTGTGTTGGCATTATGGTACAAGTGTTGTCCTTGATGGAAACTCACACAGATGACAGATCATAGTGCAGTAGGTCAGTAGCAAAGATTTGATGATCAGACTACAAAGAATGAAGAAAATGAGAGATCCGCAGGTTCCTGTTCACTAAGATGCGGACCTCAGTTGGTTCCGCAGGTATGCCGTTGAAAAGGTGCGGACATGTTCACATGTTTTCCGAACAAAAGGTGCGAACCTAAAGTGCACGGACTTTCATGAAGAGAAAAACGCGCACGAGAAAAATCTTATGTTTTTATCCTTGGTATTTAGTCCAACGTTTTTTATCCTATGGTTTTGGTCCGTGGTTTTGCATCTAAAGTATTGATCCCTGGTATTGAGTCCTTAGTATTGGATATCTATGGTTTTGGTCCATGGTTTGAGTAAGGACTAGACTATAAAAAGGAAGATCATTTGGCTGGGTGTAATATATGGGTTGAATCTCTGAAGAAGAGCAATATCTGAAATTCTGGTGATCGGTTGGTGAGTGATAGCTAGATCTGAATCAAGGAGAAACCTGAGTATTATAGACAAATCTACTGATGGGTCGAGATCTCCTTGGCTCATGATCAGATCTGTAGATCTGATAGTCTGGGGTATGCTTGAAGTATGGAAAATTGTCTATACCCGGAGAACTGCATATCAGTAGACTACGCAAGTGCGTATACTCGCATATCAGTAGACTACGCAGGTGCGGATACCCGCTGATAAGAAGACTGTGTAAGTGTGGATACTCACAGATCAGAAGACTGCGCAGGTGCGTATACCCGCATATCAGTAGACTACGCAGGTGCGGATACCCACAGATCAGAAGACGGCTCAGGTGCGGATACACGCAGATCAAAAGACGGCGCAGGCGCGGATACCCGCAGTTTTTATGGGTGAAGTAGCGTACTTTTATTGAAATATGTTTAGCTGCTTCTGTCTATTACTGCAAGGTTCTGAGTTTTGAAGTTTTACTGGTACTGCGTTCTGATAACAGCATTCTGAGAAGTGATTGATTGAATAATTATGTTTAGATTCAGTATTGATGGATGATATCCATAATGGATCAAGTTCATAATGATTTATCTTTATGTGATCTGATGGACTAGATCTGGTTGCTAACACACATATTATCCTTGTATATGTAATCATCTGGTGATTGGGTAATTCAGAAGATTGATTGATTATGTGCTTCAATGATATTGACGGGTCCAGTATGAAAATTGGATGAAACGTGGCCTTTCATATTATGTTGATGTGTTCCATGAGTATCCAGTCTGAAAATGTATGAAATGTGGTACCTGGAGGAAGAAATAGAAGGTCATAGCATTCTGTAGGTCAGCACCTACGTACTAGTATATCTGCTAGTACAAGAGCTAAGAAAACAAGTAAAGGTTGGAGCATTTCAATAGGCCTGCACCTACGCACTAGTAAATGGATCGGCTAGTACAAGAGCTAAGGGGGTTGTAGCTCCCTTCCAAGAGTATCTGGAGAACGAAAGAAGGTTGGAGCCTTTTGTAGGTAGAAGCCTCTGTACTGGAATAAGACTGCACCAGTACAAAAATATTGTAAAAGGAAGTTTTCTTATTAAAGGAAGATAGAGACGACTTGCAGCAGGTGGTTTTCACCCACATTGGGTTTCCACCTTATATCATGGTGTTCATGTGTGCTTCTTGTGTGTGATGATCTGTTTTGTTTTTACTGCTTCTGTTTATTGTTCATATGGTTAATAGTGTTCTAATGCACTCTTTAAGGATCAACTAACCGAATCATAAGTTTACTGGATATACACTGGTTGCATTAATCATAGTTTTGGAAGTAGCGTATATGAATCTGAATATGGAAATAAAAAGTTATATTTGATTTGATAATACTGGTTCACCCCCCCTCTCAGTATTATTTCCAACAATTGGTATCAGAGCGGGTCCTTTGGTTGAAGTTTGATTGCTTGAAGGAGATCCGTAGAACAATGGGAAAGAAGCTTAAGAAGAAAGCACCTAAGAAGAAGAAGACATCTCAGAAGAACTATGACAATGGGAGCATCGATTGGGGAATATGTGGAAGAAGCACTTCAAATTCAGAATCACTTTAGAATGAAGATGAACTATCAGGTATGAATTTGTTATCCTATGGTGATACATTTATCCATCCATTTGGAGATGATGAAAGTGATAGCGAAAGAACTGAATTTTCTCTCATGGGTGAGCAAGAAAGATATCAAATAGAGGCAAAATTTAAAAGGCTTACAGACAAAATTAGAGATCAACAGGATCTATTGAACAAAAGGGAATGTGTCTTCAAAGAAGAAGTTACCAAACTAAAAGCTCAACTAGAGGAAGGAAACAAGGTAAGAAAATTATTCAAGGACAAGGGAGATCAATGTCAAAAGTTGCAGGATGAAGTGACATCATTAAGAAATGAAGTCAATGAAAGGAGCACAACCATCAAGAAACTCAAAGATAGATCCCGTTATTATGAAAGTCTTGAAGCCATGATCTGCTCGCTAAAAGAAGATCTTGAAGAAACAAAGAAGCAGAATAAAGATCTACTCCAAGCTCTTGAAAAACAAGAAAAGCTGAAGAAAACACGAAGAAGCAATATCTTGAAAAGGAAGAGCATCTCCAAATTGAGGTAAATATTCTAAAAGAAAAATTAGAAGAAAAGGATAAGCTCTTACGATTTCAAGATAGTACTAATATTTTGGATGATATTCTTAGTAGTCAAAGGTCTCCTGCTATCAAAACTGGTCTTGGTTTTCATGAATCTGTTGAAGAAGAATCTAGTTCACAAAGTAAGACAAGGGAATCTAATGCAAAATCTGAAATGCTCAACAAGGAACCAAGGAAAGAAACTCTTCAAAGGAAATATTTTACTCCTCCAATGAATAATGTTGAATGTTATGTATGTCATAATCTTGGACATGTTGCAGCCAGATGCAGAAGTAGAAGGGTTCAAGACCATCACACAGAAAGAACATCACGTTCCAGGTACTTTAAGGGATATTGTTTTTCTTGCAATATGTTTGGTCACAAAGCTGTTGATTGCTACAGAAGGAATATGAAACATATGAGATGTTATGCATGTAACAAGCTTGGACATATAGCAAAGGAATGCAGGAACAAGGTACGAGCACCACACCAAAAGGAGAAAACATCATCACATTTGAAGATATGGAAGAAGAAGGAAGTACAGTCAGAAAGATGTGGCACAACACCATATACAGACATAACAGACTCAGGGGAAGTTGAAAGTGTAAAAATTCAGTGTCCTAAATCTCGTATGCAAGTTGCATAAAGGGAATTCATGTATATACGCAAGTTAGACACTTCACAGTCGCGTATATGTCAGTCTGAGGAAAAGCAGAAGGGACAGGCTCAGAAAAAGGGTTTGATATCATTCAGTCTATTATTTGCTCTGTTTCATAATGGTTACAATCTGCTAATGATGTGTGGAAATGTCTTGAAACTTGTAAGATGTTTTAAAGTATTTTGATCATGATGATACCTTGATACTTCTTGCTGATATATGCATGATCAGATCTGATAGTGAACAGATGGCACAAATTCAGGGGGATCATATGCTTTTAATAATGCATTGTTGGCATTATGGTTAGTAGTCCTTGGTAATAATGCTTATATGGCTAAATGATATATCTTGCTATGATATGGTTATCCATGACAAAATATCATATGATTCTTTGGGGTTACATAGTTGATGTTTAAATCAGATTTTTGGTTGATTCTCTGATGATGCATATATGGTGCTTACATGGTGATCTTCATAAGGAAAAGGAGAAGTACAAAGCTTGAATACACATCTTCATTACTTGATGATGAGTCACTCATATGCTATTGTCATCATATGCATAATGATCATACAATACAGTTATGATGCAAGATTCCTATAGTTCTTGGCGCTCATGTGGATAAGGACTGTTGTTGTTGATGATTTCAAGAAGTCTTGACAAATGATCTTGAGCTCAAGATACATAGTGCTAGATACATGGATGATTACTCAAAGTTGCATGATTGATACTTACATATGCTTGATTGATACAGATATTCCCGAAGTGATGATACTTGGATCATGCAGATCTTGATGTTGATGAGACGGCTTTGGTGTTTTCCAAATATGATTTGGTTGCAAGTCTAGTTGTTGTTGATAGATTCTTATGTAGCAAATCATACACTGTGTATGATAGTTGCTGATGACTATCATGGTCTTATTTTTGGTCTCTGTTAAAAACATCATGTATATCATTCAATGAAAAGACTCTTGTCTCTATCTATTGTAGTCATTTGATGAGTCCCTTTTGGTCATATGATGTAATTTTTACCCCCTCTATGCATGGGAAGGATGATGTAATATTTCAGTCATGTATTGGTATCTGGTGTATCCCCACTTGGTTGGGTGGATGAGTCAATATTGGTATATCCCCACTTGGTTGGGAGATGAATGTATGTATGAGTCCTTGATGGTAGGAAGGTCATTTATGATGTATAAAGTCATGTTCTTCTTGTAGAACATCCTTTTTGCCGACCTTGCTTACAGTCAGGGGGAGCATGAACATCACTTTAGCAGAGCAGAGATTTCAGCATGTACCCAGAGGGAGCATGGACAAATTGGTACACCTTGGCATATACAAAGGGGGAGCTCATTCAGAGATTTCAGCAGATACTTAGGGGGAGTATGGACAGCGGAATGTTTATCAAGGAAAGAGAATATCTTGGTCCGCCCTTTGCCCTTGATGTCAAAGGGGGAGAGTGATTTGGTGTTGTTGCCATCAAGTCCAAAGGGGGAGATTGTTGGCATTATGATGCATGTGTTGTACTTGATGGCAACCCTCTCGTAGAAGAACAACTCACTTATATATAACTAGATGAATCTACAGAAGAGACATCAGATGTGACAGAATACATGGGATGCAGGATAGCTCAAAGGAATCAGAAGACAGTTCTCAGTATGACAAACTAGCTTTGCCATCAAGTCCAAAGGGGGAGATTTTTGGCATTATGATACAAGTGTTGTCCTTGATGGAAACTCACACAGATGACAAATCATAGTGCAGCAGGTCAGTAGCAAAGAGTTGATGATCAGACTACAAAGAATGAAGAAAATGAGAGATCCGCAGGTTCCTGTTCACTAAGATGCAGACCTAGGCTGGTTCCACAGGTACGCCTTTGAAAAGGTGTGGACATGTTCGCATGTGTTCCGAACAAAAGGTGTGAACCTAAAGTGCACGGACTTTCATGCAGAGAAAAACGCGCACGTGGAAAATCTTATGTTTTGTCCTTGGTATTTAGTCTGACATTTTTGATCCTATGGTTTTGGTTCGTGGTTTTGCATCTAAAGTATTGAGCCTTGGTATTGAGTCCTTAGTATTGGATATCTATGGTTTTGGTCCACGGTTTGAGTAAGGACTAGACTATAAAAAAGAGGATCATTTGGCTGGGTGTAATATATAGGTTGAATCTCTGAAGAAGAGCAAGATCTAAAATTCTGGTGATCGGTTGTTGAGTGATAGCTAGATCTGAATCAATGAGAAACCTGAGTATTATAGACAAATCTACTGGTGGGTCGAGATCTCCTTGGCGCATGATCAGATCTGTAGATCTGATAGTCTGGGGTATGCTTGAAGTCTGGAAAATTGTCTATAACCGGAGAACCGCATATCAGTAGACTACGTAGGTGCGTATCCCGCATATCAGTAGACTATGCAGGTGCTGATACCCACTGATAAGAAGACTGTGCAGGTGCGGATACTTGCAGATTAGAAGACTGCGCAGGTGCGTATACTCGCATATCAGTAGACTACGTAGGTGCGGTTACCCGCAAATCAGAAGACGGCTAAAGTGCAGATACACGCAGATCAGAAGACGATGCAGGCGCGGATACCCGCAGTTTTTATGGGTGAAGTAGCGTACTTTTATTGAAATATGTTTAACTGCTTCTGTCTATTACTGCAGGGTTCTGAGTTCTGAAGTGTTACTGGTACTGTGTTCTGATAACAACATTCTGAGAAGTGATTGATTGAATAATTATGTTTAGCTTTAGTATTGATGGATGAGATCTATAATGGATCAGGTTCATAATGATTTATCTTTATGTGATCTGATGGACTAGATCTAGTTGCTAACACATGTATTATCCTTGTATATGTAATCATCTGGTGATTGGGTAATTCAGAAGATTGATTGATTATGTGCTTCAATGATATTGATGGGTCCAGTATGAAAATTGGATGAAACGTGGCCTTTCAGATTATGATGATGTGTTCCATGAGTATCCAGTCTGAAAATGTATGAAATGTTGTACCTGGAGGAAGAAAGAGAAGGTCATAGCCTTCTGTAGGTCAGCACCTACGTACTAGTATATCTGCTAATACAAGAGCTAAGAAAACAAGTAAAGGTTGGAGCATTTCAGTAGGCCTTCACCTACGTACTAGTAAATGGATCGGCTAGTACCAGAGCTAAGGGGGTTGTAGCTCCCTTCCAATAGTATCTGGAGAACGAAAGAAGGTTAGAGCCTTCTACAGGTAGAAGCTTGTGTACTGAAATAAGACTGCACCATTACAAAAATATTGTAAAAGGAAGTTTTCTTATTAAAGGAAGATAGAGACGACTTGCAGTAGGTGGTTTTCACCCAAATTGGGTTTCCACCTTATATCATGGTGTTCATGTGTAATTCTTGTATGTGATGATTTGTTCTGTTTTTACTGCTTCTATTTACTGTTCATATGGTTAATAGTGTTCTAATGCACTCTTTAAGGATCAACTAACCGAATCATAAGTTTACTGGACATACACTGGTTGCATCAATCATAGTTGTGGAAGTAGCATATATGAATCTGAATATGGAAATGAAAAGTTATATTTGATTTGATAATACTGATTCACCCCCCCTCTCAGTATTATTTACAATAGGTTGTGTGACAACTTTCACAAATAAAGCTTGGAAGGTCACCAAAGGAGCCCTGGTAATAGCAAAAGGCAAAAAGGTTGGTACATTATATTTATGCAATGGTATTTCTAACTCTGTTAATGCTTTAACTTCCAAAGGAGCAGATGCAGCGTTATGGCATCATAGGCTCGGATACATGAGAGAAAAGGGGATGAAGATTCTTCACTCAACGAATTTGTTGCCAGGTTTGAAGAATTTTGATTTGGACTTCTATGAGAAATGCATTTATGGAAAACAAAAGAGAGTCAGATTTCTCAGAGTTGGGAAAGAAAAGAAGAGCGAAAAATTAGAGCTTGTGCATACAGATGTATGGGGACCTGCTCAGGTATAATCTCTCGGTGGCTCTCGTTATTATGTTACCTTTATTGATGATGCAACTAGAAAAACTTGGATTTATTGTATTAAGAATAAATCTGATGTATTTGATACTTTCAAGAAATGGAAAGCTTTGGTTGAGATTGAGACAGGGAAGAAATTGAAGTGTCTTAAATCAGGCAATGGAGGTGAATATTGCAGCAAAGAGTTTGATAGGTACTGTTCAGACCATGGAATTCGTAGAGAGAAGACAGTTCCAAGAACACCACAAGAAAATGGTGTGTCAGAAAGGATGAACAGAACAATCATGGAGCGTGCAAGGTGCATGAGATTGCATGCAGGACTACCTTTACAATTTTGGGCAGATGATGTAGATACTGCTGTTTATCTAATAAAAATAGGGCCTTCAAGTTCCTTGGATGGTGGTGTTCTAGAGGAAGAATGGACAGGTAAAAAGGTAAACTACTCCTTTTTAAATCCTTTTGGTTGTGAGGCCTTTGTCCATATTGATAAAGAAAATAGAACAAAGCTTGAGGCAAAGCCAAAGAAATGTACCTTTATTGGATATGGTGTTAATGATTTTGGTTATCGCTTATATGATTACGAAAATCACAAAATCATTAGGAGCAGAGATGTAATATTCAATGAAAATGTCTTGTATAAGAATCAGTTGCAGGAAAAGAAACAGGAAAAAGAAAACAAGGAATACGCTGTTCTTGATGAAATCACTGAAAAAGTAAAGGTGCCTGAAAATAATAATAATCAACAACCACAGCAACAGCAACCACCACAACAACAACAGGCACCCTAAACACCTAAAAGTGGTGTTACAAGATCTACCAGGATAAGTAGACCCCTTGAACGATACTCTCCTTCATTGTATTATTTATTGTTGACTGATTTTGGTGAACCCAAATGTTATGAAGAAGCAATGCAGGATGAAAGCAGGAAGACGTGGGAGGTAGCCATGAAATAAGAGATGGACTCCTTAATGCATAACTAGACTTGGGACTTAGTCAGGTTGCCTTCAGGTAAAACTACATTGTAGAATAAATGGGTTTACAGGCTGAAGGAAGAAGATGGAGGAAAACAGAGGTACAAAGCTATACTTGTGGTGAAGGGGTTTGCACAGAAGAAAGGTATTGATTTTGATGAAATATTTTCTCCTGTTGTTAAAATTACTTCAATTAGAACTATTTTAAGTCTAGTGGCAGTTGAAGATTTGCATCTTGAGCAGTTAGATGTAAATACAACCTTTCTCCATGGGGATTTGGAGGAAGAGATATATATGCAGCAGCCACAAGGATATGAAGTGAAAGGGAAGGAGAAACTAGTGTGCAGGTTGAAGAAGAGCTTGTATGGCTTAAAATAGGCTCCAAGGCAGTGGTATCTAAAATTTGACAAGTTTATGTCTGAACAAGGTTATACTAGATGTCACTCTGATCATTGTGTTTATCTGAAAAAGCAAAATGATGGAAGCTATATTATATTGTTATTGTATGTAGATGACATGCTTGTTGCAGGATCTAACATGCAGGAAATAAATGTTCTCAAAAGAAAATTGGAAAATTCATTTGCAATGAAGGATTTGGGAGCAGCAAAACAAATCGTTGGTATGAGAATCACTAGAGACAGGAAAAATCGTAAATTAACATTGTCTCGGAATGAGTACATACAAAAGGTGTTGAAAAGATTTAACATGCACAATGAAAAACTAGTTAATACACCTTTTGCTATCCATTTCAAAATTACCAAGGAAATGTGCCAAAAGACCCAAGAAGACATGGATTATATGTCTAAAGTTCCATAAGCATCAACAGTTGGAAGCTTAATGTATGCAATGGTCTGCACAAGGCTTGATATTGCACATGCAGTGGGAGTTGTAAGTAGGTACATGAACAATCCAGGAAAGGAACATTGGATGGTAGTGATATGGATTCTTAGATATTTGAAAGGTACCACAAATCAAGCATTATGCTTTGGTGGTTCAAACATTTCCCTACATGGATATGTTGATGCAGATATGGCAGGTGACAGAGATAACAGGAGGAGCACTACAGGATATGTATTTACTGTTGGTGGAACAACTGTCAGTTGGGTTTCAAAAATCCAAAGTGTTGTTGCACTTTCAACAACAGAAGCAGAGTATGTTGCTGCTATAGAGGCTAGTAAAGAAATGATTTGGTTACAAAGGTTTATGAGTGAATTGGGTAAGGAGGATGATATGGGCACACTATACAGTGATAGCCAAAGTGCCATTCATCTTGCAAAGAACTTAGCATTTCATTCCAAGACTAAACACATACAGCCCAAATACCATTTCATACAATCAGTGTTGGAAGATGGAGAGTTGAAGCTGGAAAAGATACACACTAGCCAGAATCCTGCAGATATGCTAACAAAAGTTGTAACCAGGGAGAAACTGAGAATATGCTTAGTTTCAATTGGTCTTCAAGGATGACGATGAAGATGAGAAACAGCCAGGGCCAAAGAGGAGTCATTGTCCAACAAATGGAGCAGCGGTGGAGTTGCTACAATCAGTCTCCAAGTGGGAGATTGTTGGGTGTGGAGCCTGATTATCTTCTATATTCAAAGGTATCGCCACATTGGACCCCAGTTCCAAATGGGGGCGGCAACGCCGCCCATAAAATATTCCCTGCAGGGGGGGTCCAAGGGGGGGTGGCTACGACCTTTGGGAGCCCCCCCCCCCCTGGCAGGGGGTTTCAGGGGCAGCGCCCCCAAAGCAAAAAACAACTGTAAAATTGCCATGTAAAACTATAGTAATTTCTAGTCAATCTGGGTCGTTCATTAGGCGGATGATCTGACGGTAGAACTTATGTTTAGTTTAGGGTTTTTCGCCCTAGAAGGCAACCCCTATCTTTGTATGAGGGTATTGTATTTGAGGCTGTGTAATAGATGTGTATTCTCTGAGCAAGAAACAGAGAGGTGAGACTGTGAGAGAAAACAGAGGATATTAAAGCGAATCTGCTGTAGGTTGCGTCTCTTCATTTTGCTGGATAATAGAAAGGAAGGACTGGCTGTTCGGGGTGGACATAGCCCAAAATGGGTGAACCACGTATATCTGTGTCTCTCTTGTTTTTTGCATTTTTTGTGTTTATATTTCTGTAATATTTTATGTGTTCCATTGCTCCGTAATATATAATTTTCTAACACAAGGCAATTTATTAGAGTTAGGATTTATTTTTTTAAAGACTAAAAAAAATCAAAAGGGTCCCCATTTATATGTCTAACATTAGTTATTACTATATATAAATGGGGGGTTGTTTCATAGTACAACAAGAACTCATACCACTTTCCCATGTCCTTCTTCGGCTTCGCGATGTTTTTCTTTGCTTGCGGTGTTGGCGGTTTTTCCTAGGCCGCCCCGCCTTGACTTTGTCCTTTGTTCTGCAGTTTGGGGGTGTTAGCTCTGCTACATGCTGCTGATTTTCCAGAAGAAGGAATAAGTTTGGTCCTTGGTTGTTGGCTCAGAGTAGGTTTATAATGGTTATCATTGTCTCTCCCTATTTTCCCCGCTACCTCCATTTCATCCTTCCCTTTCATTTTTCCTTTTTCTCCTTATAACTCCCACACCTCTGTTTCCTCCTTCCCTTTCATTATCTTTATTCTCCCTATCTTCATTATTGTTGTTTGCCTTTATAAACCCCCGCTAACCTTTATAAACCCCATATTAACTTTATAAACCCCGATAACCCCACTTAAGTCTTTTTTTCAGGCTCCTGGGCGTTTTTGTTTTAACACTATAAAAGCCCGACTAAACCCATGTTCCTCTAATCTCCCAGGCACTTTTTGTTTATAATGCTATTAAACCCTCATAACCCGTTTAAACCTCGTTTAAACGCATTCTTCGTTTAATCCCTGGCACTAACCTCTTAAGCCATTATAACCGCGCACACAAGGAAAATCATAACCCGCCGCGGCTTTACCTGTCACATCAACCCCGAAACTTGTGCATTAAATCCAGTCCGTCCAATCCTCCGCCTTGGGATCTGACAATTTTCGCTTCCCCCGCCCCATGAACTTGCATGCCTGTTAGCCTGCGGGGAAGGCGGTTTCCCGCTGGACCTGCCTGCCACGCGACAGTATTTAACAGGATCACGCTGCCTTGTACGTAAATCGCCTACTCCCAAAAAGCGGTGTGGGGAAACCGCTTACCGCCCTACCGGTACAGCTCCCCACCCATTAATTATCGTGCACCTTCCGCTCTCATCAGCTCTTGGATCTGCCACCAGTGATCCAACGACCCTCGTTCAACCGATTTTGTTTGATCCCGATAGCTATTCCAAGTTGATCTCCATCGTTAATTTACAAGATCCAATGGTCCACACTCTTCCATCCGCATATGTCTTCTGATAGCCCTCATAGTCAAATCTTGGTCGTCCGATTGAGCCATCCAATGACTAGCGCTCGTTCTCGGCTCCTGTTCATTTTCAATGCAATTTTCATGTTCTGGGAAGTCCTACGCACCGGAAGGAGAAAGGAGCCCATGTTCAATAATCTGCGCAGTTAATATTTCAACTGCCACATTTAAAGAACAACACAACCAAGGACAAGAAGGACAGCCTTGAGCAGATAAACATGGCTTTTCACCTGTTTGTGAAGGACATCAAATTACCAGTAAATGTCATTTTTTCCATTAAAGCAATCAAACTGTATCAAAGACCATATCTAATTGTAAATGCGGTTGGTGGTCAGTTATGACCCCTCCACGCATGGGTCTGTAGAGATTTTTTGTGAACAAACTCTATACATACCAAAAAGCAAGATGTAATTAGGTTGATGAATGTAATTTTGATGTAAGCTTCAACTTCTGGAGACTGTAACTACTGTGACACCTGCAGCTTCTGGTCTTCATTTTCAGATAATACAAGCTTCTTTTGTTGTTAATTGCTCACTTTCCACTTCTTCTTCTTTGTTCCAGGTTGTGCCTATTGTGCATTTATTCATGTGCTACTGAATTTTAGCATTAGAGGGGCTGTCATCCCACCTCTGTGTTAGAATCTTGTTAATTTCATTGAATTCGTATGGAGGTTTCTATTGTTTTAATGCCAGAGAGTTGTCATCCTGTCTGTGCATTAGAAAATATATTTACAAACCTTTAAACTGGTTGCAGCTGGCCATCACTGGGTCCTGTGCATCTGCTGGTGTGATCGGTCTTCTTCATCTTCACCTGTTTCTCAAACTGTGAGTAATTGGTGGTCCAAAGCCTTGTAGTCTGGGGGTGTTCACCCATGTCTGGGGTCAAGCATAGTAGAAGTGGTTATCTTGCTTGAATATGCAGCATTTCTTTCATTCATCCACCATTTATCCAACATTTTGTTGAGTTTGTAATGTTCCCGAGCATCTCTGATATACAACCTAGGAGAGTTTCTTGGGGCGATAACATTAATTGGCACCGTTGCTGGGGAGAGGAGAATTGAAGCTCAGCTTCCCTGGGATAACGACACATCTTCAAGCTTTGATGATAGACAAGGTTTGAACATAGTTTTTGGTTGTAATTATCTATCTCATGACTCCACTGGAGGAAGACCATCCTTTGGTGACTCCACATTGAAGTTCTGGCTCAGTTTGTGAGATATACTCGAAGAAATCCTCAGAAATCACCTGTTGAATCAGTGTCTGAACCTGAGAGGACTATCAAAGCAAAGAAAGCATCACAGAAAGGGGTATCAGGATCAGTTAAGCCTAAGAAATCTCATACATCTCTGAAAGATATAGTTATAGCTGAAGATATACAGATTGAAGATTTAGAACCCAGCACTGTTAATAAGGAAATTCATTCAGAGATTAGTTTAGCCCCGTGTTCAGTTAGTTCCCCTTTGAATCTCAGTTCAAAGAAAGCTTCCCATTCAGTCCAAAACATCCCTTTGTCACTGCCATCCATCACATTACTTCTTGCTATTCAATCTGCTATTGTTATTCCACAAACCCAAATCATGGCAGGACAGCAAGCACCTGCGAAGATAGAAAGAATTGTTGCTGCTAGATATGGACCTTTGGTCTTGCCTATTCCTTTAAATCCTATGCTTGTGGGAGAATATCAGAAATATATGCCTAAGTTCACTGGAATAGAGGGAGTAACAACAGAAGAACACCTTGAAGCTTTTTACAGTTACGCTGATAATTTAGATATAAGTGAAAATGATGTGTGGATGAGAGTTTTTGTCCAGAGCCTTGATGGAGAGGCTAGGAAGTGGTTCAGAGAATTTCCCCATAGATCTATAACAGATATTGAATCATTAGATGATGCATTTTTGAAGCACTTGGGAGATAAAAAGGACCTGCTATATTATCATACTGAGTTTGGTAATCTGAAGAGGGAAAATGGTGAATCTCTGCCTGATTTTAATAAAATATTTAATCGAATGTATAGTAAGATACCAGTTGAGGTAAAACCTACTCCTACCTCTGCCAAACTCACTTATGCCAATGCTTTTGACTCTGATTTCTACCTGTTATTGAGAGAAAGAAGATGTGCCACTCTAGCTGATATGTAGGATGCAGCACTAGAGGTGGAATCTAATATCATGGCTGCAGAAAAGCTAAAAAATCAAGCTAACAGAAGGAGGCAGAGAGGTCAGGCTTCTACTTCTTCTACATCATCTTCAGAGCCTAAATTAGACAAAATGACTAAGATGATAGAGTCATTGGCTGCTGAAATTTCTAAACTGAAAGTTGAACAAAATTCAGGGAAAGCAAGGCAATATAGCACATTTGCACCAAGAAACCCCAATCCATTCAGAAGAGAAAATGAGCAGTTACATATAATGCAGAGGGGTGAAGATTCAAAAGAAGATCAGAAAGTTAAAGCTCCTTTCCAAATTGTAGTCATGGAGGAGGAACAATTTGAAGAAGATGAGGATGAAATTCACTGCATGGAAGATAAAGGAAATGCTGCCTTTTTGACATTGGCCGAATATGAAGAATCATTGCTGCAATGACAAGAAAATCAAGAGTGGGAGAGAGGAGCTGTTTTACAAACTGGTGAATAGAAAAGATACAATTTGAGGTCAAATGCAAAAATTGTCAAGGACAACCCTGCCCAAAGAGCTGCTGTCCAAACAGACTCACAGAATACCAGACAGAGAAGACTAGCAGTTGATCAAGTCATCCTCAAAGCTCTAGTTCAAGAGGTAAAAGGTTCTGATAAGTTATCTTCTTCTTTCGGCTTAGAATGAGAAGTTTAGAAATTAAAGATATCTATGCCTCTAGTAGAGTTGGTGAAGAGTGAAGTATTTAGAAAGCCTATCCTTGAAGCCCTTGAGCTAGAAACCACACAAACCTCCACTGACTCTGTCAATTTGCAAGATGACAAGCCTGCCATTGTGCTTAGCCCCATGATTGAGCCTGTTGATAATAATTCTCCATCTTTTTATGTCTCCTTGACCATTCATGACAAAATCCTCCACAATTGCCTGCTAGACATAGGGGCCAGCCACAATCTAATGCCTAAAGCTGTCATGGAAGAGTTAGGCCTTGACATCACCAGACCCTATCATGATTTATTCTCTTTTGATTCAAGGAAAGTGAAATGTCTTGGATTGATTAAAGATCTGGCCATTACCTTAACTCAGCTGCCCATGAAGAGTATGATGATGGATATTGTGGTAGTAGATGTCCCTCCTAAGTTTGGCATGCTGTTGTCTAGAGGGTGGATTAAGAGACTAGGTGGGACATTACAAAATGATCTATCTTATGCCACTGTCCCAGTGTTTGGAGGAGAAAGCAGGAGATTGTATAGAGAAGCACAGCTGGCATACATCATTAGTGATGAGAATAATCCTACAAATCATCCCATTTATGCAGTGGACACTGATTTTGGAGCATGTATTCTCCGAATAGAAGAATCTCAGGAGGCCTCAATGCAGATTAGGAAACCAATAGTTCAGGCTAAAGAAGAGCAAGGAAGTCAGGTTTGGGATATGTTCTTTGATGGAGCATTTTCTAGGGAGACTACAGGAGCAAGGGTGGTGCTAGTATCTCCGGAACAAGAAAGCATTCAGCTGTCTTTTAAGCTGGTTTTTCAAGTGAAAAACAATATAGCAGAATATGAGGCTCTGTTGTTGGGCCTTAATGCAGCAAAAGACGGAGGAATCAAGAATCTGAAGGTGTTTGGAGATGCTGATTTGATCATTCAGCAAGTAAATAAACATTTCAAGCAAAGCACCTAAGGTTAAGAGCATACAGAGATGAGGTATGGAGAATTAGAGATTCTTTTGATTATTTATGCATTTCATACATTCCTAGAGGTCAAAATCAACTTGCTGATTCCCTTGCTGTTTCTGCTAGTATGTTTATACCTCCCATGCTTCCCAGACTAGTGTATGAAGTCCAAGTGAAGTATAGACCATCCTTGCCTGATAATGTCCAGCATTGGAAGGTTTTTGATGATAATGATGAGATAAATAGGTTCCTTCAAGTCATTGATGAATTTTCCAAAATGCAAATTAACCAAGGGAATGAAGCACTGTTAGAAAACCCCAAGTCCCAGCTTAGAAACAAGATTGGTAAAAATAGCATTGTCCAGCTTCCTAGTAACCATATTCCTAAAGGCCTAATTCCTCTTGAAAGACTGTTTGACTAGAATGATGTGCCTTACAAAGCTACCCAAAAAGAAGAACAATCTACAGTTTGTAAGCATGATATAGGAAGTCCAGGTTAGCCTAACTATGTAAATCTATCCGCTCATTTTTCTGCTGATCAAAGTGCTGAGTACTGCAATTTAATGAGGCAAATTGCTGATGTGTTTGCCTGGGAGTATAGTGACCTGAAAACTTATGATAAGAACATAATCCAGTATAAAATCCCTCTGGAGAAAGACACTATTCCTTTCAAACAGAAGTTGAGACCAATAAATCCTATGCTTCTCCCACTAATTGAAAAGGAAATCAAAAAATTTCTGGCTGCCAAGATTATAGTTCCTCTTAGATATTCCAAATGGGTAGCCAATTTGGTGGTGGTGAGTAAGAAGAGTGGAGAAATCAGACTGTGTGTTGATTTTAGAAATTTGAACAAATGCTCAAAGAAAGATAATTATCCCTTACCAAAGATGGAGCATTCGCTACAAAAAGTCTCAGGAGCCAAAGTAATGTCTTTCTTGGATGGATTTTCAGGCTTTAATCAGATTGCTATGCACCCATATGATCGAGAAAAGACTGCATTTACCACTCCTTGGGGCACTTTTATGTATGCTAAGATGCCTTTTGGATTGATGAATGCTAGAGCAACCTTTCAGAGAGCTATGGATATAACATTTGTGGGGGAGAAGAATAATTTGTCCTCATCTACCTTGATGATATAACAGTTTATTCCAGCAACCATCAAAATCATTTACAGCATTTGAAAAAAGTATTCTTGAAGTGCAGGAGGTTTGGAATCTCAGTCAATCCCAAAAAATCACAATTTGCTTTGGAAGAAGGCAAGCTGTGAGGACATATTGTGTCTGCTGCAGGTGTTCAAATTGCTCTAGAAAGAGTCAAAGCAATACAGACTTTGTCTGTCCCTAGATCAAAGAGAGATATTCAGTCCTTTCTGGGCAAGATTAATTTTTTAATGAGATTTATACCAAATTTTGCAGAACTAGTGAAGCATATTAGCTCCATGTCGAGAGAAGGGTCAGAGGTAAGATGGACCGTCTATTAAAAAGGCTATTATGGAGGTTCCCATATTAATAAGTCCAGACTACAGCAAGGAGTTCCACATATTTTCTTTTGCCTCTGAAGATACTATTGCAGCAGTTTTATTGCAGGCAGATGAAGAAGGTTCAGAACATCTAATAGCATTTTTCAGCAAGAGCTTGAGGGATGCTGAACTGAGGTATGATATTATTGAAAAACAGGCATATGCTCTTATTAAATCCTTGAAAGCTTTTAGAGTTTATATCTTGCATTCGAAGATAATTGCATATGTACCCTCTGTTGCAATAAAAAAGGTCTTAACACAATCTGATGTTGATGGAAGAAGGGAAAAATGGATTGCAAAATGATTGAATTTAATATAGAGTTGAAGCCCACCAAGCTGGTCAGAGGTCAGGGTCTTGCCAAATTATTAGCTGAAGAAAATTGCAGGTCTTTAGATATTGATTTCTTGTGCACAATTGCAGAAGTGATCAGACAAATGAAGAAGAGGAAATAGCTGAAACAGAGAGAAATCAGTTAGTGGCCGAAAATCTAGCTTCATGTGATTGGTATGCTGAAATAATCAATTTCTTGCTGAAGCTAGAAATCCCTTCAGAATTTACTCAAATTCAAGCTAGAACTTTAAAACTCAGGGCAGCTAAATATTGTATCAATGAAAATCAGCTCTACTGGAGGGATCCATCTGAAATATTTTTAAGGTGTCTGGGCAAAAAACAGTCAAAAGAAGTTATGCAGCAATTTCATTCCAGCATGTGTGGAGGGAACCATTATTGGAAGACTACAACCCATAAAATTCTCAGAGCTGGGTACTATTGGCCCACTTTATTTTCTGATGTATTTTCTTTTGTTAAATCTTGTGACAGGTGCCAAAGATTTGAAGGAAAACAGCAGTTGAAGTCCCTGCCCTTAAAACCAATTCATGCAAAAGGACCTTTTCAGCAGTGGGGCTTGGATTTCATTGGAGAAATTAATCCACATTCCAGTGGTCAGCATAGATGGATATTAGTAGCCACTGATTATTTCACTAAGTGGATTGAAGCAGTCCCTACAAGGAAGGCTAATCACAATGTGGTCATGAAGTTTTTGACAGAGAATATCTTCAGCAGATTTGGTTGTCCACACAAATTAGTCACAGACAATGCAGCAACCTTCAGGGCTAAGGAATGGGTGGAATTGTGTAATTCAATGGGTATTAAACTTGTTCATTCCACCTCTTACTATCCTCAAGGAAATGGTCTAGCAGAATCCTCTAATAAAAGCCTGATAAGGATAATTAAGAAGCTGTTAGAGGACAATAAAAAGAATTGGGATTCAAAGCTCAAGTATGCACTGTGGGCTGATAGAGTGACAAGTTTATGTCTGAACAAGGTTATACTAGATGTCACTCTGATCATTGTGTTTATCTGAAAAAGCAAAATGATGGAAGCTATATTATATTGTTATTGTATGTAGATGACATGCTTGTTGCAGGATCTAACATGCAGGAAATAAATGTTCTCAAAAGAAAATTGGAAAATTCATTTGCAATGAAGGATTTGGGAGCAGCAAAACAAATCGTTGGTATGAGAATCACTAGAGACAGGAAAAATCGTAAATTAACATTGTCTCGGAATGAGTACATACAAAAGGTGTTGAAAAGATTTAACATGCACAATGAAAAACTAGTTAATACACCTTTTGCTATCCATTTCAAAATTACCAAGGAAATGTGCCAAAAGACCCAAGAAGACATGGATTATATGTCTAAAGTTCCATAAGCATCAACAGTTGGAAGCTTAATGCATGCAATGGTCTGCACAAGGCTTGATATTGCACATGCAGTGGGAGTTGTAAGTAGGTACATGAACAATCCAGGAAAGGAACATTGGATGGTAGTGATATGGATTCTTAGATATTTGAAAGGTACCACAAATCAAGCATTATGCTTTGGTGGTTCAAACATTTCCCTACATGGATATGTTGATGCAGATATGGCAGGTGACAGAGATAACAGGAGGAGCACTACAGGATATGTATTTACTGTTGGTGGAACAACTGTCAGTTGGGTTTCAAAAATCCAAAGTGTTGTTGCACTTTCAACAACAGAAGCAGAGTATGTTGCTGCTATAGAGGCTAGTAAAGAAATGATTTGGTTACAAAGGTTTATGAGTGAATTGGGTAAGGAGGATGATATGGGCACACTATACAGTGATAGCCAAAGTGCCATTCATCTTGCAAAGAACTTAGCATTTCATTCCAAGACTAAACACATACAGCCCAAATACCATTTCATACAATCAGTGTTGGAAGATGGAGAGTTGAAGCTGGAAAAGATACACACTAGCCAGAATCCTGCAGATATGCTAACAAAAGTTGTAACCAGGGAGAAACTGAGAATATGCTTAGTTTCAATTGGTCTTCAAGGATGACGATGAAGATGAGAAACAGCCAGGGCCAAAGAGGAGTCATTGTCCAACAAATGGAGCAGCGGTGGAGTTGCTACAATCAGTCTCCAAGTGGGAGATTGTTGGGTGTGGAGCCTGATTATCTTCTATATTCAAAGGTATCGCCACATTGGACCCCAGTTCCAAATGGGGGCGGCAACGCCGCCCATAAAATATTCCCTGCAGGGGGGGTCCAAGGGGGGGTGGCTACGACCTTTGGGAGCCCCCCCCCCCCCCTGGCAGGGGGTTTCAGGGGCAGCGCCCCCAAAGCAAAAAACAACTGTAAAATTGCCATGTAAAACTATAGTAATTTCTAGTCAATCTGGGTCATTCATTAGGCGGATGATCTGACGGTAGAACTTATGTTTAGTTTAGGGTTTTTCGCCCTAGAAGGCAACCCCTATCTTTGTATGAGGGTATTGTATTTGAGGCTGTGTAATAGATGTGTATTCTCTGAGCAAGAAACAGAGAGGTGAGACTGTGAGAGAAAACAGAGGATATTAAAGCGAATCTGCTGTAGGTTGCGTCTCTTCATTTTGCTGGATAATAGAAAGGAAGGACTGGCTGTTCGGGGTGGACATAGCCCAAAATGGGTGAACCACGTATATCTGTGTCTCTCTTGTTTTTTGCATTTTTTGTGTTTATATTTCTGTAATATTTTATGTGTTCCATTGCTCCGTAATATATAATTTTCTAACACAAGGCAATTTATTAGAGTTAGGATTTATTTTTTTAAAGACTAAAAAAAATCAAAAGGGTCCCCATTTATATGTCTAACATTAGTTATTACTATATATAAATGGGGGGTTGTTTCATAGTACAACAAGAACTCACACCACTTTCCCATGTCCTTCTTTGGCTTCGCGATGTTCTTCTTTGCTTGCAGTGTTGGCGGTTTTTCCTGGGCCGCCCTACCTTGACTTTGTCCTTTGTTCTGCAGTTTGGGGGTGTTAGCTCTGCTACATGCTGCTGATTTTCCAGAAGAAGGAATAAGTTTGGTCCTTGGTTGTTGGCTCAGAGTAGGTTTATAATGGTTATCATTGTCTCTCCCTATTTTCCCCGCTACCTCCATTTCATCCTTCCCTTTCATTTTTCCCTTTTCTCCTTATAACTCACACACCTCCGTTTCCTCCTTCCATTTCATTCTCTTTATTCTCCCTATCTTCATTATTGTTGTTTTCCTTTATAATCCCCTGCTAACCTTTATAAACCCCATATTAACTTTATAAACCCCGATAATCCCGCTTAAGTCCTTTTTTCAGGCTCCTGGGCGTTTTTGTTTTAACACTATAAAAGCCCGCCTAAACCCATGTTCCTCTAACCTCCCAGGCGCTTTTTGTTTATAATGCTATTAAACCCTCATAACCCGTTTAAACCTCATTTAAACGCATTCTTCCTTTAATCCCTGGCACTAACCTCTTAAGCCATTATAATCGCGCATACAAAGAAAATCATAACCCACGGCGGCTTTACCTGTCACATCAACCTCGAAACTTGTGCATTAAATCGAGTCCGTCCAATCCTTCGCCTTGGGATCTGACGCTTTTCGCTTCCCCCACCTCGTGAACTTTCATGCCTGTTAGCTCGCGAGGAAGGTGGTTTCCCACCGGACCTGCCTGCCACGTGGCGCTATTTAACAGGATCACGCTGCCTTGTACGTAAACTGCCTACTCCCGAAAGCGGTGCGGGGAAACTGCTTACCGCCCTTCCGGTACGGCTCCCTGCCCGTTAATTTTCATGCACCTTCCCCTCCCATCAGCTGTTGGATCTGCTGCCCGTGATCCAACAACCCTCGTTCAACCGATTCTGTTTGATCCCGATAGCTATTCCAAGTTGATCTCCACCATTCATTTACGAGATCCAACGGTCCACACTCTTCCATCTGCATATGTCTTTCGATAGCCCGCATAGTCAAATCTCGGCCGTCTGATTGAGCCATCCACCGGCTAGCACTCGTTCTCAACTCCTGTTCATTTTCAATGCAATTTTCATGTTCTGGGCAGTCCTGCACACCCAAAGGAGAAAGGAACCCATGTTCAATAATCTGCGCAGTTAATATTTCAGCTGCCACATTTAAAGAACAGCACGGCCAAGGACGAGAAGGACAACCTTGAGCAGATAAACATGGCTTTTCACCTGTTTGTGAAGGACATCAAAGTACTAGTAAATGTCATTTTGTCCATTAAAGCAATCAAAATGTATCAAAGACCATATCTAATTGAAAATGCGGTTGGTGGTCAGTTATGACCCCTCCACGCATGGGTCTGCAGATATTTTTTGTGAACAAACTCTATATATACCAAAAAGCAATATGTAATCAGGTTGATGAATGTAATTTTGATGTAAGCTTCAACTTCTGAAGACTGTAACTACTGTGACAACTGCAGCTTCTGGTCTTCATTTTCAGTTAATACAAGCTTCTTTTGCTGTTAATTGCTCACTTTCCACTTCTTCTTCTTTGTTCCAGGCTATGCCTGTTGTGCATTTATTCATGTGTTGCTGATGTTTAGCATTAGAGGGGTTGTCATCCCACCTCTGTGTTAGAATCTAGTTAGTTTCATTGAATTTGTATGCAGTTTTCTATTGTTTTAATGCCAGAGAGCTGCCATCCTATCTGTGCATTAGAAAGTAGATTTACAGACCTTTAAACTGGTTACAGCTGGCCATCACAGGGCCCTGTGCATCTGCTGGTGTGATCAGCCTTCTTCATCTTCACCTGTTTCTCAAACTGTGAGTAATTGGTGGTCTAAAGCCTTGTAGTCTGGGGGTGTTCGCCCATGTCTGGGGTCAAGCATAGTAGAAGTGGTTATCTGGCTTGAATATGCAGCATTTATTTCATTCATCCACCATTTATCCAACATTTTGTTGAGTTTGTAATGTTCCCGAGCATCTCTGATATACATCCTAGGAGAGTTTCTTGGGGCAATAACAGGGGGCACCTTTTCCTTGCTTAAGATTCGCAGTTCCAAAGTCTCTCTTCTTCTATTTGAACTTTTTCGCGATCTTAACAGCATATCGGTACGTCGTGTCAAGCAAGGAGATGTCCAAGAACTGCATCTTGTCATGTGAAGGGTATGGAAAACATTGGTAAACTCCGACACATCTTGGTACCTTCCCTGTCATAGCATTGTCCACTTTATGTATTTATCCTCATAGCTCTCGACAGGGTAGTACTGCTACTTGATGGAATCCCAGAACGAATTCCAAGTGGGTGCGGCTAAAAACATTGAGTTCATACTTTCATCCTTCTCACAGTAGGTTTCCCACCAGTCCTTGATGTGGGGGGCACCTTTGAGAAGAGAAAAAGTAATATTTTCTTAGCTAGAAAAATCATGAACAGAAAATATCCTTCTAGCAGATTTAACAATTTATATACAACGTCTGCATATATTTGGCCCTCAAATATGGGAATGTCAAAGTTTATTCGTACCTTAAATGGAGTGGAGCTTCCAGAGTGACTGCTGGATGTGGATGCGCCGTCGGTGGGCAATTGTTGAAGGATCTGGGCAAAGTTATCCATCATCGCGTTCCTTTGTCTCTCGAGGGCCTCCTCGAGCAATAGTTTGATAGGATCTGCTACCCCCTCGTCTTTATTTTCTTCCCCCATTGTTATAGACATATTTGGGCACTGCAACCCCAATCACATATGTCGATAAACCAAGGGCTCTAAAACCCCTAAAAGTGTTGTTTCATACCCTAAAGGATCATGGTCAACTGATTACATCATTTCCCAGAAGTTCCACCTGAAAAACCACTCAAAACTGGCCAAAACTAGACCATACAGACTGCTCCATGCTTAGGGTGCGATGCATACTGGCTGCTACACTAGCCAGGTGTGATGCATACTGAAAGAGCCTTCTGTAGGGTGCGATGAGGGAGAGTAGACAAATGGCAGAGGCAGATTGCTAAGTGGAAACCCAGAGAATCTTCTAGAAACTGTTCATATGACACTTGCCTCTCTGAATTCGCCCAAGGATAAGTAAGAGATCAATGATATCTCCAAGTGGAACCAAGAACTATTAGTGAAATGACACTAATCAGAAACCCAGAAGCTGACTCACCCCTCTGCAAATATCTATAAATGGATCCCTATCGGAGAGATCCAGAGGCTGGAATTTTGTAATTTGTAAGGAAGTGCTGTTGGTTTCTCCTTGAGAAGAGACATTATATTGTTGGGTGATCTTGCTTTTCATGAGGTGAAGAGGGCTTTCATGCTGGGAGGATGATGCTGGATCAGACAATTTGGTTGTAATCCTCTCTTCTATTTCTACTATCAATAAAGTTCTTTGAGTTCTCCTCCATACAATCGTGTACTTGTGAATCTTGTTATTTGTAGATGCAATTATATGATTAATGTATTTCTGATTCTGCATTGTTTATGATATCATAGATCGAGATGCTTTGATGGTGTTTTGTTGCTTTGCCTCTACAAGTATTCTCTAAAGCGAGACAAGCAGGAGAAGAGTGGTGAGCTCTATCAAGGGAGAGAGGAAACAGGCAAGGAGCCAAGCAGAAGATACAGGTTGGTCCTCTTTGCTTCTCTCTTATCTATCATACATAAAGGAATTCTTGAAGCGCTTTGAATTATTTGTTTCTAAGATAGCTACCCATATTAGTTGGACTAGCAGATCGAAAAGACACTGTTGACACCTAATCCTTGTGATTGGGTGAATATATGTAAATAGATAAATAAGAAATATGAACAGTCATCGGGAGATGAATTGAACAGTCTCTCCCTCATGTATATAATGAAGACCTACCTAATGGAATATGATATACGAATCATTTTTGCCTTGAGGAGTTACTGCCTGACTTGACATGGTATCAGAGCCAAGTTCCCAAAATAGTTGTAACTCCCTTCTGCATACTGCTCTCTATCCTCTGCCCCTCTGGAGTCTGCCTACTGAGCTCTCTGTCCACTGTCTACTGTGCTCTCTGTGCTCTCTGTCTACTGTGCAGTCTATCTACTGTTATTCCTGCCTAAATTCAGAAAGCGTTGAGAGAGGGACGGCTTCAGAACTGGAATATTGTCTGAAGACGTTTCGGTGGAATATTGTCTTGCTGCGTGGGCTCAAGAGCCATCGTGAGGCTGTCTTTTTTGTTTCTTGCATCGATGTTGCAGTAAATGCCATCCCAGTGAAATTTCCTACCTGGAAATGTTTTCAGGTCAAAGAAAAATACTGATGCAAGAAGGACATGATACATGCAATTTAATCTGAAGGCTGGCACGTTGAGTAAACTGAAGTTTGAAGAACGCTGCTCTGGAATGCTGCGTTGAACTGTTGATTTGTCCGCTGCTCCTGTTGAAGAACGCTGGTATTATAATGTTGTTTTGGCATTGTAAAAAAATGCTGGTATTATGAATTTGTACGCTGCTCCTATTTTGTAAGAAATGCTGGTATTATGAATTTGTACGCTGCTCCTGTTTTGTAAGAAACGTTGGTATTCTAAATTTGTACGCTGCTCCTGTTTTGTAAAAAACGTTGGTATTATGAATTTGTACGTTGCTCCTGTTTTGTAAGAAACACTGGTATTCTAAATTTGTACGCTGCTCCTGTTTTGTAAGAAATGTTGGTCTGAAGTTTTTTTTGGCATATAACCATGCGTTGAATTGTTACGCTGCTCAGACGTTACTGTCAGTTGGAGTACACCTCGGCCTTCAGAATGTTATCAAAATTTTCAAATGCTCCATACAATTTAGCAAGTCCCTTGCCAAGCTCGCAGGGTTGATGGGTTGAGATCAACAACGCGGCGATACGCAGTTTGAGCGTGATCGTATTGGTTCCAGCAGCATGCCGTCCAGGTATTGAGCATACTTTTTAACAAAACTAACCTGACATGGCATCCAGCGTTTTGCTTTATGTAGATTTATGAGTTTGACATATAAACGAATAGGGCAAGTATGAGTTTTTGCGTATGTGTTATTCCCTCTATTCATATCATCTGTTCCTTTGTGGGTTGTCATCTTATTCCATCGATGATCCTTTCATTTAGTTCTCGCATAAACAATGAGGTGAAGGAAATATATTGCATAAAGGTGTAGCGTGTTACCTGCTGTCCAAGAATACTGTTGTCCAAGAACACTGTTGTTCTGGTGCATTAACTCGATGACCGTGCTTGGTATATGAATATTGTGGAATATGTTATAAGGAATACAATATATATTGCATGATATATGAATATTGAGAGCTTGCAGTTGATTCCATTTTGTAAAGACATAGCAAATTACTATTAGTGTTTTGCTATGAATATTGTAATTATTTTTGGGCTCAGTTCAAATTTTATGATGGAGAAGTTTTTTGAAAAAGAGAAGGGTTTTCTGTCTTCTGGAAAAGTTGTGTGTCCTACTCATAGAGAGAATAATCTTGCTCAAGATTCTTCCAGAGAAAGAGGTGGTCGAAAAGGAAGAGGAAGAAATTTCAGAGGTAGGGGGGGCAGCCACTCTCAAGGAGAAAAGGAAAATCTTCACTGCATACGCTACAAAAGAAATGGATCACATGATGCCTCTACATGCAAGCTACCATGGCACAAAATTGAGCAGAAAAGAAACCAACATAAAGGTAAAATTGATGATACAGACAAAGGTAAAGCACCTGAATCCACTCACTATATTGTGGCACAATGTAATATTGGAGTAAATGAAGATTTATTTATTGCTTCACTTGCTTCTTGGAAAAATGATTGGTTGCTTGATTCAGGAGCAACCTGCCACATGACTCATAGAAAATATTTTTTTGAAGAATTCACTAACAATGTTGATGGAGCAGTATACTTTGCAGACCAATCAAAAATCAAGCCATCAGGGCTTCGCACAATCAGGCTTAAACTGCCTGGTCTTCCAGACTTTCTTCTGCATCATGTTCTACATCTCCCACAGCTCAAGAGAAACTTGTTGTCCTTGGTCCACATCTGCTAGCAAGGTCAATCCATTCATATGTTTGATGGCAAGCTTGAGGTAAGAAAAGCATCTGACCACTCACTTGTCATGAGGGGAATAGAAGAAGAAAGGCTTCTCAAGCTGCAAGGAACCTCTGCTCGTACACAACATTTCTCATACAATTCTCGTCATGAAGAAGGTACACTTCCATCAAGTTTAATATGGCATGCTAGATTTGGACATTTGAACTATGACAACCTCCGCTTGTTGAAGAAAAATGGTGTTGTTGGTTTGCCTACAATTCCTAGGAAACTTAAGCAATGTGATGCTTGCATTCTAGGAAAGCATAGCAAACAGTCTTTTCATGATTCACATTCAATAGCACATAGAAAACTTGAACTCGTTCATTCAGATTTATGTGGTCCAGTGCCTGTTCCTTCTGCAAATGGAAATAAATATATCATGACATTTGTTGATGACTACACCAGAATTTGTTGGGTTTATTTATTGAAGAACAAATCTGATGCTTTTCAAACATTCAAGAATTTTCAAAAATGGATTGAAAATGATGCACAATCTCATATTGGGTCTATTCACACTGATAATGGAAAAGAATACACATCAAATGAATTTGAAAACTATCTTCGCCAACATGGGATCAAACATCAAACAATTGTGCCTTATAATCCCCAACATAATGGTGTAGCTGAAAGAATGAATAGGACAATCTTAAATATGGTATGATCCATGATCTTCTTCAAAAATGTACAAATAATGTTTCGGGCTGATGTTGTTCTATGTGCTGCATATATAAAGAATAGATGTCCATCTAATGCTATAAGAAACAAGACTCCATTTGAAATGTTGTATGGACATGTTCCTTCGGTAAAGCATCTCAAGGTCTTTGGTTCCACCTGTTATGCCTTAATACCAAAGGTACATAGAAAAGAACTTGGTTCTAGAAGTCGTAAGTGTATCTTTATGGGGTATTCAAACACCTCCAAAGCATACCGCCTCTATGATGAAGTAAATAAGAATTTTGTTGTTTCTAGAGACGTAATTTTTCTTGAATCATCCAAAACTGACAATGTTGTTGAGCAGCAACTTGATCGCTTGGATAGATTCGCAAAAGAAAAATCATTTCAAGAATTTGATAATCAGATTCCACATCTTGAAGGGGGGATTCCTATACTAGATCAACATGTGGAATTTTCTTCTGAAGAACACTCTCCCTCGCATGAAACTCCAACAATGGATGATGCTTTAAGTGATGTAATTGATAGATTTGGGAGACTCAATCTTGATTCAGTCCCAACTCAATCAATGGAGCAGCCTGGACCATCTGAGAAAGGTCCCCCAAAGTGGCTGACAAAGACACTTGAAAGTGTTCATCCTGATGAGGTTGGAAAGATAGGAACTAGAAATTCAAACTGGCAAAATGGAGGTGATGTGGATGACTCTAATTCACCTGTTGATATGGATGTTTCTTATGATTGTGAATTGAACTTGTCTACATATTTTGAACCAACTTCCTTCAAAGAAGCTGCTTCTCATGATGAATGGAAAGAAGCGATGCAAAAGGACTATGATGCCCTCATAAAGAACGACACTTGGAAGCTGGTTGATCCTCCATTAGGAACCAAACCAATTGGCTGCAAGTGGGTCTAGAAAACAAGTATAAAGCTGATGGCTCACTTAACAAGCACAAAGCTAGGTTTGTGGCAAAAGGTTCTGCCCAGAAGGAAGGGGTCGATTATGAGGAGACTTTTGCCCCCACAGCAAAATGGGCTACCATTCGGACACTCTTTGCACTAGCAGCTCAAAACGGTTGGAAAGTCCACCAAATGGATGTAAAAACTACTTTCTTAAATGGAGATCTAAAAGAGAATGTATTTATGTCTCATCCTGAAGGATTTTCTATGAAAGGACATGAACATAAAGTATGAAAACTGGTGAAGTCCTTGTATGGCCTCAAACAAGCACCGCAAGCTTGGTATGAAAAACTAACTGAGCATCTTCTGAAACTCAATTTCAAACATTATGAGCTTGATGATGCAACTTTATTTGTAAAGAAAGTTGGCAAAACAGTTGTATATCTTGTGGTATATGTAGATGATCTTTTGATGACAGGGAACAATGAAAGCTACATTGCATCCATAAAGAAGGAATTGGGGAAAAGTTTTGAAATGACTGATTTGGGCTATGTTCATTACTATCTTGGCATTGAAGTAACCCAACATTCAAAGTCCATATTTATTTCTCAAAAGAAATACATTGGAGATCTGTTGAACAAGTTTGGCATGACAGAGTGCAATCCTCTTACTACTCCAATGGAACAAAACTTAAAGCTCACATCTATTGAAGGAAAAGAATTTGAGGATGCAACAAAGTATAGACAGCTTGTAGGAAGTCTCAACTACCTAACTACTACCAAACCAGACATCTCGTTGGATGTTGGAATCCTCTCCAAGTTTATGCAAAAGCCTTGTGAGGGACATTGGTTTGCTGCAAAAAGAGTTCTAAGGTACTTGAAGGGAACTCAAGACTTTGGAATCAAGTATACACAGGTGGACGACTTCAGCTTGATTGGATACTCTGATTTAGACTTCGATGGAGACAAAGAAACTGGGGTATCTACTTCAGGATATGCTATTAGTCTTGGATCAGGAGCTGTCTCCTGGAGATCACGCAAACAATTAGTTCCAGCAGATTCCACAACAGAAGCAGAATATGTGGCAGTAGCTGAAGCAACAAAAGAAATTGTCTGGCTCAAAAAAATTCTTGAAGATTTGCAGGTGAAACAAGTACAATCAACTCCACTCGTGATTGACAATAACTCTCTAAAAGTTGGCCAAGAACCCAAAGTTCCATGATCGAACGAAGCACATCAATACTAAATATCATCTGATTCGACATCATGTTGAGGCCAAAACAATCC
Source organism: Pinus tabuliformis (assembly GCA_031772625.1). Lineage (NCBI taxonomy): Eukaryota > Viridiplantae > Streptophyta > Pinopsida > Pinales > Pinaceae > Pinus > Pinus tabuliformis. The sequence goes on along the minus strand of CM062809.1, from coordinate 1,305,868,159 downwards.
ATCTCTGTCATTGTTCCACAAATGAGCAAATTGCAGACATCTTCACCAAAGCGCTTGGAAGAGAAAAGCTTGAATGATTCAGAATGATGCTTGGACTCACCAACATCCCTTCAGATTAAGGGGGGAAATGTTGACACCTAATCCTTATGATTGGGTGAATATATGTAAATAGATAAATAAGAAATATCGGGAGATGAACTGAATAATCTCTCCCTCAAGTATATAATGAAGACCTACCTGATGGAATATGATATACGAATCATTTTTGCCTTGAGGAGTTACTGCCTGGCTTGACAGACACTAGATTTCCCGGAAAAAAAATGGCGACTCCACTAGGGAACGAATAGTTTGTTTGTTTGTTACTGTTGTTTGATTTATAAACTACAGACGGAGCCTGAAGTTAAGCTAGCTAGCCTTTGAACTTCCCTTGCTATGCAAGTGCAAAGTAGATCAACGCTACTTTAGTCAATCTCCGGGTTAGTTTATGAACTGAACATCTGACTTGCAAACATCCTAAGCACCCCTGTGGTAGCTCAATAACCTCATAAGATCATACCCCTATACATTGTTTTTACTTTCTATCATAGCTCAGCCTAAATTAATGAACTTAGCTACAAATTTTGAGTGAAAACCAAGCTCAGTTTCATTCCCTGGTCCATCGCACTGTCTGTAACTAGCAGCCTATATGCATCGCACCTCCCATGTGTTGCAGGTGAGATGCATCCCTGTTTTCCCTTAAGGACAGATGTGATCACTGAATGATACTGTTTCTCTCTCTGGAATTTGGTTTTTTCCTCCTTGTTTTCAGCTCTATTCAGTAGTTTTTCTGCTTATGATTAGTATATCATTGCTGAAGCCTCCTTCCTTCACATTATTCAACCTCCATTGATTAGGATTTGTAAGTGTTTTTTATGTATTTTTCATCATTTATAGTCCTTCTTTGTCAAAAGTAGCTTAATCGAACTGTCGTTTTTTATTCAAAAGTGTCGTAATTGTCATTCTGGGTCAAGAAGAAGAGTGTCATAAAGTCTTCCTCCTCTAGATAGTCGATTGTACTTTTGTCATTGTATTTGATTTGAATTGTCAATATTTGAAGTGTCGAAAGCAGTTTTCCATTCAAAATCGAAAGTGTCATCTTAGTCTTCCTTTCATTTTGAAAATAAATTGTTGAAGTGTCACTTTGAAGAAAATAGTTCAGATCTGTACTTAGTTTTCCTTTTTGGCATTCTCACATTAAGGAAACAGAAAAACAAATACATGCATGTGCATTTGCATTTAGATTGCATGCGGAAAATGATTTAGGAAAAGTGCATTTAGTGTGTGCTCTTTGCTCTCTGTTGAAAGAATCGTACTCTTCTTTCCTTAGTAGCTAGGATTTTCATTGCTAAAAAGAAAACAAACGACTGTTTATCATTTTAGATTGCATATTTAGGAATTTTACATCTACATCACGCGGTGAACCTTGAAAGACAAACTTCTAAAAAAGATCAACTCTAAAATAAATCTCAATGAACATAAAAATGCTTTGGAACCTAACACACAACATCTAGAAGTCTAGGCTAGAGACGTGTTCTAGCATCATAAAACCTGGTAACTATCGTTTTCATCGAAGGTTGGGTGATTCCTCCTCTTTGATACGACAAGTGCCAGTACAGACTTTTTCTCCCTGTACCGTCGGGTATATATTGGGAGACCACAATAGGCTAATATCCTTTATCCTTAGGAAGCCATGTCTGTTGTCCTATCGATCGCAATGCACTGAACACACCGTTAGAGAAGATTGACTGTCGTACGTAAAATCCTTGGTAATTTCTCTTTAATTTACCACCAAGGTGTATATTGTAGTTTTGCGATTGGTTTGGTAATCCCTCTGTCTAGATTTCCAGGGTAGTCATTTTCGTTCCTTTTCGACTCCTTAAAAGAAAAGGTCCATCTGAGCACTTGTCACTCCAGGATCATTAAAAATCGAAGGCAACTAGAGTCATCTTTAACTTTTTCTCGACTCTTAAAAATTGAAAAAGCAAAGTTGTGTCAAAGCATCATAAAATTTATTTAATTCTGAATAACATCCCTATTCCTTTGTTGATCTTAGGTTGAGGTAATGGAATCCACCAATCAAGGAATTCCCCTTGCGGGAAATCCTAGTCCTTTCTCTTCGTGGGGAGATATTGGTGCTCCATATATAGCTACATTGTCCCTTCCGGGAATCACATTTGGCCTGCCGATATGGCTATTCTCAACCTTTGTCCTTCAAAACACCGTAAGTCCTCAGCAATCGAATCAACAACCAGATGATACTAAAGTTGTCCCTTCACCTTCTACTTCGTTTTTGTCTCCCTCTCCTTATTCCTCTTTGCTTGGTGAAACAAGTGATGCTAAAAACCAAGTAACTGAGAAGAAGAAGAAAGGGAAGGAGAAGAAGAAGAAGAATTCAGTCAAACAAGCGGGCAACCATGCATCATCTAGTGAAAATCCGCACACCGAACCTTCGAAACCCAAATCTCCATGCATAATTTTCAGAGGAAACCACTTTCATCGAGATTTTCCTTGAATTCTGCAGATCTTGAGAGACTGGTCTCCCCGTTTGCACCGTCCGGTGTCATTAACCTTTGTCGATCATGTTGAGAGCACACCATTGACTAGTGAAAATGAAGTCAATGGACAAAAAGGAAAGTTCAGATTTCCTTGTAGGTTGTGTGAAGGCGATCATGCCCTTCACCATTGTCCTTTTCTGGATGAAGCCAAAAGTGTCTTGGATAACCATCCTGCTTCACCGCAGCGACTTCTGCCTGGATACAAGAAACTCTTGCCAAGTCCATCGCTAGTTGAAAATCCGACTGACATAATTCAGTTGTCAGTTGAAACGCCCATCGTTGAAGGTAAACCCTCTGAGTCCATACCGGACCAAATTCAACAGGTCGAGACAGCAGTCGACCCAATCTTGCCTTCAGAAGGTCCACCTTCAGATGATACAATTTCCAAAGAGAATGAGAACGACACCATTCAAATTCTTTTTGTTAACACAGAGTCTGATGAACATGGGGGAAATCTACCTGTTCCTTTACAACAGGAGGAAAGTTTCCCATTTCAAGAGATTCATCCGGTCGTTTATTCGGTCCCCCCTCCAAGAAATCTAGTTGTTTCCTTCGATTGGAATCAACTAGCGGGATCCCGCCTTCCATCTAATGTACCATTCCAAATCATAGTACAAGTTTACAAAATGATCATGTTTGGTGCTATGATAGATGAAAGGGCTTCTGTGAGTATCCTTTCCTCAACTGCTTGGAAAGCACTTGGTTCGCCATCGCTTTTGCCTAAGAATCAAAATTTGTCAGGCTTCAACAAAGGAACCAATCAACCATTAGGGATCCTTCCGAAGTTGCCTATAACTTTGAAAAGGAAAATCGTTCACTTGAACGTGATGGTAGTCCAAGGGCCACTAGATTACAATCTACTCCTTGGGCGTGACTATGTTTACAACCTGGGAGCTATTGTTTCAACACTCTTTCGAGTGATGTGTTTCCCATATGAAGGCAGAATGGTGCAGCTCATCGACCAGCTTTCATTTCCCGGTTCAAACATAACTACAAGTCAAACATCATCCCTAAATGGTCTCTTTACGTCAAGAATGTCTCTTCAACCTCCAGTTCATCCACCTAATTACCACGAGTAGTCCGGTGAATGTAACGAAGCTTAGGGGGCATGCACCCTGGTCTGCCTCGGCAGGCGAACCCAGATGAAAAAACAGATTTCCTTGTAGGTTATATGACCAGTCTGAAACACCATTTCCATGTAGGATATGGGATCAGTCTGAAACATTTATCTCCTTGCACGTTATGTGATTGGAAGCTCACACCATTCACCTTTGTCTATTTCGATAGACAGAGCCAAGGAAGTGTCTTGTCTGCTCCGCAGACGAAACAACCCTGCTTAAATGTAGGGACTTCCATAAGGTAACCTAGAAATTCTCGTTTTCTCAACACCTAGGGGCATGCAAACCTTTTTATGCAAGTGAAAAGCGACTAGTTTCATTCTAGCCTTGTAGTGTTTTAGCATAGCTTTTAGTTCAACTGCTTTGGTTAGGTGATTGGTCTGATCCACCATTCACCTTTGTCGGCGGCGTGCAAGCAAAGCAAAGGAAATGTTTTATCTAGGTGAAAGACAAAACTATCCTACCTAACCTCAGTAGTTCTTTAGCTATTAGTATAGTTAGGTCAATAGTTTGGTCGTTTCTAGCTTACATAAAAAGGCAATGAGCAAGGTTTCACATGGTACAAGCTCACTAAAAAATGAACCTACTAACAAGAGACATCTTTAAACGACTGGTATGAGCAATGTTTCTGCAAGGTTCAAGCTCGTTAAAAAATAAACCCGCTATGAGCAATGTTTCCGCAAGGTTCCAACTCGTTAAAAAATAAACCCGCCACTAAGCATAGTTTCTTCCGATGCAAGCTCATTAAAAAATGAATCCACCCTTGGTAAATAACCTTTGTGATTGCCTTGCTATCATCCTTTTGAGCCTTGGTTGTGTTCTTACTGTCACCTCCATTCTTTTGGCCGATCATACGCTTCCACTTGATTGTTTACCCTTTTGAGGAACAGTTGCGACGAGTGATTTTGTTAGCCACCCTTTTTACACTATCATGTTGGAGAAGTTCCAAACTTACCTGGAACCAGTTGCTACCTGAAAACATCACTCGTTCCTACAAAGTGAGTCTCTTTTAAGCTCTTTTTAGACTCATAAAATATGAAAAGATTTCCGAGCTACTGGCCTTTCCAGCTCGTTAAAGGGGAAGCGCAATCCCTCCTCTACATTTTAATCCTTTTGGACCTGAGGGATCATTCTATAAAAAGATCGAGTGCTTGTCTCTTTCGGCTCGCTAAAGCAATCGAAAAGTCATCCCTTTCGTATTATTTTATACTTTTTTGGACTTAAGGGATTATGCTATCAAAAAGGACTGTTGAGTTTCCTTTTTGTCCCTTTTCAAACTCTCTAAACATGAAAAGAACTGAGTTATCTTTTTCGTTAAACTTGTTAAAGCAATAGCGACAAACTTGTCCATTCGGACAAGAGCGAGTTTCACTGTTGCTAGGCTCGCTAAAACATAGCGACAAGTTTGCCTGAAGGGAAAATTATAGAACAAGCATATGTTATCCTCCTCAAGCTTGACAAAAATAAAGAGGTACTGGTCAACAATGACTAGGGAAAAACGGAAGAAAACTTGAAGAACTTCATTGGTAGCAGGTCGCTCTTGAACATGACACTTTCACTCCATCACCATGATTGAGTCGGGTTGGGTTATTCCGTTCACCGGTCACATCACCATTGGTCCTCCGTACCATCCATTTTTGGGGTTAACGCTACCAATCCATCTCAGTGTCACCAATATGTTCAATAGAAGTCATTCAGAGAATTCACCACCCAGCTAACGCCTCATCCACTGCAATACCTTCACCCTCCATTTTTCATGACCGCCATTCCTGAACCTTGTATCATGAGATCGTTTTCACCTCCAAAAAATCATTCACTTTGTTTCGTGTCACAGATGTGGGATTCATTAAGGCCTCCTACGATGGGTCACTTCTTGTCGACATCAGCTCATTATCCAATAAGTTGACTTAGGAACAATCCTTCTAGTACTTTGAAGCTTGCATGCCTCAATGGCAAGTTTCTCACTTCCGGCGACAGGTTTACATCAATGGCCTTCGACCAAAATATTTTGCATGGTGTTCGACATCAGATCCTATATTCACACCACGTGAATTGTACTGCAGTACCTTGAGGGTCATTATCATTATCAGTGATTCCTCTCGCACTTGTTAACAACTTACATCATTGGCTGGTAATCAGGCGATGTCTTTCCATGTTCGACTTCAGAACATCTTTTCACATGGATCGACTTGTACATCGGGTGAAGATTGAACGAGTTTTGAATACCCCGGATCTAGTTTCATCCATCCGGGCTGCGATATATTCAGGAAGATAAAGACATCAAATCTACACAATAGCTGCACATATAATCATCCAAGCTAAGGGATGATGGCTCTACAAAAATCACCAGTCTGCAACAGTGGACGATTATCTGTCCTATGTACATGAAAATGAATTTATAAAGTTGAGCACGGGAGTGCTTGCCTTAGCTAGATCATGAACATAATATGAATATGATGTATTGTATTGTATTTTATACAAGTCACCTTCTAGTTCGAATACCTCTGATCCCCATGATAAAGCATTTCACCTGACATCAGAAGATTTATGACATCATGCTTTAAGGGGCAACTGTTATAGACATATTTTGGCACTGCAACCTCAATCACATATGTCAATAAAAGAAGGGCTCTCAAACCCCTAAAAGTGTTGTTTCATACCCTAAAGGATCATGGTCAACTGATTACATCATTTCCCAAAAGTTCCACCTGAAAAACCACTCAGAACTGGCCAAAATTGGACCATACAGACTGCTCCATGCTTAGGGTGCGATGCATACTAGCTGCTACACTGACCAGGTGTGGTGCATACTAAAAGAGCCTTCTGTAGGGTGCAATGGGCGGGAGTAGACAAATGGCAGAGGCAGTTTGCTAAGTGGAAACCCAGAGAATCTTCTAGAAACTGCTCATATGACACTTGCCTCTCTAAATTCGCCCAAGGATGAGTAAGAGATCAATGAAATCTCCAAGTGGAACCAAGAACTATCAGTGAAATGACACTAATCAGAAACCCAGAAGCTGACTCACCCCTCTGCAAATATCTATAAATGGATCCCTCATCTGAGAGATCCAGAGGCTAGAATTTTGTAATTTGTAAGGAAGTGTTGTTGGTTTCTCCTTGAGAAGAGACATTGTATTGTTGGGTGATCTTGCTTTTCATGAGGTGAAGAGGGCTTTCATGCTGGGAGGATGATGCTGGATCAGACAGTTGGGTTGTAATCCTCTCTTCTATTTCTACTATCAATAAAGTTCTTTGAGTTTTCCTCCATACAATCGTGTACTTGTGAATCTTGTTATTTGTAGATGCAATTGTATGGTTAATGTATTTTTGATTCTGCATTGTTTATGATATCATAGATCGAGATGCTTTGATGGTGTTTTGTTGCTTTGCCTCTACAGGTATTCTCTAAAGCGGGACAAGCAGGAGAAGAGTGGTGAGCTCTATCAAGGGAGAGAGGAAACAAGCAAGGAGCCAAGCGGAAGATACAAGTTGGTCCTCTTTGCTTCTCTCTTATCTATCATACATAAAGGAATTCTTGAAGCGCTTTGAATTGTTTGTTTCTAAGATAGCTACCCGTCTTAGTGGGACTAGCAGATCGAAAAGACACTAGTTTTCCCGGAAACACCCATGGGCGGCCATCGCGGTTTGTGAGGATGATCTTGCAAATGTTCAACCAAATCAAGCCCTAACTCCTTATATCCCGACCTTGTTAGGGACATGCAATGAAAAATAGAGAAAGAGTAGAACCGCTCTGATACCATTGATCTGGATTTAAACAGGAACACAACAAATTACAGATATAACCATAAATACCAAGATGCAGTAGAAATAACACTTCATTTCATTAATATCAAATCCTGAAATATGCCTACAAACATAATGGAAATAAGACTAGCTCGGGTGATGGTAGCTTATCTATGAGAAGAGATGTGGCGGCTACGTGCCTCCGAACTATGTTACAATGAGGCTCAAAGCCCTATTTATTATTGAGAAACAATGGAAAACCATAAACATCGAAAAACCTAACCCTAGGAGATGAAGCGCCAAACTATGGGCCCTATTTGGGTAAATTGGTACATCAACTTCCCGGGGTTGTAACTTTGGCATATGATCTCTGTTTGACACATACAATGACTCGTTAGAAAGATATATCCTAGGACTACAGCTTTTGAATGACCGACATCAATCTACATCCCATGTTGGTTCCAGTTTTCCAAAAAAAACGTCGTTTAGGGCCTCAAAATGGCTCCAGAAGTTCAGAACCCGAAAAAATGCCAAAATTAGTAAACTGTGCTACAAATAAGGAAGCTGAAAAACTGAAAGAAACAATGGTGGGGGTCCAAGTGGAATAGGCAAGTGGCTACCAGTATCAACCTAGATCATGAACTAAATCTTCAATCTGGTCGAGTGGTCAATACTCAGACTTCACCTATAATTATTGAACATACCGATGATGAAGTCTCAAAACCAAAAAAAAGAACGATAGGGAATGAGCCAGCACATATTCCTATAAAGCAATAAACCCCTTCAAAAATCATTGTTACTAGAGGGCGTCAAACTGGTCCAACCTATCCTAAAATATTATCTTTGAGAAAACAAAGTCCTCATCCTAAATTTGACTTTTTGGGAGAATTGCATAATTTATTCATTAAAATTATGTTACTTCAGGCTATGAAGGATGTACCGACCTATGGTAAGACAATTAAAGAATATTGTTCTAAGAAAACTGGCCAAAAGCCAAAGGACCCACTTACTATTCATTTCATGAGTAAATTATCAGATATCATGCTGGGGAAGTCTATACCTGTCAAATATGGGGATCCTAGGAATCCGATTCTGACAGTGCAAATTAATGGGGTGGACATCCAAAATGTACTGGTAGATTTGGGGGCAGCGATTAATGTTATAACCTCTGAAACCGTGATTACCTTGGGTCTGCAGAACCTTAAACCAACTCCCACCATCCTAGAATTGGCAGATCAGTTTACTATTAGACCAGTAGGGAATCTGGAAGATATCACTATTTTGGTAGCCTCATGGAAATACCCCGTTGACCTTTACGTTTTACAAAGACAATCCCTAGCCGGTGGGCATCCTTTCATTTCAGGAAGACTTTGGATCGCAACCATAATGCCTACATTGGGTGTCGGTCTCGAAACATGTCAATATCCCATGGGGAAGTTACAAAGAACCTTATCCTTCCCCCCCTGCAGAACCAAGTTCATTAAGTAAACCCGGATTTAAATTGATTCAAAAATCTCTACCTACCAAAGAGCCTGAATCTGAGAATGAAGAAATTAGACCCATTCTTACCATCAACGAGGCTCTCTATTTTAAAGATGAAACGGAGGACGATGCCATTAGCACCTTTCTCAGTAATCTCGACTTCGTTTCTAATTCAACCCGTTAGTTGTTAGAAATTGTCATGAGCTGCAATGTTCAAGAAGATATTGAACCAGAAACAGAAGTAAAAAACATTCCTAAAATTGTACCTCGTAATAGTGTTCCTATAGAAATTGAACCAGGGAAAACATTGAATATTAATCATGACCTTTCACACTCTCAATCCTAACAACCACTGTAAGTCGTTCGGGAGTATATAAAATCTTTTGCTTAGGAGTATACTGATACGAAAGGTATCCCTGCTGATTTATGTACTCATCATACATACATTAAGGAGGAATGTCGACCTATTAGGCAGCCACAAAGAGGAATAAATCATGCTTTGAAAAACATTATGAAAGATGAATTGTAGAAGATATTAGACGTGGGTTTTATTTATCTGATATCGGAAAGTTAATGGGTTTCCCCACTAGTCATTATTTCTAAGAAGAATGGAAAGTGGCGGATCTTCATTGATTACAGGGAAATGAACAAAGAAACTCAGAAAGACCATTTTCCCCTACCTTTTATTGACCAAGTCGTTGATCCATTAACCGGGAAGGAGTTTTTCTCCTTTCTAGATGGATTTAGTGGATACAATCAGATACAAATAGATCCTAAATATCATGACAAAAATACCTTCACATGCCCTTGGGGAACCTTTTCTCACCGAGTCCTTTCATTCGGCCTCTGTAACACACCTGCTACCTTTCAAAGGGGAATATTAGGAATTTTATGTGATCTAGTTAATGATAGTGCTGAGATTTATATGGACGGTTTTACCCCATATGGGGATTCCTTTACAGAAGCTTTGAGAAACTTAGAGAAGGTACTTGAAAGATGAAAAAAAGCACATGTTTCTCTTAGCACAGTCAAATGTCATATGATGATGACAGAAGGGATAGTGCTGGGACACTTTCTTTCAGTTGTAGGAATTCGGGTTGATCCTGCAAAGGTAGAGGTAATCTTAAAACTTCCTACACCTAAGACACCGACATAGGTACGCAAATTTATTGGTTATGCCATCTATTATAGGTGTTTCATAGATTTTTTTCTAAAATATCATTCCCACTTTTTAAATTACTACCTAACGATGCAGAATTTGTGTGGACATGTGAATGTGAAGCAACTTTTGTAGAAATCAAAGAACTAGTCTGCAAGGCTCCGATATTATGCGGTCCTGACTGGAAGCTCTCATTCCAAATCTCTACTAATGCTTCTCAAACAACGGTAGGGGTGGTTTTGGGGCAAAAAGAGGACAAGGAACCGTACACAATTTATTACATCAGCAAGAATTTGACCCCCGCTGAATTAAATTATATAGTAACTAAAAACGAGTTATTGGCTGTCATTTATGTTGTTAATAAATTTTGGTATTATATCACAGGGTATCCTATTTTCGTGCACGCTGATCATACAACTATCAGGTATCTAATGAACAAACTAATAACACCTTGTCGTGTTATAAGATGGTTACTGTTAATTCAAGAATTTGATATTACCATTGTAGACAAACTAGGGAAAGTTAACGTAGTCATAGATTTCCTGTCTAGGACGGATACTAGTGATGAAGGTACACTTGTAGAGGATAGTTTCTAAATGAACATCTTTTTGCAATTTCTACTCACACTCCGTAGTATGTAGATATTACTAAATTTCTTGCTACAAGAAAGGTGCCTCAACACTTGTCTTACAGAGAACAACGAAGGGTTATCCATCATAGTGCTCATTATTCATGGATAGAGGGATATCTCTTTTACACATGATCTAATAAGAAAATCTAGCACTGCATAAGTGGAGATGACATCTATGATGTCCTAAAAGATGCTCATGATGGCCCCTGTGGGGGGCATTTTTCAGATAAGCAGAGGGGTCATAAGGTGATACAAATGGGATACTATTGGCCTTCTATTTTTCATGATGCAAGAAAATATGTTAGAGGGTGCGATAGTTTCCATTGGATGGGTTAGCCTGTTCGGGAAGATGAGATGTTGTTACAGCCCCAACTATCTGTTGAGTCCTTTGAAAAATGGGCTATCGATTCCGTTGGGCCATTTAATCCACCTTCACAGCAAAGTTTTCACACTTTGGTTTGCACAGATTATGTAACAAAGTGGGTAGAGGCCAAGGCTGTTGTGAGAGAAATAGAACGGGTTGTCTCAGAATTTTTATTTGAAGAAATTCTTGCACGATACGTAGCTCCTAGAGAGATAGTTTCAGATGGAGGGGCATAATTTACATCACATCTGATAGCAAGACTCATGAAAAAGTATGGAATTAAGCATACGGTAACATCTCCATATCACCCTCAGGCGAATGGTCAAATCGAGAGCACAAACAAGGTACTAGAGAATATTATTACAAAGACTATAGTGAATCATCGCCGTAATTGGGCTGAAAAACTTCCTAAGGCACTATGGGTGTATAGAACAACATGGCGGAACACAATGGGGATTTCACCATATGAGCTTGTCTATGGGAAATCCCCCTTATTTCCAGTGGAATTTGAAATTAAGATCTTCAGGAAAACCATTGAAGTAGGTTTAGATCTTTCAGAAGCCCAGAAACACTGACTGGAACAGCTGAATGAGTAGGATGAAATCTATTTGGTAGTTGTCCAGAATACTGCTATAATCCAGTAGCATCAAACTAAATGGCATGATAAATTCATTAAGAAAAAGGTGTTTCACAGGGGAAATTGGGCATTACTCTATGATTCTCGGTTCAAGGATTTTAAGGGAAAACTTTTCTCCACGTGGATGGGACCATATGAAGTAGACACGGTGTTCGATAAGGGGACTGTTAGACTTATAACAATTGATGAGGCACACACTCCTTTGATCGTGAATGGACATTTCCTCAAATTATATCACCGTCCAACTTCAAGAGACTCCTTTATTAAATATCTCTCTGATAACTCTGGTTTTGAAGTTATTAGTGCAGGGAATTCCTCCTCTACACCCCTGATTTAAAAAAACATATATATATATATATATATATATATATATATATATATATATATATATATATATATATATATATATATAGGTTTTGAAGTTACTACTCTGGTTTTGAAGTTACTACTCTATCAATATTTTTCTTGTAGGTACCTCATTGGCGTTGTTACTCCTCCGGTGTTGTTACTCTACTGATGGCAATTTTGTCTAGGTACTTCACTGGTGTTGTTACTCCTCTAGTGTTGTTACTCCTTCAGTGATGTTGCTCCTCCAGTTTTTTTACTCCTCCAGTGTTGTTACACCTCCAGTGTTGTTACACCTCCAGTGTTGTTATTCCATGGCGATGACAATTTTGTCCAATTATTCTAGTGTTTTTACTCCTCTGGTGTTGTTACTCCGCCAATGCTATTACTTCGTCACGATTTCGTCTTAGTATTCCATTGTTGTTACTCCTTCGATGTTACTCCATGGTGATTTTAACTAAGTTTTCAAGCAGCATTGTTACTCCTCGAGTGTTTTTACTCCCCCATTGTCGTTACTCCTCAAGTGTTGTTACTCCCTATGATGATGTTACTCCTCTGTTGTTGTTACTCCGTTAAGGTAAGTCGCTAGGTATGTCCCCGATTGACTTTGTGGATTTGATTAATAATGCATGTGACTTGACTTGATATGACCGTAGAGGGTCATCCCTTGGTTTGGGGGAGGTACTATAATAAATGAAAAAGACATGATAATAATGACTTAGTCTTATTTTTATTAAACCTTGCTATCAACATTCATTCCATGATTTCCACCATACTTCGCATGATACCCATATGTATCGAGACTTGAAGTTAGTATTGTTGTACTTATGAATGGTCCTTTCCAATGCTGTGAAGTAATTACCATTATTATCATCCATCATTACCATTATCCGCCATGATTTTTCTATATTTCACCATTATCCTCCTGGTTTTCACTCTCGTTGCACCTCATCGCTATCATAGTTCTTTCATTGCAAATATATATGTTGGCACTCCTCCACGACGGCCTGTTGTCACTCCAAGTTTTGTTACAGAGTCGTTGTAATCCAGGTGGATATTGGTGGCCACCCACCAAGTCCACTTGGACCCCCACCATTGTTTCTTTCAGCTTTTCAGTTTCTGTAATTGTAGCATAGTTTACTATTTTTAGCAGTTTTTCAGGTCTTGAACTTCCAGAATTGTTTTGAGGCCCTAAACAACGTTTTTTGGGAAAACTGGGAGCAACATGGTTCCAAGACCGATGTTTATCTTCCCGAAGTTGTAGTTCTCAGATAGATCTTTCTAACATGATATTGTGCACGTCAAAGGGAGATCATATGTGTTAGGGTCCAATCCTAACCCCCTTATTTATGTAATAAGGTCGAGTCATAGTTATAGTTAGCTAAAGATTCAATAAAGACCATATTAATAATTGTAATTGGTTGACCTGCATTTAAAGAAGGGACCACAGTTAGTTGCAAATGGGCCATGGTATTAGATAGATGGTATTAATAAGAACCATGGTACTGACCCATGGTATTGCATGTATGAATCCTATATAAAGGATAGAGACTCCCCTTGAGAGGGTCGTGTCTTATTTTGTAATTGAACCCAGCTCTATTAGAGGTTGCCCCCTCAAAGAGGCAAGTGAACATTGCTTTCCTTTCTGAATAATAAAATACATGTTGTTATTTCTTATTGTTCTATGTTCTCGGTATATTTCATCGCATATTTGGTATTCTAGTATCTTCTCACAGGTCAAGAGCATAACAAATGGTATTAGAGAACTTTCTTGGGTCGGTGGGATCTCCATTTTTAGCAGAATTGTTTTTTACTAGAGACGTGTTCTGGCATCTTTAAACCACGGGATCTGTCGTTGAGCGTAAAAACCTGCGGATTTGGGGAGGCATGCACGTAGGAAATACAAGAGGTGGTCATGCTTATTAGACTCCCTTGTAACCCCTGTGGGTACCCCTTTGAGTAGTAGCGCATTAGAGAGAACCGCGCACGAACTGTCTTCCAAGTACCCTCTAGGTATATCGGAAGCCCCCTCGACTCTCTTGAAACCTCACCATAGATAAACTGTCAGTTGTCTTGCTCCTACAATACACCAAGAACAACACTCAGGGAGATTACTCGTGCGTACGATAGGTTTGTCAGGTTGTATGGCTAAGGGTATGGTTGATACTCCTTGGTTAGTGCCCTGAAAGATTGGGCTGAGTACTACTGTCAGACCCTTACGTATATTTCAATCTTTAGCACCTGACACTCCTTGAGACCATAGTTCCCTTGTCTCTCTAGATCATGCATCGTCTTTTCCAAATCAGATCGAGCAGATTGGGTTCTATCGCAGCTGTAACAATCAGTTCTGCCATTTAGATCTATCAGATTCGCCATTCAGATCTATCACATCTGCCATTCAGATCTAATAGTTTGGGTTTTGTAGCAGTCGCAACAATCAAATTCGCCATTCAAATCTAGCAACAGGGGTTTGATCACTGCCACATTCCTACTCATACTCTGCAGTTGAGGGTTTCGTCGATAGATCTAACTATTTGTGTGGCTCCTATACCTAGGCGTCATTCTCGCAGGACATTGGGCAGAATTAACTTTTCTGGGAATCGACTACTGCAATATTCCTAAGCGAGGAGTAAAACTCCTTTCGGAGTAAAAATAAATTAAAAAATAAAATAAAAAATAAAGAAACTAAGCCCTCTCAGGACGCTTATAGGAGACTTAGCCCATAAGAATCAGGTCGACGGGCTGAGCAAGGTGGTAACATTCACTTTTCAGCGTCAAAATTCCCGGTGGTCCCAAATTGTTTTTTTCACAGTAACGACAAGTGCACCAGATCTGCGCATGGTACAAACCAGAGCTCAAGCTATGGCCAATGAGAAGATAAACACCCTTGAACAAAAGTTGGAGGCAAATTTGAAGCAGATCTAGACCTTAAATGACACAATCACAAAGGGCAAGTCGAGGGAACAATCAGAGGCATATGATTTTAATGAAAACCTTGAGGGCGAGTCTAGCCATTCTCTTCACTTCTATGGAAACCACCAATAGTGCCAGCCTCGACCACCCAAGCTGGACATGTATAAATTTGATGGCTTTCATTCGACCATATGGCTGGCACAAATGGAGTAATATTTCACATTGAATCACATCATAGATGATGCAACTAAGCTAAGTGTGGGAAGCATGTACTTGGACCAAGAAAGATGGCAATTGTGGCAGTGGCATAAATGCTACTATGCAATGCCAATGACTTGGCAGATATTCTTAAAAGCCCTTTCTGATCGTTTTGACCATGAATCTAACTTTTTAGGTCGTCTTATTAAGCTCCAACAGACAGGAAAAGTGTAATAATATATTAAAGCCTTTCAAGCATTAGCCTTCCGCACAAGAGGTCTAGCAGATGAATTCTACTTGGAATGTTTTGTTAGTGGTCTAAAAGATGCCATACAAGCCCACATCCAACTGCAACACCCAGTCTCATGGCTGGCAGATTGCAAGATATCTCGTCAAGTAGAATGCATGTTAGCGACCCAGTCGACTCGTCCAAATTTCATAGCCAAGGGACACCCCACCCAAGCTTCGAGCACTACCCAAACACTTAAGGTTCAAAAGGCTTCACCATCGGAAATGGCGGAAAGAAGAAATCAAGGATTGTGTTACTACTGTGATGAGAAATACTCTCCGAGGCATAAATGCAAGAAATCCAAATTCTTTCAAATTGATGCTACTGATCACAATTCATCTGAGGAAGCCCCACCATTTGAGGGACCAGAGGAGGAAGATGAGGACAACTAGCCGGACAATGAGCTCCCAGCTACACCTGAAGAACTAGTTATCTCACTTCATGCTTTGGCAGGAATTTCGTCTCCCCAAAATCTCAAAATCAGAGGTTTTATTAAGCATCGCCCTATAGTAGTCTTGATTGATAGTGACAGTACGCATAACTTTATTCATCAAAGAGTCGTTGAAGCAGTGCATTGTTTTGTCAGAGCAGTCTCTAATTTCTAGGTCTAGATTGCTGATGGGGGGACAATGAAATGTGAAGGCCGTTGTGAAACTGTCAAACTTCAAATGGGGGATTATAACCTAAAGAACCACATGTTTGCCATCAACATGGGTGGGTGTGACATTGTCTTGGTTGCTGAATGGCTCCACACACTCGGCCCAATCACAATGGATTTCTAGGAGTTATATATGAGCTTAAAGTAGAATAACTACACACATACCATACGTGAACTCTATGTAGGTGCTCCTTCTATCATCAACTCGCATAGGATGGAAAAATTGTTAAAAAAGGGCCACCATGGAGTTATAGCCCAATTCAATGCCATCCAGGCCTTCGAACCCACTTCCCTTCATATTCATCCTGAGATGCAACAGGTCTTAAGCAACCATCTATAGGTCTTTGACAAGCCTCATGAGCTTCCACCCTCGAGATGGGAACATGATCATAGCATTACTTTGGTCCCAGGGGCACAACCACTGAATATGCACCCATATAGATATCCTTTCGCCCAAAAGAATGAAATTGAAAAAATCATCAAGGAACTCCTGGAAGTCGGTGTCATTCGTCCTAGAATTAGTCCTTATTCATCGCTTGTGGTCATGGTGCTCAAAAAATATGGGGAATGGCATATGTGTCCAGACTTCAGGGCCCTCAACAAGCTGACGGTCAAAGATAAATTTCCCATCCCGGTTGTTGATGATTTGCTAGATGAACTAAATGGGGCCCAATTCTTTACTAAGCTCGACCTTCGCCCAGGCTATCACCAAATTCACACGAAAGAAGTAGACATTCCAAAGACTGCTTTCCAAACTCATGAAGGCCATTATGAATTCCTGGTCATGCCATTTGGTCTCTGTAATGCCCCATCCACTTTTCAGAGCCTCATGAATCACCTACTCAAACCATATCTCAAAAAATTTGTCCTTGTTTTCTTTGATGGCATCCTCATCTACAGCCTCACCTGGGAAAAACGTCTTCAGCATGTAGATCTACTCTTGCAACTGCTCCGGAAGCATAAATTATTTTTCAAATTGTCCAAGTGCTCTTTTGGCATGGAAGAATTTGAGTATTTGGCCACATTGTGGGGCATGAAGGTGTTAGGGTCGATCCCAAAAAGATACAGGCAATGCAGGATTGGCCTCAACCTAAGACCTTAAAGAGCTTGAGAGGATTTTTGGGTCTCACCAGCTACTATTGCAAATTTTTTCGCAATTATGGTCGCGTTGCTAGACCCCTCACTCACCTTCTCAAGAAAAATTAATTCCTCTAGAATGATGAAGCACAACAGGAATTTATAGCTCTCAAACATGCCATGTGTTCCACTCCCGTATTGGCACTACCCGACTTCACCAAATCTTTTATGATTGAATGTGATGCTTCAGGTATGGGTATTGGGGTTGTCTTAATGCAGGAAGGTCGACCCTTGGCCTTCACTATCCAACAACTAAGTGGGACAAATCTAGGACAATCTACCTATGAGAACGAGATGATGCCCATCTTACATGCAGTGGATACCTGGCAACCATACTTATTGGGGCAGCTTTTCCAAATCCGCACAAACCATCAAAGCCTTAAATATTTTTTGGAGCAACACCTATCCTTGCCACAACAAAATAAATGGCTAGCCAAAATGTTGGGATATGATTATGAGATAATTTACAAGAAAGGGCGCGAAAATATCATAGAGGATGCTTTATCATGCCAATTTGAGGAGGAAAGCACCCTGCTAGCAATCTCTCTTCCCATTCCAGAGTGGATTGAAGAGGCTCGCAAGGAATGGTTTTCACATCCTTTACTCTCCCAGCTCATTAATAAATTGTAGGCAGATCCACATTCCACAGCGGGCTACTCTTGGCAGGATGAGATTCTTTGATACAAGGAAAAAGTAGTAATATCACGAACATCCACCCTCAAAAGTCGCATTTTGGCAGAGTTGCACTCATCTCCCACTGTAGACCATTCAGGCTTTTCAGAAGACTTATGCTCGCACTCGACGTTCATTCTTTTGGACATGCATGAAAAAGGACATTCTTACTTTTGTAGCTGAGTGTGATGTGTGTCATCACCACAAAGGAGAAACAGTTAAATCCCCGGGCACATTACAACCATTGACCATCCCTGCCTCAATCTGGATGGAGGTTTCTATGGATTTCATTACCTATCTTTCGAAGTCAGGCAACAAGTCAGTCATCATGGTGGTTGTGGACAGACTTTCTAAGTATGCTCATTTTTTCCCCCTACTCCACCCTTTTACACCAGATTTGGTGGCTCAATCTTTCCTGGACCAGATCTTAAAATTGCATGGCATGCCCACTTCCATTATGTCTGATCGTGACCCAATATTCACCAATAACTTTTGGTAGGAACTCTTCAGGCTACAAGGTACCCAGCTACAACTCAGTACTTCCTATCATCCCAAAACTGATGGTCAAAATGAAGCAGTCAACAAATGTCTAGAGACCTACCTTAGGTGTTTCACTTCAGAAAAGCAACATCTATGGGTACAGTGGTTACCTCTAGCCGAATGGTGGTATAATACTAACTACCATGCCACCACCAAAATGACTCCATATGAAGCAATTTATGGTCAACTCCTTCCTTCACCTACTTCTTATATCCAGTGATGCTCAAAGCTATAAGTAGTGGATCAACTCCTACAGAACCACGCAACCATGCTGGCCCACCTCAAAGAGAATCTCCATCAAGCTCAAAATCGCATGAAGCAACAGGCAGACCAACATGGTTCAAAGTGAAAATTTCAAGAAGGGGATTAGGTATTCTTGAGGCTGCAACCATATAAGAAAACATCACTCAAAGAAAAGGGTTGTCAGAAATTATCTCCAAAATTCTACGAACCATATCAAATACTTCAGCGCATCGAAGAAGTAGCCTACAAGCTAGCCTTGCCACCCACTGCAAAAATCCATCTCATCTTCCATGTCTCATGCCCCAAGAAAATGGTTGGGAATCATTGCAGAATTCAAACCAGTCTACCGGAATTGGATGAAGAAGGTTCAATCTGGCTCCAACCTGAAAAAGTTCTTGACACGTGAGAATGGCACCTGCGCAGCCGCACAATCAAGGAAGTCCTCATCAAGTGGAAAGACACCTCTCCAGAAGATGCGACCTAGGAACCAGCCACTATTCTTCAACAGTTTCCGCAGCTTCAGCCTTGAGGACAAGGCTATTTTTATGGGGGAGGGCATGTTAGGGTCCAACCCTAACCCCCTTATTTATGTAATAAGGTCGATTCATAGTTATAGTTAGTTAAAGAGTCAATAAAGCCCATATTAATCATTGTAAGTGGTTGACCCGCATTTAAAGAAGGGACCACAATTAGTTGCAAATGGGCCATGGTATTGGATAGATGGTATTAATAAGAACCATGGTACTGACCCATGGTATTGCATGTATGAATCCTATATAAAGGATAGGGACTCCCCTTGAGAGGTTTGTGTCTTATTTTGTAATTGAGCCCGGCTTTATTGGAGGTTGTCCCCTCGAAGAGGCAAGTGAACATTGCTTTCCTTTCTGAATAATTAAATACATGTTGTTATTTCTTATTGTTCTGTCTTCTGGGTATATTTCTTCGCATATTTGGTATTCTGGTATCTTCGCGTAGGTCAAGAGCATAACAGTATGCCAAAGTTACGACCCCAGGAAGTTGATGTACCAATTTACCCAAACGGGGCCCACAATTTGGCGTTTCATCTTCTTGGGTTATGTTTCTGGATGTTTAGGGTTTTCCACTGTTTCTCAACAATAAATAGGCCTTCAAGCCTCATTGTAACCCAGTTCAGAGGCATGTAGACACCACATCTCTTCTCAAAGATAAGCTACCATCGCCCTAGCTGGTTTATTTGCATTTCTGTTTGTAAGCATATTTCAGTAATATACATTAATGAAATGAACTATTATTTCCATTGCATCTATGTGTTTATGGTTATCTTTGTAAATTGTTGTGTTCCTGTTTAAATCTAGATCAATGGTATCAGAGTGGTTTGCTTTTTCTCTGTTTTTCTTTGCATGTCCCCAACGAGGTCGGGATATAAGGAGTTAGGGCTTGAACTAGTCGAACCTTTGCAATACCAGCCTCACAAATCCCAACGGCCTCCCATGGCGAATGAAAAGAAAGATGAGGGGGCAGGAGATCCTATCAAAATCTTGCTCGAAGAAGCCCTCAAGCGACAAAGGAACACGATGATGGACAGCTTTGCCCAGATGCTTCAACGACTACCCAGGGGTGATGCATCGACTTCCAACAGCTACTCTAGAAACGCCACACCATTAAAGGTACAAGTTAATTTTGAAATCCCCATATTCGAGGATTATATAGATGCAGATGCCGTCGATAAATGGTTAAATCTACTAGAGGGCTATTTTTTTGTTCATAATTTTTCCAGTCGGGAAAAGATTATTTTCGCTCTTCTCAAAAAAGCCCCCCACGTCAAGGACTGGTGGGAAACCTACTGTGAGCAGAAGGATGAAAGTACAGGTTCACTATTTTCAGTCGCACCCACTTGGAATTCATTCCGGGATTGCATCAAGGAGCAATACTACCTTGTTGGAAGCTATGAGGATCAATACATAAAGTGGACCACGTTGCGGCAGGGAAGGGACCAAGACGTGCCGGAGTTTACCAATATTTTCCAGACCCTTCACACAAATTTGGGTATTAAGGATTTGAAGTAGCATTTGATACTCAAATATCACGGCTTCCTGCACAAGTACATCCAGGAAGAAATAGAATTCCTGAACATCTCCTCGCTCGACACGGCATACCGATATGCCTTCAAGGTTGAGCAAAAGTTTAAATAGAAGAAGCGAAACTTTGGATCTGTGAATCTGAAGCAAGGGAAAGGTGCCCACAAACCGCAGAACAAAGGACAAATCCAAGGCGAGGCGGCCCAAGACAACCCGCTAAAGCTGCAAGCAAAGAACAGTGCCGCGAAGCCGAAAAAGGACACAGGAAAGTGGTGTGAGTTCCATAAGAGCTTCACTCACAACACAAGTGAGATTCAGGCCAAGCAGTCACTGGTGGCCGAGCTAAAGGTTTTAGAATCAAATGCATGTTCTAACTCTGAGTCAGAACCCAACAAGGAGAATGACAAAGGGAAGAAGATTATCGATGCAGAGCCCAATGCCACCGTTGCCACCATGAAGATCCAGAAGGAGGAACCCGAAGATCTAGAGGAGGAGGAGCGTCTCTTCCACTCCTAGATGTGGGTAAAGGGCTCCCTGATACAATTCATTATCAACAGCGGGAGCCAAAAGAACCTCATTTTGGTAGAGGTCGTGAAGTAGCTAGGCTTACCGACGACAGCACATCCACAACCATACATCATTGGGTGGCTTCACAAAGGACGAGATCTTCGCATGAGGCATCAGTGTCGCCTTCCATACAACATCAAGCCCTTCACAGATGAGGTATTGTGTGACATTACTCCCCTTGAAGTTTGTGATGTATTATTAGGACAACTGTACTTGTGGAACCGACAAGCTGCATATGAATCAAGGCCCCAAGTTGTTATTGTTACTTTGGGAAATAAGTTGTACAGGATACCAGAGGTAGCACCACCTACCGCCATCTCTTTGGTTACTGCAAAACAATGAGGTAAGCTCTTTTCCAAAACTGGGAAATTTGTTTTTCTAATGATATGCCCTCAAGGAAAGAAGAAGACGGTGGCCACAACCTCCAGACAGGGCCCCTCCACACGACAACTATAGATGGACAAGGTCATGGAGGAGTACAAGGACGTCTTCACCTCCCCCGTAGGGGTTCCTCTGCACTGTCAAGTCAAGAAATCCATCGATCTGAACCCAAGTGCGTCACTACCCAATGGACCAATCTATCGGTGTTCTGTTCTGGAGAACGATTAAATCAAGAGGTAGATTCAGGAGCTACTATAGAAAGTTCACATCCGTTCGAGTTCATCGCCCTGTGGGAGCTCGATTGTGTTGGTACAGAAGAAGGATGGGACTTGGAGACTCTGTATTGACTATCAAAATCTGAACAAGATCACTATCTGTAATAGGTGCCCGATCCCACGGATTGATGAACTTTTGGACCAACTGAAGGGGGCAAAATATTTCAGCAAGATCGATTTGAAGTCAGGATATCACCAGGTACCAATCAAACCCTCCGATGTGTGGAATACTACCTTCAAAGCCAAGGAGGGCCTTTTCAAATGGTTGGTTATGCCTTTCAGATTCATGAATGCTCCTGAAACCTTCATGAGGTTAATGGATGACATCTTGTAGCCATTCACCAACTCATTTGTAGTGGTATACTTGGATGACATCCTAATCTTCAGCCATAGTTGGGAAGAGCACCTCCAACACATCCGAGAGGTTCTCCAAACACTACGACAACACAAGTTATGTGACAATTTGGAGAAATGCATGTTTGGCATGACCTAGGGTCAATATCTAGGATACATTATTGATGAACAGGGGGTGCATGTGGATCCATCCAAGATCCAAGTCATTCGGGATTGGCCATCTCCAAATACTCTGACAGAGTTCTGTAGCTTTCTAGGTCTTGCCAACTTCTACCGTAGGTTCATGTTGGGATTTTCTCATATCACTTGGCCCTTTAGTCAAGTCACCAAAGGAGGAGCGAAAGAAAAATTATTTTGGTCTGAATCTCAACAAAAGGCATTCACAGAGTTGAAATGTCACCTCTGTTCGGCACCAGTGCTCCCATTACCAGACTTGCAACAACCATTTGAGGTCGAGACAGATGCCTCTAACTATGTTATTGGGGCAGTCCTTACTCAACACGAGCATCCAGTGGCATATCACAGTCAGACACTTTCAGAGACAGTCTGGAAGTATCCCACTTATGACAAAGAGATATATTCCATTGTGCAGGCCTACCGATAATGGAAGCATTACATTTTGGGGAAGGAAACAGTCATCCAAATAGACCACCGACCCCTGCAGTTCATACAGACCTAAGGGAATTTGCAGAATGATCGCCATCAGAAGTGGTCAACATACCTGCAACAGTTCCATTGAATATCAAGTATAAGAAGGGAAAAACCAATAATGTTGCAGATTGCCTCAGTCGACCATTGATCATGGTGTTAACCACCGTGCTCAACTCTTGTGGGAACAAGACTTCTGATTGGCCACTTCTCTACAAAAGTGACCTAGAATTCGGCCACACATACCAGACACTCTTGGAGGGTTAGCATGTTCCAGATTTTCACCTCCAAGATGCCCTGTTAAGCCACCTAGGTCACCTTTGTGTTCCTTCAAGTGAGCGTGCCAAGATGATTTGGGAATCACACTACAGTCGGGCTGCTGGGCATTTCGGGGTCGAGAAAATGGTGGCAGTACTGCAGAAGTATTTCTATTGGCCGAATATTCGACAGAATGTCGGGAAGTACATCAGATCATGCATTGCTTGTGCCATTGCCAAACCAACCATCAAGAAGCAAGGCCTCTATACCCTGCTGCCTACCCCTAGTCGACCTTGGGAATCCATCTCCATGGATTACATGTCAGGCCTTCCTTCCACTAAGCATGGAAACTACTATGTTTTTGTGGTCATCGACAGGTTCTCGAAGATGGGAATTATGGCGACCTGCAAGAAGAATATCACAGCGGAAGCCATTGCTAAACTCTTCTTTGAACGAGTCTTGGTACACTTTGGGATCCCACAGTCTATCATCTCATATCAGGATAGTAGGTTCCTCAGTACATTTTGGTCCAGTCCCTGGTCAATGCTAGACACCAAACTCACTAAGTCCACAGCCTTCCATCCTCAAACTGATGGCCAGATAGAGGTTGTCAACAAGATGATCGTACACATTCTCTGCATGTACAACTTAAAGCATCCACGCACATGGGACGAGAGCCTCCCCTATGTTCAACACAGCTACAACCAGGCTCTCCATAGCTCGACTGGCCACAACCCTTTTGAGGTGGGCTTGGGATTCCAACCACTGTGTCCCATTGATGTGGCCATGCCATTTGCAGCTACTCACGCAGATTCGGCTCATGTCTAGTTTGAAACAACTAAGGCAAACAACTTCATTGAGCACATCCAACATATTCGCTAGCAAGTCCATGACATTCTGGAGAAATCAAATGCCAAGTACAAGCAACGACATGATCAACATTGGGTGCCACACAAGTTTCAGGTGGGCGATAAAGTCTGGTTGCATTTGCAAAAGGAACGCCTTACTGGAGCCTATCGGAAACTCAGACCACTCTGATATGGTCCTTAAACCATTACCAAGGCTGTGGGAGACAATGCATTTGACCTCGACATTCCCCCATTCCTTGGCTTGCACCCAATGTTCAATGTGGACCGCCTTCGCCATACTTTCCACCATTACTAGACACATCTGACATTGCAGAACAGCTCACACCCACAAAGTTAAATCCAGATTACATGGAACAAGCTACAACTGATTGGATCATGGACACATAGATCAAGCACACTCGCCAGCAGAATATCCAACTGTATCGAGTTGTCAAAGCAGGCCAACTCCTTCACTAGGGCAAGTGTCTCACCAGGGACCAAGTTCAGCAGAAGTTTCCTCATCTCATAGAGGAACTCAATGCAATGGGGACCATTTCTTCCTAAGGGGGGAGGAATGATCCATGTGGATATTGGTGACCACCTGCCAAGTCCACTTGGACCCCCATCATTGTTTCTTTCAGCTTTTCAGTTTTGTAATTGTAGCACGGTTTACTATTTTTAGTAGTTTTTCGGGTCCTGAACTTCCAGAGCCATTTTGAGGCCCTAAAAGACTTTTTTTGGGAAACTTGGGAGCAACATGGGTCCACAGATTGATGTTACTCTTCCCGAAGTTGTAGTTCTCCAATAGATCTTTTTAACAAGATATTGTGTGCGTCAAACGGAGATCGTATGCCAAAGTTACGACCCCGAGAAGTTGATGTACCAATTTAGCCAAACGGGGCCCATAGTTTGGCGTTTCATCTTCTAGGGTTAGGTTTTTGGATGTTTAGGGTTTTACATTGTTTCTAAACAATAAATAGGCCTTCGAGCCTCATTGTAACAGAGTTCAGAGGCATGTAGCCATCGCATCTCTTCTCATAGATAAGCTACCATTGCCCTAGCTAGTTTATTTGCATTTGTGTTTGTAAGCATATTTCAGTATTTTACATTAATGAAATGAAGTATTATTTCCACTGCATCTCTATGTTTATGGTTATCTCTGTAAATTGTTGCGTTCCTGTTTAAATTCGGATCACGTTGCAGAATGGGTGGGTAGGCTGTGAGACTCAAACCAAAGAGCACATAGCAGGTTTGATGCAATGCATATGTTTGGCAAGTCTTCTTAGATGCAGGGTGGCATGTGTATTTTGAGAGGCTACAAGGATTTGATGAAGCCATCACAGTGGAATTTGTGTTAAACCTAGAAGGAAATCATTCTATAGTTTATGGGCTGGATAATTCTGTCCTGGAGGAAGCAATTTCGATTGTCAATGAATTATAGCGAGGCGGTGAGAAATGGTTCTCTCGGAAGTCTCCTCTACCAAAGTTTCCAGAATTGTTTTTGCAGGTTGGGGAGACAATGGTCCAAAAAGGAAGAGGGTATGATCATAAATCTCTGCCATATCCATGGGGTGAGGTGGCATATTTTTTTATGAGGTATGTTACCTGTGAAGGTCGTTTGTCTACATTGTTTAAGTATCATTTCAAAATCCTTGCATGCCTTCGGTTTCATCATGCGCAGATTCATACTTTAGACATGCCATACTTCCTATGGAGCACCCTTCACTTGATGGCACAATATTCCCTATGGTCTCGAAAACCATTAGCGATTCTCACAAATCATGGTTTGGTTAGATTATTGGTGGTGAATGCTTTGTCTTGAACTGTTGTGGCTTTGCCACAATTCACCGAGCTGGCGAAGGAAGAACTTGTGGGCATATTTCTTGCAGGGGAAGAGGAAGAAGATGTAGCAGTGGAAGAAGAGGCCATAGATGACGTTGTTCCAGCGTCGCTTGTTGGCCCAACAAAGATAGATGCAATGGAGATAGAAGAGAGTGCAGTTGATGCTGCTCCACAAGAACCAGCGTCGACTACCAATTTAAGAAGGAAATCACCACCCTTGGATGCAGTTATAGGTGGTGTTGACACACAAGAACCAACATCACCTATCCAAACAATTGAAGAGCCTTTGGTTGAAAATGTAGGTGGTGTTGACACACAAGAACCAACAATACCTATTCAAACAATTGAGGAACCTTTGGTTGAAAATGTAGGTGGTGCTGACACACAAGAACCAGCACCACCTATCCAAGTAGTTGAATAATCTCTATATGAAAATGAAGGTGGTGTTACCACACAAGAACCAGCACCACCCACTCAAATGGATGTGGAACCCTTGGAGGAAACAAGCACCACAATCGACACTGCTCCACAAGAACCAGTGTCGGTTGCTGGGCAGAAGGAAAATTTGGAAGATGCACATGCAGAAGGAAGAGAAAAAGGGAGCATAGAATAGTCAATGAACATAGAATAAGAGGAAGGAGGGCCTGCATCAGCAGGCATTGAGAGAATGAAAATTGATGAAATTATTACTCACTCTCCTTTTCTTGCATCTTTTCCAAAAGGGGCAAGGAAAACCCATTCCTCTAGACACATGGAGAAAGAAGAAGCTTCTCCCCCGATCCTAATATTTGTTGGGAAAGCTAAGGGCACCATTATCGACATTGTTATTCAAAAATCAGGGTCAATTAAAAATTGAGCAGATTGAAGGGTTGGAGGTTGGCACTACCACACAAGAACCAGTGCCGACTGGAGGTAAAAATGAATAAGCTATGGCCGGTATTACTTCTACAGAAACCATTCTTGAGCAAATGGAAGAGGATGTTGCTGTTCAGACTAACTTGCAAGGGTTAGAAACCATTCCTTAGCTGATGGAGGTTGACATTGTTGACAAGACTAACCCGCAAGGGTTAGAAACCATTCCTAAGCAGATGGAAGAGGATGTTGCTGATCAGGCTAACCCGCAAGGGTTAGAGACCATTTTCGAGCAAATGAAAGACGATTTTGCTAACAAAACTAACCCATGGAGGATAGGAACCATTACTATTCAAATGGAAGAGGGCAGTCGAGTGACGGATCAACTGCAAGAAGAGGGTGTCAAATACACTATCCCACAAGACCCTGTAGTGAATCTAGAGCCACAAAGGAAGGATGCAGAGACTTTGAGACTTAAAGAAGGAGATGGTGGGGTTGTTCCTCGAGTCGAGGAACAAATGGAAGAAATCAGAGTAAAACAAGAACTAGTTGACGATTTTGTCAACGTCAACCCACTAGGCCCTAGACTAGCTGTGAGACCTGTGGAAGAAGTTGTTATAAAATAAGATTTCATTGAGAAATGTGCGCTAAGGAGACCCCCTATTAAAGAAAGATATCAAGCGCAATTCAGAGAGAATATGCAATTGAAAATATAAATCATGAAATTGAGGAAACAGATGCAGCACTTACGGAGAAGAGTGAGAAATCACAAGAATAAAATTGTGAAGCCCCAGCTTGAAACTATTTTAGTGGAAAAACAGACTGAAGATAGGCCAATGAACTCAATGGCTACACAAACAGAGTCATTTTTGCATGTGATCGAAGCATGGGAGTTTGTTATGACTGCAGAAATTCAGAAGTGGCAAGCTATGACAACTCGCCTTCAACGGGGGACTATTCCCTTAGAAGCTCACCGTGAAGGAATAAGGAAAATTCATGAGAAAGCTACGAGAGAAGTCTCTGGCTACATAGAACAATAGAGAAGGAAAAGAGAAAGGAGGAGAAACCACAGAAGCGATTGAGGACCTGGAACAGCAGGTGAGGCTATTAAAGGCCGATAAGGAAGAGATTTTGACCTTGGCACAACAGGCAATGGCTTGCCGCCCCCCTACTCATAGCTACACCTTGTTCCTTCATGAACAATATCTATTATTTTGTTTAGAGAGTATCCGCCAAGAGCTTAGTCATGAGATGGAAGATTCAATGCAGTTTCTGCACATCTTGAGATGCCACAATATTCTGGATCAACACTTGATGTGTGAATTGTACATGCACGATTAGTTTCTAGGCAATGATCAATAATTTAACCCAATGCCATATGTAGGAGACATTCAACTGAGAGCCTTTACCTCCTACACAGTCAATCAGGTTAAATGGAAAAAGGCCTTTGACACATTTGAAGAAAATCAGGCAAATAGGCCACTTGTCCTTTGGATGGAGAATTGTGAGTCTATAAATGTTTATAATAGGCACAAAACCCTCTTAGCAATCGAAGGACGAAAAGAACAGATGTTGGAAACCCAGAAATGGTGTGTCGACATATGCACAAAACAAATCTTCACTTGTCAGGAGGAGGTTCGGGACAGCTATAAAAAATGGTGGATGTTATTGTCATCAGCCGTCAGAATACGTGAGCCTTTTGGGGCCCCCAATTTTGTTTAGGCCTTAAATAGGGTACCTCGGTATATTGCATGCATGCAGCTTCGTGGGGTCTGATGGATGGTTTTTAGGTTTCGATTTCCCATTATCTGGCTGCCAGCTGATCAGTACACTCCCTCTTACGAGGTAGATGAGAATTGGTGGAAAGAAGTCATCCAGACATATGGATATAAGTCTCCAAGAACAAAGATGTCCACAAAATACAATCTTGCACATCTTCATGCTGATCATCGCAACTCCAACCCAGATTTGCGCAAGAGACGAACCACATGAGGACATGCAGTAAGACCAGTTGGGGGGTGATGTTGGTGGCTAGATTTGCATACTTTTACTCACCTTTTTACCTTGTCCTTTTTATCCATTTCACGACATTATTGGTTAATCAATATCTTAAAATGCACAGGTATACCTCTTGTCATGTCTTTATGGATTATCGGTCAATGAAGCATAGTCATGGGAGAGTATTACCTAAGCGGCTTGCTAATTCAGTTATTTTTGTAAATATTAAAGGGAGGATGACCAGGACCGTGATTCACTGCATGATGTTATCAAAGTTGGCAACGCTATCCTTGGATACTGGCTGCAATAGTGAAACAATCTTTCGATTGATACACTGTTATCTTTCACATTTTGTTTTGCTTTGAAAATTACCATGTAATTAAAGGCAGGCATTGTCGTGATTTTGGGAATTGTATTATTGACAAACTGTATAAAGTAGAGTTGCGGGCTGTGAAAGCTATCATTGTTAAGAGTCATTAAGGTTACAGGATAAAAACACTTTGAATATGTAATAGCACACTTGTAATATTTCTTTAATTAATGGCAGTTTGATCTTCTGAGCATATCATGATTCATTGATCTTGCCACAACCCTGATCAGGGAGTTGGGCCCACTCTCTTGACCAGGTGCTGCTGGATTAGATGTGTGTTAGGTTTATTTCTGTGAGTTTATTATTGTTTTGAATGTTTATCGGTGTGTTGTTGTCAGTCCTTATCATTGTTACTCTTATTGTTGTTACATTTATTAGTTGTTGTTACTCTTATTTGATGTTACAATATTGCTTCTTGTTACACATTGATGAATTTATAGTTAATGTTCAATGTCGGGTATGGAAATTGTGGCCTACACATACAATGCATGATAGCCTTGAAACAAGAGGTAGAACCCCGGGTTCACAATTAAATGTGGATTGAGCAAATTGCATGATTCATACTTGGACACCAACACCTGGGCAATAGTTTTAACTTTATAAATTAAATTTTATTATTATTTAAGAACATTTAAATTTATTTTTCTATAATATGATTGGTTGCATTCCTTCACTTCTTACTTAGTAATGATTACTTTTATTGATTTTTAATGTTATCGACCTTTGTGTCCCGTAAAAATTGAATGTCATATCGTTATCTTACAATGTGATATGATTTTGTTATATTGTTAGCATGAACTTTGATTACATGTCATTACGCCCACTCTTTCCTTTAGCCATCAAAATTAAATGCAAACTAATGTTTTGAGAAATAGTGATTTGTTTCTGTCATACTATTAGCTTGATTTTTTGTTAAACATCATTACACCCTCTTTTTTCCCCTGGCCACACATATCGAAGATTCCATGCAAAATTTTAATTTATTTTATAGATTTTGTACTTTGGTACATCCCTTCGGATTAAGGGGGGAATGGTAGACAACTAAGCCTTGGATTAATCTTTGGTTAGTTTGAGTAGTTATTGGAGTCCGTGAAGACTCGGAAACTAATTCAGTTGTTTCCTATACATATTAATATGTACACATTGTACATCATTGATTCATATTTCACTAGATTTCAAGCACAAAAGGAGTTTGCTCAAAAAAGGCTAAAAGGTCAAATCCTTAAACTACTAGTAATCATTATGATAATTTTTCAAATTTTCATTTTTTTTTTTTTATATTAAATTTGAAATCATTAATTATTTTCTTATATTTTGAAAATTAAAAATTTTTTTTTTGAACATTTTTTTATTATGAAAATGTATTTTCAATAAAAATTATATATTCAAATAAACTAATTTCTTATATTAATCAATACTTCAATTTTAACTAAAAAATAATAGATATCTTAATAATATTTGATCCTAACCTTATATATAATATCTAATATGAAATCTATGAAATTTTAATTCAAAGTATAATTTAAATTTATATAAAAAAATAGTTAATATTTATTTATTTATATTAAATCACTTCTTCTTAGAGTGCCTTAAGTACAGTCACATTAAATCTCATTTCATAATCTTTGTTGCAATATTGACCTTTCTAGCATTTTACGATGTCAAAATTATATAGTGAGCTCGGGAGACTTCTCTCAAAGCTTTTTGAGCATAGGAATAAAATCTTAAATCAAACTAAATAATTTGTTTCTTTAGATCCGATAGACCAAAGTTTGGTCTCAATGGACATTAACCATCATCATCATTATCATAATTAAGTTAATTCAATTTAGCACAAAAAAAGTTATTGAAATTAAATAGTTATAAATTAAATCTTTAAATTTCGTTTTTTTAAGTTATATTTTAATAAAAATTATTATATTTATATTTAAATAAAAATAGTTTACTCTTCTCTAAAATTTTAATATATTTTTAAAATATTATATTTATTAATTAAATTTTTAATAATTTAAAATGTTTAATTTGATATATCTTTAGTTTATTTTTATATTTTTTAACAATCTATGCCCCTTTTTGACTAACCTTAAAGACCATTTAAATTAATTTATATATTTTTATTGGTCACCTAAGATAACTAATTTTGACTCTGGTCCTATGGTCAAAAGTAGCCGTTAGTCGTGATAGTCGTTGGAGGCTCTGCTCAAACTATTTAACATGCTAAGCTGGATCTGTCTCTTCAACTTGTCCTGATGATGAACCACACTAGTTGGTTCGAAACGCATCGACAAATGTTTTATCTTGTGATTTATGCCGAAGTATTTCTCTTAAACTTGATATGGATCACAGAAGCCTCAATTCAACAAAAGAAAATTTATTTTTATATTTTTTAACTTAAACTTATATAAAATATAAGAAAGCCCTAATGTTAATGAAAAAAATTCAACGTCCTTTAATATATAGAGAGAAATTATAACATTTCTAAATCGCACTTATATAGAGAGAAATTATAACATTTCTAAATCGCACATAATAATTATTAGTAACAAGGTAATTATATGTAAGGGTATTAGTAGAATATCATTTCTATGCATATTAGACTTTTGCTTAATGTCATATTCATATTTGATTCCAAGAATAAGAGAAGCATATGCAGTAGATTTAATCTATACCCTCAAATTCACATACTTATGAGTCATCCTATAATTATCAATTGGTTGTCATTATCAAAATACTTTTTTTTTCTTTAATTTAAATACATTTGAAACTAAACAACAAATATTAGCTAAAAGAAAATTAAGATATTATAAGGAGGTCATCAACCCAGCCTAGAAGATCAAAAGTATCTCTCTGTTTTAATTAACTTAAAGAAGAAAATTAATATAGCCAAGATTAGAATGAACTCTCATGAGCTCCATAGTGAAACGAGTCGTTGGGCAGTTCCTAAAACACCATGGATGGAAAGGTTCTGCCATCTCTGTGAGAATACCAACATGGAGGATGAAAATCACTTCCTCTTAGAGTGCCCCGCGTACAACCACATTAGATCTGAGTTTCAAACCTTCCTAGCCTTTTACGTTGTCAAAATTACAGTGAAGTCGGAAGACTTCTCTCCAAACTTTTTAAGCATAGGAATAAAATCTTAAATCAAACTAAATAATCCGTTTCTTTAGATCCCATAGACCAAAGTTTAGACGTTAACCATCATCATAATCATCAACACTTATTTTATCTTATATTCACTTAAATTATTAATAATTTAATTAATTTTAATTATACAAATTATTCACTTTTTATTAATAAATTATTAAAAAATACTTCAATTATTTAAAATATATTTTAAAAATAAAATAAATTCAAATTCAATACTATCCGTCTTATAAAATCCCATCATATTAATTTGTAAATTATAAATTAAATGTTATCCATGTTATAAAATCGCCATCATATTAATCTATAAAATCCACAATGACACAATTGCTACACAATTATAGCGTTTATTATCTATAATACATATGTTTAAAACATTGTGTGATACGTTCATTTGTATTAACAATTACGAAATTTGGGTACATCTAAACCCAAAAAAAAACACACACATCCTATCCGAGCCATAATTGAGAATTTTGGAATAAATTTTTTATTTTTTGTATGGATTACAATCAAATTTACTAAATTGCAATTTGCATTATAAAATTAGCCAAAGCGGCTTTGCATTTTCAGTAACTGCTCATTTTTCATTCAAACCAGTTAGTCTGTTAATCTCCTTCCTGCTTCACCTATCGGCAACGTCAGCGCTGTTGATGTTTCAGATTATTGTTGGAGTCTTCCTGCACTCTACTTCTCTTTTTATAGTCACATAATTTGCCCTTGAATTCCGAGAGGCATGTGGCTGTGGTAGATGCTGCAAAACGTACGCTTGTAATTACATTATTGAGCAAAGCTATGTTGCAATTCAAAGCCTCGAGAGCTTCAATCAGTGATTCCTGTACGCAATCAACTTTCCAGACTGGCTTTCTTGGAGTTTGTTCCACATGGCTCCCACCAGTGTGCGAATGCCATAAAAAATCTGATGCCACAGCGTTGCAAGCTGAAACTATGCTTTCCTCCTAAAGTTTTGTGATTTCATGTCACTCTTATATCCCATTCCCACCATAAAAATGCTTCCCCAATCATAAATCAGCTGAAGCTATGGCTGTACAAAAACAAGACATGTAAACCCAGACCATTGCTCTTTTCTTGATTTATGAATGTTAGCCACAGGAAAGTCACAATTACCATCGATCACGGAGTCTCAGCAATAGTCTCCAACTTAGCTTGGTATTGGTTTCGCCCTCTAATTCTTGAATTTGAGGTTGGAATATTCCGGCCCCTGGACATACAACAAACGGAGGAATAGTGGCATTCCTTTCCAAATTCATCAGGTTGAAACTTGAATGTGAATATCAAACAAGGGCTGCACTTGCGCTTTAGCTTTACCAAACCGACATGATAATTTTGATTGCTTAGTCGCCTTCTTCTTGTCTTTTGATAGCGCAGCGCTAATCTTGAAAAGAAGAGGAGCCATGTCTGAATCTGTCAACAAAAACTGTAACTTCCGGTTAGGAAGAAGAAAGTAAAGCTGCCCAATCTGCAATCGATCATCATCGCCCAGAACCTGGGAGATATTTTGACCGACGTAAAGGCCATCTGAGTTACAGATGAAGTGGTCCAAATATTCTCGCAGAATTTCTCGGCTTGTCATCTCTTCAGAGAACTCCTGGATGTTCCCATCCATCAATATGAGTTTTGCAGTAGATGGCACGGAAGAAGTTAGATTTGAAGAAACGCAACTCCCCATGTCTCGAATTCAGACAAATTTATCATAAATTCTATGCAACAGAATACTGGATACTTGGAAAATGTTAGTGTCTATATATAGGGGAGGGTATCCACCGAACTCAGAGAAACCACGAGCTGGTTTCTAGGGCTGGTCGGCAGACCAGAG
This sequence comes from Pinus tabuliformis, assembly GCA_031772625.1. Classification (NCBI taxonomy): domain Eukaryota; kingdom Viridiplantae; phylum Streptophyta; class Pinopsida; order Pinales; family Pinaceae; genus Pinus; species Pinus tabuliformis. Next base: position 1,305,834,001 of record CM062809.1, on the reverse strand, counting down.
CGGGTTTAAGAGTTTCAACCAAAATCTTGGACTTGCCGATAATTGGGGACCACGGCGTGTCGACTATGCTGCGTGATTTACACAAGTGGGGTTTTGTTTCCTCTGATGTTCGGTTGGCCACTTTGAATGATTCTCATTGTCGAAGTTACGGCGTCTCTTCCAAGGTGCGGCTTTACATTTTCGTTTTCGTCGTTATTGTGTGAGCAAGTTGCCAATCGACCGGACATTTGAGTGGGATCCAACTTAGTCGACGTTGATCATGATGTGGGATTCAACGAATTGAGAAAAGGGTCGAACTGTGAACATGATGATGACAATTTGTTTTAGATATTCCACACATTTAATGTGATTTCTGTTAGAAGATTTTACCGGGCAGAGAAGGTGAGTTTCACTCTCTATTTGGTTGGGGCAAGGTAGTCTTATGTTGTGACATAGAAATCGCAAAGAGATTTGGTAAAACACTCGACATAACTCATGGCAAAACATAGTTAAATCAAAAGGGTTCAGTGAATTTACTCATGAATGTTTAAGATCACATCGCAGCATAACATACTATTGATTATAATATAAAACATAAAAAAAATACATTCGCGTGATAAATGGAGGCTCCAGCGCCAAGTGAAAATATAGAAGACTTACTGCGATTTACGCATCACTAAGTTAGTAATTGGTTTTCTGAACTTGAAGGTTGTGTAGTGTGGGCAATAGTAGCAGAGTAAATGTTTGCCCATAGCTATTTACTAAACTTCATTAAATGCCTTAAACTCTCTTCTCTGTTGTGGAATGGTCAACGATCTACTCCATAGCTATTTACTGAACTTCATTAAATGCCTTAAACTCTCCTCTGTTTCGGAATGATCAACGATGTACTTCTGCTCTGACTTCAGTCCTTTCGCCTGCAAACAAAATTGCAACCGTGTAGTAGTTCACTGTGCAAGCATGGTGTTTGTCACAGTGTTTAAGGCAGTGGTTGAGATTACTATTTCCAACACTCCCCCTTAATCACAATTTCCGCCATTGACAATTCCCAAACAATCTCTTAGATAAAAAAAACTCTCACATTCCAATGGCTTTATGAAAATATCAGCAAATTGTTCATATGACCTGCAGTGCTGCAACACAATTTCATGATTATTAATAAACTCTCTGATAAAATGATATTTAGCATCAATATGCTTGGTCCTTTTGCAAAAAACAGAATTCTTTGATAATGCAATTGCTGATGTGTTGTTGCAGAAAATAGTTGTCTTTCCTCTTGGTCATGGTGAAGATCCCTCAACATCCTTCTCATCCAAACTACCTGACACACCCGTGCTATTGTGGCGACATATTCAACTTATGTTATTGATAGTGGTACTATTGGCTACTTCTTAGAGGCCCATGAAATGGCTCTGGAACCCAAATGAAAAACATATCCTGGCGTGCTCTTTCTATCATCGACACTTCTTGCCCAATCACTATCAGTGTAACCAACTAACCTGAAATCATATGTTGCGGCTTACAAAATACCATACTTTTTTGTCCCATTGAAATACCTTAGAATTATTTTCACTGCTTGCCAATGTGTCTCCTTAGGTTTCTCCATGAACCTCGACACCAAGCTCACTGGATACATTATATCCGGGCTAGTGGTGGTCAAATATATCAAGCTGCCTATCATACTTTTGTATAATGTTGGATTGACATTATTGTTGCAATCTTCTTTGTTCAACTTCAACCCCATGACAGTTGGAGTTGGTGCGGACTTGTTGTCCTGCATCTTAAATCTCTCCAAAATGTCTGCCACATACTTTGCTTGAGAGATAAAAATGCCATTTTCTGTTTTCTTTATTTCTATGCCCAAAAAATATCTTAGCAACCCCAAGTCAGTCATTTCAAATTCATTCTTCATGACTTGTTTGAAATCAACGATGAGGAAATCATCATTGCTTGTAAAAATTAAATCAACTACATATAAGACAATAATGAGAATCTTACCACCATTCTCTTTGATGTAGAGAGTAGGCTCACCGTCACATTTGTCGAAACCATTGTCCAACAAGTAAGCATCTATCCTACTATACCATGCACGCAGTGCTTGCTTCAACCCATAAAGAGCTTTCCTCAACCGATACACTTTGTCTTCTTGGCCTTCTACCTCATAACCAGGTGGTTGCGCAACATACACTTCCTCTTTTAACACTCCATTCAAGAACGTTGAATTTACGTCCATTTGATACACTTTCCATTTATGTTGCGCAGTAATCGCTACAATTGTACGCACTGTCTCCATCCCCGCGATTGGCGCAAACATCTTCGAATAATCTCTTCCATGCCACTGCTTGTATCCTTTGACAACTACCCTTGCTTTATGCATTTCAATCTTTCCGTCGACATTTCTCTTGGTCTTATAGACCCACTTCACTCCAATGACTTGTTTTCCTTGCGGCAAGTCCACTAACTCCCATGTGTCATTCTTTTCTATTGCTTCTATTTCTTCCTCCATTGCAGCAATCCATTTTTATTCTTTGACTGCATCTTCAAAGTGGATTGGGTCATCTACATGACAAAACAAAGCAAATAATGAATTCAGACCAGCGCTGATGTCAACTTCATCTTGCTCATCAATTTCCTTTAAATTTCTAAATTTTGGTCTTCTTATGTTTGTTGAAGATGGGCTTGACATGTCACTTGGTGTTGCGCTTTGCAGCGTGCTTGGAAAAGCACTCGCTTGACTGTGCGATGATGTCCTAATATTTGTTGATGGTGTTGCTTGCTGCCTGCTTTGTTGCACTTGAATACGTGTAGAGGAAGTCATGTTTGAGGAATTGCTTGTTGTTGTCAATTCCTCTTTGTCCTCATGTGGTATACATGCTTTCATATTGATTTTCTTCTCTAAACTTCCATCCCATGCTTCCTCTTCTATGAACTAAACATCTCTATTGATTATGACCTTCTTGGTTGATGGATTGTAGAGCTTGTATGCTTTGGATTCATCACTATATCCAACAAATACACATTTCTCTCCCTTGTTGTCCAACTTCTTCCTTAACTCATCTGAGCCATGTGCATATGCCACACAACCAAAGACTCTCATGTGAGTGACACTATGCTTTCTTCCACTCCATGTCTCTTCAAGAACTACGTTCTAGACGCTTTTGGTTAGACATCTACTCAATATATACGCTGCACATGCGACAACTTCAGCCCAATAATCATTTTCCAAATGCTTTGCCTTCAACATACTCCTTGCCATTTCCATAATGGTCTGATTTTTCCTTTCCTCCACACCATTTTGTTGAGGTGTATATCTTGTTGTAAATTACTTGTGAATTCCATGCTCCCTACAAAATTGAAGGAAATCATTTGAGATGTATTCGCCACCTTTGTCAGTCATGAGGACTTTGATGCAGTGTCCACATTGCTTCTCAACAAGAGCCTTGTATTGGCTAAAGCACTCAAACACTTCACTTTTCTATTTTAGGATATAAACCCATGTTTTCCTTGTGTAGTCATCTATGAAGATCAATAGATAGTGGCTGCCACTAATTGATGGGGTTTGCATTGGTCCACATATGATCCAAAATGGATTTTGGATAGACTCCTGAGTCTAAGTGTTCCTCACAGAGGAAAAATGAAAGTCCCAGCAAGTTCTTATAAATAGCCCCATTGTAGAGATCGTCTCGTTCTGAATCTGTTGCAACTTGAATGGGAAAAAGTGGACTTAGTATGCAGAAGTTATCACAGAAAGAAGATGTTCTTTGTTCTTTGAAAAAAGAGGCAAATCTTCAAAAAAATGGCCTAAAAGGCTTTATGGAGAAAAATCACATCGAACGAGGTCAAAGGTGGACTTAGGCGAAAAGGGGAAGAAATCCCCGATTTCCGATCCCCGACAAATCGGGTCGGAGGAAGGCACATGCGCATATAACAAGGTGAGGACCCCCGGGCCGATGCAATATGCCAATCGCCGATATCAGCGGATCGACATCGGTGGTGGCATGGGGCTTAAGGTGGGACCCCGTGCCAAGCGATATTGCGATCGCCGATATCGATGGATTGCAATCGGCGTTGGCATAGGCCATGCCATCTGGAAAAACCTCGAGACTATGCAATTGCGATATCGCAATATCGCAATATCGCATCGGAACAATATAAAAGAGCGGAGGTCGATACATATGCGACTTGCGATAAAACCGGACCCGACGGGTCTTATGGGTCAAATTATATATATTTTGAAGTCCGTAAAAAGGCGTTTTTTCAATGTAAAATCGTGATTCGTTAAATAAACAAAATACAAAAAGAATGTGCCTGATATTATCAATCCGGACCCGAAAGGGTTTTAAAATGCCGCTTTATAGTATTTGAAGTTCTCCATAAAGCCATTCCTCGGTATTTCAGTGTTTTGATGTATTTTTCAAATACAAAGGGAAAACCACGAAACGAGTGGGATTTCGAGCGGGTTGTAGGCAGTAAGTGGTTCTGGTCGGGCTCCGCCCGAGCCCATACACTCGCTGCCACGTGGCTAGGCACCGGAGAGAGAAAACCTCCCTTTTCGAGCGAGTAATATCCATGCGTGTTAGCCACCCGAAATAAATAATAGCCATTGATCAACGATTACTTGTGATGGCACCCGAAGACGGATCTGAAAGGAGATAAGGCGGAATTAGTGATTTTTGAAGTCCGATAGACTGCGTTTGGGTGAATTTTTACAGGTTTTCTGTGTATTCTCTGTGTAAACAAAGAACGATCATTTTTGGGATTTCAAAGGCATCGATGGTCCATTCCGTTACAGAAAAGGTGGCCACCATCCCTGAAGGCGTTTAGCAATGATTGCTAATGCTCAGAGGGAGATTCAAGTGGACAGAGGTAGGGAGCCAATGAGCTCGAGAAGAGGAAACAAACAGACAACACAGATTGGCTTAAAGCCACAGAATGACGGAAAAAGAGAAGGGAGAAGGCAGTGTTGATACAGGAGCACAGAAAGCTAAGCCAAAGTAGGAAGCCAAGGCAAAGAAGGCAGAGAAAACGAAGAGCCAAGAGCCAGAGCCGAGAGCCAGAGCAAGATCCGAGAGCTAGAAAGCCGAGAGCTTCAAGAGCCAGGGATAAAATGGTGTCTAAACCCATTTTTTCTGTGTAAAACAATGGATTTGAGCCAAGAGCTTGTAAAAAGAACTTAGACCATAATCTCAGAGAGCCTAGTTGAGTTGACTAGAGCTCAAGGAGATGTAGCCCAAGAGTTTTGGGTGAACTCCATATTAAATTGTTGTCTTATGTGTTGGTTTTATTGTTGCATTGTTTACTGTTATATATATATATATATATATATGTTGCAGCAGCGTAACAATAGAATATTAAAAACACATAAACAGTTCTAAAACAGACATATGCATACACCTTATTTTCAAGCACATATTATCAATTCCACATTGGTTAATCATAAAGACTTTGGAATAAATAAGCTTTGGAAGTGGGAGAGGTTCTTGTCAGTTAAACAAGAAGCCTAAGTGCCCCATTTTCAGATCAAGTAGTATCAAAGCTTAAGTTTGGTTAACACCACCTTCAAAAAAGGTTATATTAGAATGCTTGATTAACAAAGCAAAGACTGCTTATCTGAAAGGTGTTTGAACAACAAGACGTTGATTGTATGCTTGTTTCCAGAACTGACTATTGTTTGAGTTTGCAGAGGTGAAGGGAAAGCTATTGATAGCTCAGTCCAGGAAGGACAAGAAGGAAGAAGGGCTGAAGGAATTCTTCTATCCCAAAGGACCTCAAGGAAATCCTTGAAGCACAAGAGGTTTGCTGCAAAAGGTTGCTGAATAAAGCACTTTATTAATCTTGTTTGAAGTTCTTTTGTTCATTAGTATAATGACAACTTCTACAAGTGAATCCTCAAATTCCTCCTTCATCACATGACTCTATGATGGAGACTTGAAGCAAGACTTGTTAATCATGATGGATAAGGTGAGAGAAATGTATGAGGATGGAAGAAAGAGCAACATACTTAGAGAGCAGTTGAATTCCATGAATGAAGAGAAGCAATTGCTTTCCGATAGACTGCAGAAAATGGAGAGGAAACTTCATATTGCAAATATGAACCTGAAAAGGATGCAGGAATTGGAGTCACAACTCTTTGTTGCCAAAGAAGCCTTGGTGAAGTATCAGCTTGAAGAAGAGGTAAACCATTCCAGTTTTTCTTCAAATTCCTCTAAGAATGCTTATATTGGTTCTTTTGAAAAACATACTAGAGGCATAGGTTCCAAGCTAATGTCTAAGATGGACTATGAAGGAAAAGGCTTGGGCAAGCATGCACAAGGTACTGTTGAACCAATAATGGTAGAGGAAAGGCCTAAGTATTTGGGTCTTGGCTATGGACAAGCTTATGGAGAAAGTTCCAAAGCTGTCATGAAGACCATTAAAACAACTCCAAGAAGGAGTTTCATTGCAAGTCTTCAAGAGTGTGAAGGTTGTATTCAGAAGGAATGCAATAGCTTGAAACATTATTTGCAGGATGCAGGTGTTCAGAAGCATACACTTGAACCAGAGAGTTGGCGAGACTCTAACAGCCTTGAAAAGATTGATGGTGTTCCAAAGGGAGTCACTCCTTCATTTGTTTCACCTCCTCATGAAGGCAATAAACGTGAAAAAGGAAGGTATAAATCTACTTCTAAACATTTTCCTTTTGATTGTGAAAAGCATGATAAATTTCCACATAAGCATGGAAAAAGAATTGCATGTTCCTTTTGTGGTTTGGATAACTATCATGTTTCTAGATGTTGGAAGAGAATGGCCACATACAGGAAACTTTTGAAGAAAAAGAAGCAAAGAGCCAAATGTCCATTCGACAAGGCAAATCATGTTGTCAAGAGGATGCACATGTGTTGCACCTACTACCATAAACAAGGGCATCTTGCTGAAAGATGTAGGACTTCGAATCCAGCAATGCTTCCACAAAAGCTAAAGAAAGTGGAAAGAGAAGATGGCAAAAATGGAAAGGAAGATTCCATGACTGGTGTGTCTCAGGATGATTCACATGTTGATGTTGATGTGTAGACAAAGGTAGTACCTTTGAAAGGGATTGGTGAGAAATGGCTAGAGTTCTTATCCAATTAAGGTTGCATGTCTAGTGATGCATCTATTTTCATTTCTTTGATAATAAGATGCAAGTTGCAAGCTCTTACCAAGAAGGTGAATGGAAAAGTTGAGTAGGAGACTCACTTTGTTGCTGCAACATTATATTTCATTTCAACTTCGAAAGTACAGTGTGCTTAAGTGAAACTTGAAGGATGAAATGCATGCATGAGCATGAGATGCATGAACATAGGGATGTTGATGTTTTCCTTGTTTTGAACATGTATGTGTAATTAACTTGTAGGGTTGATTGCTTTGACATGCATGTGATGCAATGTTGACTTGGGAGAAGTTAACTTGGTCTCCAAGATGGAGATAATAGTGAAGTGCTTCATCTTTTGAAAAGAGTCCTAATGGTCCTTTCCTACATGCTTGACTTGAAGGGTCATTTGTTTTAAAGGCATGTTTTGTGGGCTTGTTGTCTAGTCCATCATTTGTATGCAGATTTAAGACATGGAGGTGTTCACAAGATGTGAAATCTGTTTCTTTTGTTGAAGTAGGAGTTTAGTCCATCCAGTTGTTGTCCGTATTCCTGTTGTTGTTAACAGTTGTTGTTGACAGCTTGTCAAACAAGTACAAATGAAAGTTTTTTGGAGTAGGTGTACTTCACATTTGTTTGAGCCACCTTGGGTCAATGATCAAGGCAAAGAATTTCAAACTACCTTCTGTGACCATCTAAACAAGAGTTCTACAGGAAGGCAAAGAAGAAGGCAGCTCTTCCTAGGAAGACCAGCCCATCCAGGAAGGGAAGTGGTCAGAGGCTTTGGTTCAGAGGCACTATGCAAGGCAAGTGTAGGGAGGCTGAAAGAAGAGGGTGAGTCACTCTCATTTACTATTCAGTTCAATATATCAGTCTTTTGGAAACCAAAAGTTCTTTTAGTGGAAAGGCGTGATCCAAAATAGATTTTGGATAGACTCCTAAGTCTAAGTGTTCGTCAGAGAGGAAAAATGAAAGTCTCAAGAAGTTCCTGGAAATAGCCTCGTTGCAGAGATCATCTCGTTCTAAATATGCTGCAACTTGAATGGACAAAAATGGACTTAGTATGCAGAAGTTATCGCATAAAGAAGATGCTCTTTGTTCTTTGGAAAAAGAGGCAAATCTTCAAAAAAAATGGCCTAAAAGGATTTATGGAGAAAAAGCGCATCAGAGGAGGTCAAAGGCGGACTTAGGTGAAAAGGGGAAGAAACCCCCAATTTCCGATCCCCAACAAATCGGGTCGAAGGAAGGCGCATGCACATATAACAAGGTGAGGACCTCGGGTCGATGCGATATGCCAATCACCGATATCGGCGGATCGACAATGGTGGTGGCATGGGGCTTAAGGGAGGACCTCGCGCCGAGCGATATTGCAATCGCCGATATCGTCAAATCAAAATTGGCGTTGGCATAGGCCATGCCATATGGAAAGACCCCGAGACTATGCGATTGCGATATCACAATATCGCATCGAAACGATATAAAAGAGCAGGGGTCGATACATACGCGACTTGCGATAAAGCCGGACCCGATGGGTCTTATGGGTCAAATTATATATATTTTGAAGTCTATAAAAATGTGTTTTTTCAATGTAAAATCGTGTTTCATTAAATAAACAAAATGCAAAAGGAATGCACCCGATACAATGAATCCAGACCCGAAAGGGTTTTAAAATGCCATTGTATAGTATTTGAAGTCCGCCGTAAAGCCATTAGTCAGTATTTTGGTGTTTTGATGTATTTTTCAAATACAAAGGGAAAACCACGAAAAAAGTGGGATTTTGGGTAGGCTGTAGGTGGCAAGTGGTTTTGGCCGGGCTCCGCCCGAGCCCATACACTGGCTGCCACGTGGCTAGGCGCCGGAGAGAGAAAACCACCCTTTTCGGGTGGGTAATCTCCATGTGTGTTAGCCACCCGAAATCAATAATAGTTGTTGATCAACGATTACTTCCGATGGCACCCGAAGACGGATATGAAAGGAGATAAGGCAGAATTAATGATTTTTGAAGTCTGATAAACTGCGTTTGGGCAAATTTTTACAAGTTTTCTGCGTATTCTCTGTGTAACCAAAGAACGACCATTTTTGAGATTTCAAAGGCACCAATGGTCCATTCTGTTACAGAACAGGTGGCCACCATCCCTGAAGGCATTTAGCAATGATTTCTAATGCTCAGAGGGGGATTCGAGCGGACAGAGGCAGGGAGCCAGTGAGCCCAAGAAGAGGAAACGAACACACAGTGTAGATTGGTTTAAAGCCACAAAGTGACAGAAAAAGAGAGGGGAGAAGGCAATGCTGAGACAAGAGAGCAAAAATCTAAGCCAAAGTAGGAAGTTGAGACAAAGAAGGTAGAGAGAACGAAGAGCCAAGAGCCATAGCCAAGAGCCAGAGCCAGAAAGGCGAGAGCTTCAAGAGCCAGGGATAAAATGGTGTCTAAACCCATTGTTTCTGAGTAAAACAGTGGAGTTGAGCTAAGATCTTGTAAAAAGAACTTAGACCATAATCTCAAAGAGCCTAGTTGAGTTGACTAGAGCTCAAGGAGATGTAGCCCAAGAGTTTTGGGTGAACTCCATATTAAATTGTAGTCTTATGTGTTGGTTTTATTGCTGCATTGTTTACTGTTATATATATATATATATATATATATATATATATATGTTGTATCAGCATAACAACAGGATATTAAAAGCACATAAACAGTTCTAAAACAGACATACGCATGCACCTTATTTTCAAGCACATATTATCAATTCCGCATTGGTTAATCATAAAGACTTGGGAATAAATAAGCTTTGGAAGTGGGGGAGGTTCTTGTAAGTTAGACAAGAAGCCTAAGTGCCCCATTTTCAGATCAACATAAATCTGAATGGACAATCTCCAAATGTGCCTTTGCCCTTATTGACTTTCCTGATAGAAATGTCTCTCTATGTTGCTTGCCCAAGATGCATCCTTCACATAGGCTGTCTAGTTTTTCTATGAGTGGCTGTCCCTTCACCATGCCTTTCCTATGAAACAAATTCAAATCTCCAAAGTTGAGATGTCCAAATCTCAAATTCCATAATCAATTTTCATCTTTGACCTCTGCTTGAAATCTCACTTATGTGACAGTTGCCTCTTTTCTTCCATCCTCTTGTGAGTTCATTGATAGTTTTGCTTGTGTACCTTCTTCCTTCAAATCTGATCTTATTTTTAGGAGAAACATTTTGTTGTTTGTCATCTAAACCTTTGCAATCAGTTGTCTACTTGGAGGCCTATCCAAGATTGTGCAACCATCATTTTTTAAGAAGACATTGTAGCCCTTTTGCATGAGTTGTCGAATGCTTATGAGGTTATGCATCAGACTGGGGACAAAGTAAACATCTGATATGTACTTCTTCTCCCCCTTATTTTTTAGGATATTAACTCTTCCTTTTCCCATGACAGAGACTTTGTTATCAGTCCATAATGTCACTTCAGATTTCACACTTTCATCTAGATTGGAAAACATTTCTATGTTTCCTGAAATGTGGTTGCTACACCCTGAATCTAGATACCATATATATCACTTTGTTTTTCTTATGCTACATTACAAGCTAAAAACATGCTATCATGATCATGATTTTTTTTGTGAAATTTACAATTGGTTTGTTACTAATGTCATATTTATTCTTTCTACATTCATTTTCATAATGACCATACTTCTTACAGTAATGATATTGAACTTGATATTTATCATACCTCTAACCTTGTGCTTAATTTTGGTTTGGGCCTTGACTTGGAATTTGATTGCTGCCTCTTCCACTTGAGCTTGAAGGGTTTCTTCTTCCACCTCTGTGTGGGTTTCTTCCTCTTCCTCTAGCATATGATCTTCCTCTGCCTCTACCTTGACCAAATGAAACTTGCGTCTTGAAGGCATGCTCTAATGAGGAGCTTGTTGCTCTATTCAGTCTATGTTCATGAGAATTCAATGATGCATGAAGTTCATCCACTAAGAGCTGTGAGAGATCATTTGTCTCTTCTATGGCCACAACAATGGTATCAAACCTTGTTGGCAAACTTCTCAAAACTTTCTCAATTATTCTCCTTTCTTCAAGTGTCTCACCATGAGACCTGATTTGAGTAACCAGTCCAAGTACATGTGTAAAAACAAGTCTACATTCTCAGACTCTTTCATACAAAGTTTTTCAAAATATCTTCTCAAAATTTACAGTTTTGTTGTCTTGACTTTTGCCATGCTTTGGTAGGCTATCTGGAGGGTGTCCCATTCTTGCTTGGACTTCGTTACTGTTGCAACACTTGGGAAAACACTTTCATGAACTGCTTGAAAAATGTAGAAGAGGGCTTTTGCATCCTTCTTCCTATTGTCCCTCAACAAATCTCTTTCTGCTTGAGACAAGGCATTTTATGCTGCTGCATGTGCTAGTTCTAAAAAACCATTCTCCACCAAATCCCAAATGTCTTGAGAAAAAAACAGGGTCTTCATTGTAATATCTCAATAGTCATAATTTTTTCCATTAAACTAAGGTATCTGAGGATTATTCAAGCTTGTGCTTTATGTTGCAATTTCTCAGTGAATGGAAAAAAACTTTCTACTCGCTGGTAAATATGCTTCAAAACAATATGCCCTCAAAGCAATCTTCACTACTAGTAAAAGCACTTGTTTTTACATTAACAATATTTAACCCTCTCTGATACTATGTTAGAAAATTTTACAGGGGCAGAGGAGAGGAGTCTTACTCAGAATTTGGTTGCGGAAAGGTAAGTCTTATGAGAATTCAGTTGGGTCAAGGTAAGTCTTACGCTGCGGTATGCAAATCGCAACTACATAAAGGCTTAGTAAAACACAAGAAATAACTCACGACAAAACAGAGTAAAAGCAAAAGGGTTGTGGTAAATTTACTCATGAATGTTTAAGACCACATCCCAACATAACATACTCTTGATTATAATATAAAACTTAGGAAAATACATTCGCGTGATAAATGGAGGTTGTAGCTCCAAGTCAAAATACAAAAGACTTAGTGCGACTCACAGCAAAACAAAGTAAAAGAAAAAGAGTTGCGGTAAATTTACTCATGAATGTTTAAGACCACATTGCAACATAACATACTCTTAATTATAATATAAAACATAGGAAAATACATTCGCGTGATAAATGGACGCTGCAGCTCCAAGTAAAAATACAAAAGACTTATTACTATTTACGCATCACTGGGGTTGCGGGATAAATGTTTGTAAAACTCAGTGAAACTGGTTTCACGTGCCCACCAATATTTCTTTCACGATTTTCTCCTCACTACCTCACAGACTCTCGCTCTCTAACTTTCCCAACATAGAAAATGAATTTTACATCCATATTTATCTCAACATACAAATTTTACATTAATACATGACAAAGAAAATAATTAATACGCAACATGGGCGATTTTACATAGTAATTGGTTTTTTGAGCTTGCAGGTGTTGTGAAGCGTGGGCAACAGTCGCAGAGTAAATGTTTGCCCATAGCTATTTACTAAAATTCATTAAATGCCTTAAACTCCCTGTTTTGTTGTGGAATGGTAAGCGATGTACCTCTGCTTTGACTTCAATCCTTTCACCTGCAAACAAAATCCCAACCATGCAGTTGTTGACTAAGAAAGCATGGTGTTTGTCAATGTGTTTAAAGCAGTGGTTGAAATTATTATTTCCAACATATTCCAATATGTGTATAAAAATGTCACACTCTTCACTGTTTGTTCTCCAAATAATCATGGAGATCCGAAAGTGATGATTACAACACACATTTATATTGATTTTAAAATTTATTTAACATTGAGGTTGATCCGTGACTAAGCTCGTTGTAAATAAAACGACCAAAAAATCAACCTTTCTTTCATCTATTTAATATTAAAAAACACTTTATATGATTTTGTTCGTTGAAATAAATATTACACTTTATGTGATCTTGTATGGACTTATTTGATGGAGCCTGTGCCAATGAGAATTAGGATAAGCGACCTTATGGACTTGTTTGATGGACCTTGTGCAAATGAAATTTGTGTACGTGGTATGGTAATTTATATCATGAAGTTAGGAATGGCAACTAATGGTGGCATATATTGCTCACCTAATTAATGGATCAATATTAACGGGACTTGGCACTATTGTTAAGGCCCATTTATTGGTTGGATGGATTTTTCTTAAAATGGTTCTTCATCAAAACATTTACATTTTTTCCCTTTTGAGGATTTCAAAAACACTAGTAACTGGATTAATAGAAAGGACATTATTAACGTAGGAAGACCAGGGCATTACAAAAATAAGGATGTTGGCGAATATTATCTTAAGGTATTATTTTATGGGCATATGTAAATCGAACAATTATTTTCCATGTTTTAATAAGCGTACTTAAGGGTTATCTTTAGATCAGTTGAATAATATAGTGACTAGTTGTGTTTTGAAAAACGCATGTGCAATATTTTTAAATCTAAAAGCGTTAATATGTTATTATTTAACAATAATATATATATATATATAAAAGAAAGTGGTTAAAAGCGAAGAAGGTGAAACTTTTTATGTTTAAATTTTATTGGGATTAGAATGGTATGAAAATGTGAAAGATATTTGTGTGAAAAATGGCACACAGAAAATATATTCATCAAACTAAGCAGGTCACAGGTGAGGAGCTTCACCTAGAGACTGTTTCTGGTAGAACGCTCTACTTCTCATCATTAAATATCATGCATATATATTCACCTCGAGACTGTCTCTCGAAGAACGCTCTACCTCTCTTCATTAAACATCATGAACATATATAGTTTACAAGAAAATAAGAGAGTTAGAACCACCTCCTCAAATATAGGAACTAAATCCTAATATAAGGCTCACACATGACAAATGAACAGACTCTCTCCAAAAATACATTTCTCCATTAATTTCAACACTCCCCCTTAATGGAGAAAGGGTTCAATAGTACTCCTAACATCCCCCTAAATAACTCAAATTCAATTATTCTAAGAGGCTTGGTAAAAATATCTGCAGTATTGTCACAAGTATTACAATATTCAATATGGATTTCCTTTGACTGAACCTTCTTCCTAACAAAGAGAAACTGTGTATCAATATGCTTTGTGTTTTTATGAAAAAATGGATTGTTTCCAAGCTTGATTGAGATCTGGTTGTAACATCTGATAACTATTGCATCTGTTTGTGCTTCTCCGGCATCCCGGAGAAGTCTCATCAACCAAACTGCCTCACACGTTGCTACACACATTGATTGATACTCTTCTTCTGCTCAAGACAAGGATATAGTGTTCTTCTTCTTGCTGCATCATGCAATGACCCCGAACCCAATGCTGAATGCATAACCTGTTATGGATCATCTGTCATCCAGATTTCTGGCCCAATCTGAATCTGAAAAACCTATCAATCTAACATCAAAAAAATCAATATATTTAATACCAAAGTCTAAGGTTCCATGAAGATACCTTAAGATGCCTTTTGCTGCAACCCAATGGTTCTCAAGAGACTTTGACATGAATTGAATCAATTAACTGACTACAAAATTGAAATTCGACCTAGTTGTAGTCAAGTAAATTAGACTCCCAACCAGTTGTCTATACAATATTGCATCGACCTCCTTAGAACCATCATTATTTTGTAGTTTGGTATTCTGCTGTAAAGGCACTAAGGCAGCTTTGCACTGATCCATTCTAAACATTTTCAATAAGCTCCTGACATACTTTCCTTGAGACAGAAATACTTCACGACCCAAACAATAATGTAACTCTCCAAAAGGTCTTTCATCTCAAAAACCTGTGACATCTTCTCTTTGATTTCTTTAATGAGTTCATCATCATTTCCTGTAATTATAAGATCATCTATATACAAAGAAATCAAAACAATTTTCCCCTTTTCATCAAACACAATATACAAATTAGGGTCATTCTTGCTTCTTCTATAACTATGTTGTAGGAAAAATGAATCAATTTTATCATACCATGACCTGGGTTCCTGTTTTAGTCCATACAATACTTTCCTCAATCTACAGAATAAATGTTCCTCCCCATGTTTAACAAACCCTTCAGGTTGCATTAAATACACTTTTTTAATTCCCCATTTAAGAATGCATATTTCACATCTAGCTGGTGTATCATCCAATGATGTTTGGTAGCTAAAGTAATTAACATTCTAATTGTGTTTAATTTAGCTACAGGGATGAAGGTTTCCTCATAGTCTATGCCTTCTTTATACGAGTACTCCTTTACAACCAACCTAACTTTATATTTGTCTATACTCTCATCTGCTTTAAATTTAGGCTTGTATAACCATTTGCAACCTATGGGTTGTTTGCCTTCAGGTAGTTCAACTAGATCCCAGGTTTTGTTTTTAAGTATTGACTTATATTCCTCTTCCATGGCTGCCCTCCATTGACTATATTGACTTTCTCCTTTATAATTTGAGGGTTCAACAATATTTAACATACTAGTTATAAGAGCATGATCCCTATATCTTGATCGGAACTGAATTTGCCTACATGATCTCCTGAGTGATGGACTGTCTTCAAATCTGTTTTGATCATCCCTTGGTGGAGTTGGCCTGCTAGCTGCATCTGTACCATCCACTTCTTCCTTTTTCTGTTGTTGTTGTTGATGTTGCTGCTCATGGCTGTCCCTTGTTTCATCATTTCCATCTTCCACCAGCAAATGTTATGCAACCAGCTCACAAAATAGAAGAAAAGATAAAGTGACGACTTCAAAATCAACCTCTTTGAGGGGGCAACCTCCTTTACGTTACACAAATGAAAATTTTTTAGATGATATAAATGAAAAGACCTCCTTTCTATATATAGAAGTCTAAGGGGTCACAATATAGTCAACGTCGAAATAATAATAATAATGTAAGGGCACAACAATAACAATAGTGGGCTTCTATGGGGCACAATAATAACAATATGGGGACAACATGGGCACAACAATAATAATAAGTGGCTACAATGACAATAATAATAAGGGAATACATTAGTATTATAGGGACCTAACGTCCCCCCCTCATTCAGAAAAGTGTTGTCCTAAACACTCGAGTAGTTCTGAATGCTTCTGTATAAAATTCCCATCCTCCCATGTGGAATCTTCAGCGGGTAAGTTCTTCCACTTGATGAGATACTCTAAAATTGATCGATTTCGTAGCTGTCGAGTCCTTGTTTTTGTGACTACTTCAAGTTCCAATATGATTTTTCCTTCCTCGTCAAGTTTGAGAAATATTGTTTGAACTAGGAGCTTGTCACCTATAACCTTCTTTAAGCATGAAACATGGAAAACTAGGTGCACTCGGGAAGTTGTAGAAAGCTCCAATTTGTATGCCATAGTACTAATCTTTTGCAACACCTCGTACGGACCATAATACTTTGGTGATAAGTTATTATCCTTCTTAGCTTGCTTGAGGGACATTTTTTTGTATGGTTGTAGATGTAGAAATACTCGGTCACCTACATGAAAACTTCTTTTGCTATGATGTTGATATGCCTATTGTTTCATTCTATTTTGTGCCAAAGTGGGGTTATCCTTTTAAGAGTTTAAGAACTTTTTGTTGATGCTCGATGTGATCTTCCACTGCTTGAACCTTAGAATTTTCTCTTAAATATGATGTGATGGACGGTGGATGGTATCCATAAAGTGTCATAAATGGGGTCATTTTTGCTGCAATATGGAAGGAAGGGTTATACCACCATTCAATTAGAGGCAACCATTTGACCCATTATGTCTGTTTATCAGATACAAAGAAACAAAGGTATCCTTCCAAACATTTGTTCACTATCTCAGTTTTCCCATCATTTTGAGGATGATAAGATGAACTATTAGCTAATTGAGTACCCAGACAAGAAAATAATTATGTCCAAAAATTTCTGGTGAAATTGGGATCTATGTCGCTTACAATAACATTTGGGTTTCCATGTAGCTTTTGAATTGTTTCCATAAATGCAGTAGCAACTGCACTAGATTTAAAGGGATGAGATAATGCATAAAAGTGTGCATACTTGGTAAGTCTATCAACTACCAACATGATGACTCTTTCCTTCGGACTTAGGTAAACCTGTGATAAAATTAATTGAAACCTCCTCCCAACATTGACTTGGAATGGATAAAGGTTGTAATAGACCTGGGGTCTTAATTGTTTCAACTTTATTTTGTTGGCAAAACAAACATCCTGCCACAAACTTATGAATATCAAATTTAAATCCATCGCAAAAAAAATTCCTTCTTAACCCTATGGTAAGTTTTTTAAAATCCCTAGTGCCCTCCTAATGGAGAGGTGTGCAATTCCATAAGAATATTTTGTTTGAGTTGGGAATTATTACAGAGGTATATGTGATCTTTGTACCTTAACGAATCATTTTTCCAACTAAATGTATCAGATACACTGGGGTATTGTTGTAACTTTTGAATGAGTTCCCACACTTCTTCGTCATTCTTCCATTCATCCCTTGCTTTATTTATCCAATCTAGTTGGATAATAGAAATGGCACTAAGTAATGCTTCCACATCCTCATCCTTTCTTGAGATTGCATCTGCAAAAAAAAATTGCTTCCCTTTTTTGTAGATGATTTCAAAGTCATAACCCAACATCTTTGTCACCTATTTTTTATCCTCTTCTAAAGATAATATTTGTTCTAAAAAGTATTTAAGACTATCATGATCTGTTTTTACCTTCAAGTGTCTTCCCATTAGGTAAGGTTGTCATTTCTTAAGTGCATGTAGTATTGCCAACATTTCCTTCTCATAAATAACTTTGTGTAAATACTTTCCTTTGTTTGGATGAATTTCGAAAGAAATGGGTCTTTCTTCTTGCATTAAAAAAACACGAATTCCATTTCTTGAAGCATCACGTTCCACAATAAAGGTTTTTGTGAAGTTTGGCATAGCTAAGACCGGTGCTTGGCACATTGCCTCTTTAATATGTTCAAAGTCTTTCGTTACTTCTGGACTCCAAGAAAATATATCTTTCTTTAGTAATGTTGTTAGATGTGTTTCTATTCTCCCACAATTCTTAACAAACTTGCGATGATACCCTGTCAACCCGAGAAATCCTCGCAGATGCTTTATGGATATGGGGATTTTTCATTCCTTAATTGGTGTAATTTTTCTAGGGTCTACCTTACACCTTCATTAGATACAATATGACCCAAATATTCCACCTCTTGTATTCCAAAGAAACATTTGGAGGTTTTTGCATATAATTGTTTCTCCTCCAATAGTTTGAGCACTCTATCAACATGTTGAACATGATCCTTCCAAGACTTGTTGTAGATTAGTATATCATCAAAAAATACTAACACAATTTTTTTAAGGAAGGGTTTGAAAATGGAATTCATCAAACCTTGAAATGTAGACGATGCATTGGTAAGGCCGAAAGGCATGACAAAAAATTCATAATGATCCTCATGAGTTCTAAATGTTGTTTTCGGAATGTTTTCCATCTTCATTCTGATTTGATGATATCCTGAATGAAGGTACAATTTTGTGAAGTAAATTGCTCCATGTAATTCATCCAATAATTCATCAATGATAGGAATGGGAAATTTATCTTTAATAGTGAGCTTATTGAGCTCCCTATAACCTGGACACATGCACCATGATCCATCCTTCTTGTACACATGAACAACGTGGCGATTCCATGCCCGGAAATCACGCCGACCGAGGGCAATTTTTTTTTGATAAATTCACCTCAAGAAATCTAAAAAATGGTTAAAAAAAGGAAAAATTAATATTAGAATGAAGCTAAAGGTTTTGGCTCTTACTTGCAACTAATAGATTACCTAACGACCTCCCAGATCTCCTACAATCTGCTCCTGAAAGTTTAGGGCACAAATGGGTGGAAGGTTCTCCACACAAAGTAAAATGGTAAAAATTAGTTACTTTTCCCTCCTTTTATTCATTTTTCATAAAATATTAGGGTTTTAAATGTATTTTTGACCTATTTTTGCCTCAGAAACTAGATAATGAATTTACCTTTTATGTAGCGACGGGTGATGGATTACTGATGATGGTACTGGAGTCACATTTAATCTCTTTTCTCGACTCGTAAAACTCAAATGAAAAGATCGCCAAGTATTTTTCCCTTTTTGACTCGTAAAAGAGAATAAAAATGGGGGTCCGCTTTTAAGCTCTTTTCCGACTCTTTAAAAATGAAAAGATTATTGAGCTCTTGTCGTTTTGAACTCGTTAAAGGCTGCGAAACGTTGTTTACCTAGTATACATTTACCCCTTCTTTGGGTTGGGATAAACTATTTATGAAAAAGGTACTCCTTGACTAAAATGGTCAAGTGGTTCTCTCAAGTATCGTTTTCTACCTATTCAGGCTTGAGAGACACAATATATGAAAATGGACCATGTGGAGTTTTCTTTTTCATGTCTTTTTCAAACTCTCTAAATATGAAAACGATACCAAGTTACGCCTTTGTTGGACTCGTTAAAACATTAAAGACATTGGATTCGTCACCATGGCAGACGTGAGCTTCTCCTTCCTAGGGCTCGTTAAACTTACTAGGTCGTATTCGTCCGAAGGATGAACTTACATGCAAACACATGCTATCCCCTTCAAGGTTGCGATAAAATATAATTGAGGTACCTGCCAGAAATAGTGGGTGAAAATGGGAAATCCTATTAATTATGTCGGCAGCTCACTCTTGAACATGACACTTTCTACTTTGTGTCGGGTTGGGATATCCTTCTTTTCATCATTGACCTTCCTGGGTTGGGCCATTCATTTTTTCCTTCCTTTTGATCTCTACCACATCGTCATGACCACCGATCCTATGGATCCAAAAGCTCCCAAACTCTAGAGTCGTGTCGCCGATATGTTCAAGAGTTAGTCCCTCCGCAGTTACACTTACTCCTAATTCTCTGTATCATCTGAAATCATTGCATCATTTTATCTCATGTCAATGATGTGGGATACATCATGGCCCTCCTTCGACATGGTCGATTCCTAATGAGTTTAGCTCATTATCCAGGAAGTTGGCCGAGATATTCCCTTCCAGTACCTTAGAGCTTGCATGCCTTAATGAAAAGTTCTTCGCACTCGACGACAAGTTCACATCATTGGCTTTCAATCGGGTTATTTCATGGGTGTTTGACTTCAATTCCTTTATTCACATTCTCTGAACTGCGCTGCTAGTACCTTGAGAGCCATTGTCATTATTGGTGGTTTCTCTTGCACTTGTTAACAGTTCACGTCATTGACCGATAATCAAGCGACTTTCTAGCATGTTCGACTTCAACAAATTCACTCACATGTTAGGATTTGTACTTTGATCGGGTCGTGTTGGAGCGCAAGACCCTGGGCTCAGATTACACAAGTCCAAGTTGCAAGGCCGTGTGACATAATCATGCTGATATACATGTCTCTTTCAAATCGATGGTTGCAACTATACCATGAGTTTTTATATGTGATCCTTCTCATTATTGGATGGTTGTGACCATACCTTGGTTTCATTATGATCCTCTCTATTGGATAGCTATGCCCATGCCTTGGATCCATTTACATGATCATTCGCTGGATAGCGGCATCCATACCACAATTCATGTATCATTTGTCAGAGTTTTCAGTGATGTATGTGTATCTATGCTTGCTTTTAGTTTTTCCAATGAAAAACTCTGGTTCCCCGCATCTACTTGTAAATCATTTCACCCCACTCTAGTTCGACCTTCATGCTTTAGGGGGCATCTGTTACACAACATTTTGTCACTATCCCTGCACTCCCCATTCCATGATCCTGGAGAACCTCTATAGTGAACCCTACATGCTTTCCCATCATGAAGAAAATCCCATTATGTCCCTCTTCAGGAGCAGAGTGATTCCCTTTTGCATCATTTCCCAAGAATATTATTTTTACCCCAATTTACAAGACCAGTTCTAATGACCAGTGTTCTCCTCATGCCAAATTGCAGATATTGAAACCAGGACTAGCATCATACAACACTACTGAACCTTTTCTTAATCGCGTCGATCCTCTTTTGGCAAGTTTTTTAAATATGGAGTCGAAGCTTCCAGGTCTAGAAGCTTCATAATAGAAGTCTGGTAAATGGTTAGGCTGGATTGGGCCGAGGAATTCAGTTTGGGATCCTTTCCACTATTAGGATGGAATCAACCCAAGAGATAAAGTCTTCTCCCATGATAAGAGGAACCATATCCCCTCTATCCAAGCTATATAAAACCCTCCTTTTACAAGCTTCACTAGTTTCAGTATTGGTATTTTTGGAGCTTGAATAATCAGCAAGACATATATAGCTTGTCTTTCTAGTTGATGTTTGAGGGAGAATAGTGTGTCTGGTTTGGTTTGAGACTAAAGGGAAGAGGCCTCAAAACTTCCATTTTTGGGGCTATCCATGAGATGCTAGCAGAAGTGTGGGAACCCAGATACGTCAGAGGAGACCAACAATGTCAAGGCATTGGTTGTAATCTCTTTCTAAAGTTATATGAATACAATTATTGATTGATTTTCTACATTGAAGCGTTATCTTACATTTGATGGCTTAATGTTCCTTGATTTGTTAAGTAGGTTGAATGCAATTTGTATGCTATCACGTTTGTTGTTGTTGTTTGTTTTCTTGTTTCATGTATTCGAAGGAAGGAAATGTAAAGTAGCTGGAATGAGGAAGCAGGAGCATCACCAAGCGAAGTAGCATTATAAGAGCTAGTCCTTCTTCTTTGATTCTAGCTTAAGGATATTTTCCATAGATTGTTTGTTTGTGGCTAGACCCTCTCTCTCGGGGCTAGAGGAATTGTTTGTGTCTGCACTGAGAATTTAACTACACCACAAACCTCAAATGGAGTCTTTAGATCAAGACGCCTAGTTGGAATTTTGTTCTTTAAGTAAATCACAGTACTAATAGCTTCTGCCCAAAATCCATTGGATAGGTTCTTACCTTTCATCATGTTGCATGCACACTCCACTAGAGTTATGTTCTTTCTTTCTGCAACCCCATTCTATTGTGGAGTGTGGGGTATTATAAATTGTTGTGATATCCCATGATCTCTGCAATATTTGATGAAGTTTCCAAGCCTTTATTATCCCCTTTGATTTGAGCAGAGAATTTTGATGACTTTCCCTGCGTGTTTTTCAACCATATTTCTAAATTCTTTAAAATACTCAAAAGCATCACTTTTCCTTCTAAGAAAGTATACCTAGGTATATCTTGTGCAGTCGTCAATAAATATCAAAACATAATAAGCTCCACCTAAGGACCTTGTGTGCATGGGTCCACATATATCAATATTCACAAGTTTGGGTATATATTTCTTTCTCCTATTTAAGCTAGAGGGAAATTCATCCCTGTGCATTTTTCCAAGCACACAACCTTCGCAATCAATATGTTCATTTCTTAAAACAGGAAGTCCATCAACCATACCTTGTTTCTATAGCAACAATAAGTCATGAAGGTTGATGTGACCAAACCTTTGATGCCAAATATTCTATGTTGTCATAGTCATTAAAGTTAATGCTTGATGTGGCATAATTGTAACATTCAACTTATACAGGCCTCCAACTAGTACTCCTGATGCAATCGGCTTCTGATGATCCAACAAATCCTTATAACACAGTTAGTTCTGAAAAATTCTACCTTTAAATTTTGATATGTAATCATGGAGATGGAGATCAAATTATTTTTAATACTAGGTACATACATAACATTCTAGATGTGCCTAATATTACCACTAGGAAATATCAAGGGAATATCTCCATACCCTTTAATTTGATATGCTTTGTCATCTCCAAGGTAGATGTTAGCACCATTGTTGGTCTCCTTGAAATTTTCATACTAGTGTTTATTAGCTGTCATATGAGTTGATGCTTCAGAATCCACAAACCAAGTTTCAGCCTCATCGGTCTTAGTAGAAAAAGCAACATCAGACATAAATAATTTAAGATCATGATTCTGATCTTTGCCAACAAAATTCCCTGTATGCCTCTTGTGTCTATGTTTGGTTTCATCAATCTTCTTTTTATAGCAATCTCTAGCAATATGACCATTTCTGCCACAGTAAAAACACTTAATTCTTGAATCATTTCTAGTGGATGGCATACCTTGAAATGACGTTTTTTAAGATGGACCATTTCTTTTCTATCCTCCCCCTGGTTTCCCTTTGAAGAACTTTTTCTTTTCCACCAATGTCAAATCTGCATTTTGAGGCTTCAGATTCATATGCCTCCCTTCTTCCTGCATCAAAGTACCTGTCAACTCTTAAAAGGTAGGAGTTTTCTCCCTCGTCGCAAGCCCTGTAATGAGCATTTGATAATCCTCTGTCATACTATTTAAGGTAATTGTGACAAGATTAGTGTTGGACACTTTCTGCCTTATGTTGCCCAACTTGTCTCTCAGTTCTTTGATCTGTGGGATAAATGCAACAACAGATTCATTCTCCTCCATTCTAATGGAGAGAATCTTACTCTTCAGAAAGAACAGACAATTTTTATTTTTTGTTTCATACAAATCCTTGAGTCTCACCCAAATGTCATTAGCATTTTGCATTCTCAGATATGTGGGATTATGGTGTCTTTACCGACTTCTTCAACAACACATTCAGTTTATTTTCCCAATCTTGAACTGATGCGGCTATGGCACCACTGGTTGTAGTCAGTTTTTCTTCATCTTTGTTTGCAATTATCCATGCACTGGAACCCTCGAGCAATGTTTGCAACTTGAACTTCCAGTTGGCGTAATTTGACCCATCGATCTTATTCCTCTCATTAATGATCAGGTGCTCATGTCCTAAGTGTCGTAAAATGCTCAAAATTTAAAGTGCTTAGAACTGGTTCAAATTTGAATGACTGGAAAGTGCTCGTCTTCCTGATTCCGGAGCCACAAACGGTTCGAAAAACGGTCGTTGTATGAGGAAGTTATGGCAAAAAGAAGAATTTGTCCATAACATTAGAAATTTTAATTTTTCAAAAAAATTAAAAAAAGAATATTCCGCCGGGCACGAAATCCGAGGAAACCACCAAACATTAAATGTAACTGCAGTTAATTTGGCAGAATTTTGGCAGGAGCGCCAAATTTTGCGGACCCGCCATAATTGGCAGAGCTAACTGGAGTTAACTAAAGTTAGCTGGAGTTTTTCTAGGGGCAAACTGGAGAAACTTTAAATGGCCATAACTTTGGCTAGGAAAGTCGGTTTTGGACGAAATTGTTTTTGATTTGGGTATTTTCGACCTTCTGAAGCCATTGGTGCAGGTCGTACAGCCATCTGAGGTCATTTGCAGAGGTTCTGGAGCCGTGAAAGTTCCAGGAGCCACCAAGGCCAAATTAGTTTGGGAGCTGCATTGGGAATTGTGCAACTAGTGAATGTGGAACGAAGGTCATTCCTGAATTTTTCCAGCCTTTTGAATCCATTTCTGCAGCTCGTTTTTCCTTTTGAGGCATTCTTTTCACTGTTTAGCTTCAGGGAAGCTTTCAGGGCCACTAGGGCCATTTCAGTGCATGAGCTGTTTGGGGGCTATGTTCATCCGTTTTTGGTGATTCAAAAGCCTATGTCTGCTATTTTCGACCTTCTGAGTCTAATGGCAGAGGTTTTAGAACCAATTGAGGTCATCTTCACCTCGAAATTCTCCATGCAAGTTTAAAGGGCCACCATGGCCAATTGGGGAAAGTACTGTATAAGGTACAAAATTCACTGTTTAGTGTTTGGAAAATAGCATGTTTGGCTAATTCCTATCTTCTGATTCTGTATTTACAGTCAGATCTGTCCTTTGAGACACCCATATTCTTGTATTAGCCTTTGTAGCAATTTTAATACAAGAGGACAAGCCTAATTGGAGAGGTTTGGTCCAGCAGATGTAGCCCAGAGGGGGGGTGAACTGCTTTATCATTTTGATGTCTTTATTTGTTGAAGATGATATGCTAAACAAAACTGATATAAAGTATTAAACAACAAATAAATATAACTTGCATACACACATAATCACCTGTTCAGTTGCAGAAAGTTACTTGTCTTATTCCGCAAGACCTTAAACTTCAAGTATGTGCATGTCAAAGACTTCTAAGTGTTTACTTTGTTATTTCTTTAGGCAGAGCCTGTAGAGGGCTAGGTAGCCTCTAGAACTCATCCTCTTTTTAGAGGTGACATGTCCAGTGAATGCCCCTACAGTCTATCTCTGTATAAGAAATAAGAAGTTTATACATTTTTAGAGGTCATTTGGAGTGTCTAGCTCACAGTTGAAATTATTGGAAATGGATACCTTGCACCCTTAAACAAGTACATTCCATTTTCAGATCAATTAAGGTACGTCTCTGTAATGTAGCTATTCATTATGACAAACCAGTCAATCTATGAATCCACCTCTAGATCCTCCAGCAATCAATCTATGGATCTAACTCCAAATCCTCCAATAGTCGATCTACGGATCAAACTTTGGATCCTCCAACAGTCAATCTATGAGTCGAACTCCAGATCCTCCAACAGTGGATCTACGGATCAGATCCTCCAAAAAACGATCTATGGATCGAACACCAGATTCTCTAATAACTCTAGATCTGGTTGCTACAAATCTAGCTCCAGACAGATGGCCTTCAAAAACACACTAGACAGGACCACCAACATAGGTACATCTGGTCTCGGATCGCCTCTAACAGGAAAAAAACACCAGCGCCCTTTCCCATTATTGTTGGTCACACTAACGTAAATTCTTGTAAGGTATCAGGATCAGCGCAGGTAGTAACATTGTTCACCAATGCTAATCAACACCCTTTCCCGGTGCACCGCCAACGCTGATCAACATGGCTTCTCTTTGTTGGGGTCACACTGATTAGGCTATTCACAATAAATCTCAGCCACTAAGGCTTACCCGCTCTCCAATCTCAGCCATAAGGACTCCCAACCATCAAGACTCACCATAGACCCAACTCAGCGACTAAGGCTCTCAATCTAGCCACCAAGGCTCTGATACCATGTTAAAAAATGGAAAGACAAATTAGAAATAAGCTTACACACTCAAACTAGCAGCTCACAAGTGAGCAAGCTACACCTAGAGACTGCCCAAGCAATGCCGCTCTATTCAATTAATCATCAAATCAGAAATATATAAGTTTACATTCAATTTAGAGAGATCAAAACTATCTCTTAGAAAATAAAAACTATCTCTAATCTAACACTATGAAACAAACTTTCTCCATTAATTTTAAGTAATAGTTGGGAAGCAATTAAAAATAAGTTATAACCTAAAAAACCACAACGTTTTGGAAGTGATTATTATGGAAAAAAACCACACTCTAATAAAAAAAAATCCAATAAGAGCAAAAACCATCCCTGTTGGACACATGTGGTATCCAATGAATCCCGAAAAGCATGAAGAAGATAGGATAATTTGTTTTAGACATTCCACACGTTTAATATGACTTCCAATGTATGCATAAGGACGTCACTGTTTCACTGGTTTCGATTCGAGTAAGTTGTTGCACCGCAAATAAGCATCGATTTCCGAATGTGATGATTACGACTCACACCCATGTTCATTTTTACTTTTTAAAAATTAAAATTTACTTTAACCTTTCATTTATTTGGCAAGCCATAAATCCCATGCTACAGGGATTTTAATGCCTTATAGTACGCCCTTTTATGTATGACCATAGCCATTTCATGCCATGGTTACGGCATCTGCACATCACTGGTTTCGTGCGATGGGTTGGTACGGTATATTGGTGTATTTTCCCGTGTACAGTGGGACCCTGTTACAACCCAAGTGTTTAATCAATGCAGAGCCGGTTACGACCCAGAACCACGTTTTTAATCGACTAACTCGGAATTCTTCGGATATAATTTCTTATAATCAAATTCAAATTCTTACTAATGTATTAATGCATAAATGCAATGTAGGTTTGTTTATTATTTACTCTGTCATTGAAAATAAATAATAAGTTATTGGTTTAACATTCTTTTATTTAATTTTTATTGAAAATAAATAATATAATAAGGTATGTTTCTAAGATTAATTTTTTTTTTAATATTATTAATATATTAAAACAATAACGAATGTTTATATTATAATATTTATTTTAACATAAAGCATAGAGGATAATAAAATATGATTTGTGAATTTGTAATTTGAAATAAACATCAATTTCGAAATAATTTTTAATATATATATATATATATATATATATATAAATTGGTTAAATATATTAAAACAGTGATAGAATTATTTTCAATTAAATTTGAACATAATAATAATATATTAAAATTTTATTTATTTTTTTTATAGGGAAATTAAGTATATATATATATATATATATATATATATATATATATATTATGAGTGGTTCACGAACACCCTGATCAACGGTCAACGAGTAGCCTTACGTATGACCATAACCATTCCATGCCATGGTAATCGGCCACAATAAATGTGGTTACGACATCTACACATCACTGGTTTCGTGCGATGAGATTAACCAAAACGACAAGAACATCATACGGAAAGGCTTTTCGATACGACCATTATATTACATTGAATGCAATAGCATTAAATATTACATTCCGACCGTATGTGTCAATTCAATTGGAATTTGGTTTTTGTTTGTATCATATTTGTTAAACTTTTATGTTTTTAAATATTTTTAAAAATAATATGTTATAAAATATAATTTATATTTAATAAAAAATAAATATTTTTACAATTACTTAAAATATTTTAAAATACATATTTATGAATTAAAGATTATAAGTTAATTAAAATGTTATAATAATTTAAATTTTTATTTTTTTTATAAATAATAATTATTGACATAGGGATATGATATAATTTTATATAAAAAAAATTATATATAATTTATAAAAAAATTGACAAAATTCAACATAGACATCAAACTTATTATTTAAATCTCATTTATTATTATCATTTTTTTTATAAAGAAGAAATACATTGAATATAAAAAATAGATTTTAATCATGGAAATAATGGTATCTATATTAATACCAAATAATAATGTTTATGTTAATGTGATTATAATAATGATAATTCATGTTCATTGAGATCAAAATTAGTTTTTCTCATTTTTAAAAACCAAGATTATTTAAATTTTTTAAAAATTTTGTTTTTAAAAGGGAAAGTTTATTTAAATTCATTGAAATCTTGTTTTTATGCTTTAAAAGTTGTAAGAGAAGCATTCCAAGATTATCATAGATTTTTAGATTTGGGAGGTTAGAAAGGTAAATGAGTTTTAATTTGAGAAATTGATTTTCATCTTCAACCATCACAAAGGTGACAAATTTTTACATCCCACGGTTTTAGGAATTTTCCCAATGACCATTGTAGTTATGTAGTTCATGGGAGTTGGTTCTTGTTTTAGCAATGTTGATTTCTTTTTTATACTAGTTAGAACTAAAAGATATTTTTGATCTTTTAGAATCCTAGTTACTCCCTCGTAATATCTTGGCTTCCTTTTAATGTCTAACTCTTCTTTGCACCACAAATCCTCTTTACATTTAGATACAATTATATTTTTAATATTGTCCGTATGGGTAGGATGACATCCTGCTATATTCCCTAATGATTTAACCAACACATCATCTTGATGCCATCTTTGCTTAAGGTGTTGATAGTAATGGATAGAGTTCAATTTTTTTTTTGGGGATTCTCTTATCATCCATGTTGTTTATCTTGTTCATGTACATTAGGTCCTTAACCATAGTTGATCTATAAACTATCATGGATATTCCACTAGATAGTCCATCAAAACATATATGTTACTAAAATATAAATCTATACTATGAAGGGTTAATTCCTTTAGATTCGAGATCCCTTATTACCAATTTTGTTGTTTATGTATGCAATAAATTAAATGTGAAAAATAAAGAAAAGTATTCACAATCACTCACAAACCACAACGAATGCCAATTATTTTCTGGAAAACCCTTTCAAAAGAAAATTCATTCGAAAGGTGAATCTACTATGTCCTCTTTTATCTCGAATTGAAATAATGCAAGTGCAAAGGAGAAGACATTATCTATGTAGTTACCTGAGACATGTGGTCCATGGGCTATTACAAAATGTAAACCCTCTCAATTGTGCTCTCTTTGTCTCTATCCACTCCGAGCTACCTAAACTTGACATGTGGCACATATTCTATAAGGCATTGTAAAGTTTAATAGGATACTTAATTTGATCTACCTAATGGAATTTAGGTAAGACATTATGTTGCATTGAGTTGTGTACATTATGTTACAGGGCTCCAAACTTAAATAATACTACACCACTTATCAATAAAGTTTTCATCTTTAAATGTTAGTAGTTAAGTGGTAAAGGCTCAAATCATTATCTATTTTTGCAGATTTTCTTATATGGCATGTATAGTGTACTTTTCTTTTTCATAAATTCAACTTTAGTTTTATTTTTCATAAACAAAAAATTAAAATAAATCTAAATCCATATATATGCTCTCTTCATGTACATGATACATCTATTATTATAACTAAGCAAAGTTCCTTGGTAATGATATGTTTTTTCATGCGTGCAACATTGAGTAAGATATAAATATAAAAGTAACTTAACTTGCAAACTTGATAACTTGTAAATGAAACAAATAAATCCATTCTAACTACATTCCTCAAAACTAATGTAACATTGATAGAATATAACATCAAATCCGCATCATGAATTTATAAGTCAATGAAGACATTGTCATACACACAAGTTCAAATTCATGTATTTGTATTCCAAATTTGTCTAGTTATACATTTTTCTTTTCTACAAAATGGAACTTCATTCCCAACATAGATAATGGAAGTTCATGCCCATGAATGACATTATGGAAATGCCACCTCACGACTGATCTAGAAATTGGGTGTATAAGTCACCATCGCCACTCTTGGCACTCCCAAGTGCATTTCCAAAGTGTTATTGCTGCAAAAATTCAATAACCAATTAGTTGTAAAATCCAAAATGCATATAATCAATTTCATTAATTAATGATAAGTTTTTGATCAACTACTCATTCTCACCATGAAGATCTAAGGCAATGGAGAAGACTGCCCTTCCTGGGTAGATGGTGGAGCACTTGGTGATGGATATAGGCATGGTTCAGGGGTGATGGATAAAAGCATGGTGGGAGAAAAATTGGAAAAATGTAGTGGGTTGGGGAGATGATACATCCCCATTGGTTGTACGATAGTGGGAATAACCCTAGGGCGAGCGATCACCCTAGGGGGGGAAATTGGAATGTTAAGGGTGGATGATTGGAACAATGAGAAGGGCAGATGGTTAAAGGGGAGGGGTGGGAATTGGGGAGGGTTTGGGGAGTCGGTTATAGGCATGGGAGAATTTATGAAGGAAAAAGGTGGTGGGTGTGACCGACAATACATCCCCATTGGTTGTACAATAGGGGGAAGCACCCTCGGGGAGGGAATTGGGATAATACTGATTGGAGAAGTGCTCCCAATGCTATAGTTTCTTTCATCGACATGCCCATCAAATAATTGGAGTCAACAAGTTGGCCCGTCAACTGTAACAACAAAAAAGGTTCATATAGTTATGCCTATGCATTGCAAATGACAGTATATCATATTTCACATGAAAAAATGCATAACATCAGATTTACCATTTTTTTGTATAATAGAATGTTGCACTAACTCAGGCATGTGGTGCACAGTTCTTTGTCGTTGAGAAGACAACTCCAGCTGTTCATTCATGCTCTTTTTTTTTGCACGAACTCGTCCAACCCTTTCAAATTGTAGTTTATCTTTCCCTGCATTTGACTTGTGACCACAAGACCTTTTCTTATTGACTGGGCTCAAGAAACTATGTTTTCTCTTGGTAGTGATCTTGGATGGAGTTATAGTATTGAAAAACATTTTGTTGTATTCTTGACATACTTTGTCTACCAAGTTGTTTAATGCATATGCTTGTTCCAAATTTGTAGGTATTATGGATCTCAATTTCTCATGAGTTGTTGAGTTAACACGTTTCATCTCATCATCTTCAAATAATGCACTATCTGGTCGTACATTGGCCGTTTCAACATTATATGAGAAATTATCTAAATCATCATTGCTTGTTTCATTATGATAATTTAGAATGGGAGGAGAATCAAAGCATGGTAGAAGCTCTGTTTGTATTTCTAGGCCCAATATAGGTGACTCATTTAAATCAAATAAAATTCGAGGAATCTCTGTAGTAGGATTAGTGACATTAGGGAATACATTTTCACCCAAGCTAATGTTACTTGCCAACATCTCAACTTTCAATACATGTTTACAGATGTTTCCATTTAAGGCCCACTTGCAATTACAAAAGTGTAGATTGGAATCTTTATATATGACATTGTACCAAATATCACGAGTATTGTTAGTTTGGCTACGAACCCAATAATCGTTGTTACTCTTTTCTTCAGGCACACAATCTTCATTTGGGATTTGGTTAGCTCTACACCTGGATGAATTCAACTGTTCCTCAATTTTTCTGGGTCGTACAAAACCAGCTTCTTTTAAACGTTGCATATGATTGTAATATAATACAACCTTTGTCAACAACACATAAATCAACCAATCAACCCGCCTATGGCATGCATTGTTTTCCTCACTTAGGTACCTCTGCTTGATATACCGATGGTAAGACTCAATTGCATTATTTGTATTTTGATTGGAATGTGGAAAATTTCTGTACGCTTTTGCCCACATATCTATAGAAAGAAATTTATTGGTTATGAATTAATAACTATACATATGAAATGCAAAAAAGAGTCATTAAAGCCACTTATAAGAAACTTACATATTTTGTTGTTGGCTAACCAAGTTGTTTTAAAATATTCCAAAAACTTTGTATGGTCACTGAATCCTTCAAATAAATTTTCAACTGCCTTTTTTACAGATTCATCATCTGCACATGTGTGCATGATTTCTCCTAAAGCATGGAAAATTCGGAATTGGTTTTCCCTTCCTTGGACTTTGTTTCCAACATTCTTCAACCATGCACGACGAACATGCCACACGCATAACAATATTGTACAGTTGATTGAAGACCTGGAATAACATAATTTTTAGAGAGAATATACATTAAGAATATTTTTATGTCTCTTATAAAAAGAATAAACGCATCACCTTAATGCTTCAATTTCAGCAGTAGCATCATCTGTAATGAAGGCTTTAACATGCCAATCTGGTTGCTCTTTCTTCCCAATGGCAAAGAGAGTTGACATCCATCTACAAATATCAACTATAGTATTGCGTGATGATATCACCCAAGCTACTGGAACCCCATTGTGATGTTTGTCGAAGACCATTAAAGTGTAAAGTTGATACTACATTACAAACAAAGTACATAATTATATTTATATAAGATACAAGCATTAAAATTGTGTTGAATAAATGAATTAGATTTAGGGTAATTTTGTACTCACCCCGTACTTATTTGTACTAAATGTTGAATCCATTGAGATTATATTGTTGTGAGAATATTTTAGCATCATTGAACGCATCCACTTTGTCTGTATGCCTATGATAAAAGGGATTTTTTCAGCAAGATATTGTTTTTGGTAGAAGAAAAAGATCTCAGCGTGTTCCTTATACCAACATTCTACACTGATTGGATCACTTTGATCTTTAACATACTCTAGCCTTATGGTATCATTGTAAATGTTTAATATATCTTGTCTTGTCATGTATGTATCTCGAGATGTCCCTGTGTATAACTCACCGAATCCATCCTTCACATCAGAGATGAACATATCCCATATCATTGTAACATTAAAACCTCTTTGGATTAAATGTTGGACAATAGATCGCATATCCCTTGTTAAATGTGGTGCATAATTGAATCTCATAGGCCTACCGATTGCATCTTTTCCATGACAAACAACATTGGATTTATCAATATGCCTACATGCAGTATATATTATTATAGCATCATCTGGTCTAAGTTGAAGTCGCCACACAATGAAGTGACATTGGCAACCAACTTTAATACTTTCATGTTGATTGTGTTTTTTGTTTTGCTCTGAGGATGCACTCATAATTTTGTTGTTGCACTTCGGACCATATGCACACCAATAACTATATATAAAACATTTACAACAAATTAGATATAAAATTTATGCATATTGAAAAGAATTATACATATATTGAAAAAAGATATAAAGACTCACATCATGTACTCCAGATATGTTGAAAAATATGTTTGTCTGATATCCTCTGCTCTTTTACTTCGTTGAGAAGCAAGAAGAAATTGAGTGGGTGCCCGTTCAGTCGATTCCTCTCCTCTTATAAAATCATCAAGTCGACAATATGGAATAATTGCAACTTGGTCCCCATTAATCTCTGTCCATGTTAAATCTTCTGCTGAAAATTCAATCATATCCTCTGGGTCTTCAACTTCCAACTCATTAATCCTCTCCCACTTCTTCATTCTTCAAATACCTATAAAAATTGCATCGAAAATAATTTGGTTTGAGTAGATATTGTGGTCTTGATTAATGCATATCACTAAGAATAACAATCACATTTTTAGGTAGCTATTTTATACTTTTCAAGTAAACCACTTTGGTAAAGGTAATATTTGGGTCATTAATCAACTTATAGATTTCATACAAATTTAGACTAACCATGTATGACATATGATGTATATGTGGAGGTGGTGTCACCATGTTGGTCTCATGGTACAACTTGTGATGAGTGGTTGAGGTGGAAGGGGTCGAAGGGAAATACAATGATAGATTAGTTGGGTTTTATGTTTTTTTAAATCTTAATAAAATGAGATATACTAAAGTAGTGTCTATTGTTATTGATTATGAATTGATATCTATTATTTACTAGTCATCTAATTTATATGGTTGCAGTAGTTTCATTGAACTTTTCTAATCAAACATATTGTTTTTCAAAAAAACAAGCTTTGGAAGTAATTTTTTTTACTTTAATATATATTGATATAAACTTTGCGGCTAGTTGTAAGAATTAGAATCCTACTTTTGTCAGTACATTTGATGAACTCGGTAGGTTATTTATTTATTCAATATGTGTGTGCTTTTATTAAAATGTGTTAGTTGTATTTCTTTCTCCACTTATAAATAAATGTTAAGAACATTGATTTGGCTCCTAAGACATAAAACTTAATAAACCATAACCGGTTCTATCTCATTTGGTAACAAATTTCAAAATCTCAATGACAAATACGTGAATTATTTCCATTTTAGTATAACAAAATTTCCATTTAGATATTAACAAGAGTATTTTGGGAACATATTTCAATTTGTACAAAATAAATTATTTTATGGCCCCTGTGGGGAAATTTAGTTTGTTCAAGTTATGATTGCTTTTAGGTGTCTTCCTTCACTTATGGTGTGAAAAAGTAAGCTCAAATAAACTATGAACAAAAGCTCTTGAAACTTGATGCCCTTTGTTCAAAGTCCCACTGCTAATGAAGTAAAAATGCTTTGGTTAGTAAAAAAATATGTGTGGATTATGGACCACTTACTCCTTTACTAATTAAGTTATGTGACTTGTGAAAAATAAAAAAACAAATTAAAAACGATGTCACACTTCGTTTCTCTTAAGAGGCTAGCTATAAACTTTCATTCACAAATATGTAGTGTTCAATTAAATAAACAAAATTATATCTAATCTCACAGCTATTTTCGAAACCAAAATATGAGTAGATATGCATTTTTGAAACCAAAATCATAACAAATTCATATGTAAAATTATGCCAAATTAAATTAAATTAAATTGAAAAATCATGCAACCCAATATAGTTTTGGTAACCAATTTATTTTAACATTGCAAACTAATAAATAGTAACTAATACAAATAAACCAAATTATATAAACAAATATTATTTTGACTCAAAAGTAAATGTAACTAATTTTTTATAGAAAATAATTTATATTCCATAAAATTTAATTATATGTTAAGAAACTCGAACTAATCCATGCTATTGGGCCATTATTCCTTTCAATTAATGATTTTGACTATTTTGAAGAATGTTGAGGTAAAAAAAAAAAAAAAGTCTTACATGATTTGAACAAATCAGAAATGGGAGGTCACTCTACTGTCTTCCAAGTTTCCTTTTTAAACCATACACAGTAAATTATTAAATCCTTACAAAACACATGTCAACTTTTAACAACATATTTATTTAATCACGAATCAACCTTCCTCTAAAATCAATTAAAAACTAAAAAACTTCAAAAATAGGTGCACATAGTTAGTATTTTATCGAAATTCCTCAAACATTTTCTAATAGCGTTAATATCGTTAGTAAAGTTAATAGCGTTAATAGCGTTAGTGATACCCATTATCATTTCATAAACTAGCGTTAATAGCGTTAGTAAAGTTCCGCCATTTCTCTCCTGTTTAGGGTTTCGCTTGTAGAATAATGGGTTGGCGCATCACACTCAAAATCAATGGTATGGTAGGGTTTCCGCTTCATCGCTCATACAGTATCAAAGTATGAACAACTAATCACATTATTCTGAACTCTGCGGGGAATAGCAAATCCGCCCTTATATTCTGCTAATCCATGCTATTGGGCTATGCGAAATCGTAATGTTAGCAGAATAAACTTACCTGTCAGGTCTGAGAACGCAGCAGTAGGTCTGAGTACGCGGTCGGAGTACGCAGCTTCAGCTCTGAGAAAGACTGGTTTCAAAACGCAGAAATGGATACGTCGATTTCGCCCTTCCGCTGTTATTTAAAAGGCGGAATTCATTTATCAGACGGCGGGAAAATTATAAATTGGTAGATACGAGCCGATCCGGTCGTAAATGCCAGCCGCAAATCTATTGGGGTAAGCCGGAAATCTCGGTCGGATCTATACATCAGATCCATTCGCAGCATTGCATTTACTGCCGGAGGATGCCATGGGGGCGGGGTATGGTGCTGCATACGATGGCAAGCCATGAATCCCATGCTATAGGCATAAGATGGGGGTAAGCATTAATGACCCAATAGCATGGGATCTATTGGTTGCCCATTTATTTAACATTAAAAAGATACATTTTTTTGGCTTTTTCGAACGGAAATAAGATATATATAATTTGATCCATGTTCATTTTTTCTTTTTAAAAATTAAAATTTACTTTAAAAAGATACCTTAACATTAAAAAGATACCTTCTTTGACATTTTGTCATCACAAATGAGATATATATAATTTGGTCCACTAAAAAAAGGATTTTAACATATGGAAAATGATTTTTACACACAATGGCAATAAAAGAAAAATTGTACACGATGACAAGACTTTACTCGTAAAAATTCATAAACAATGACACTAAATAGTGTACATGATGACAAGACTTTAATGGTAAAAATTCAAAAACAATGACAAGATTTCGTGTATAAAGTAAGTGGTTAAAAGTGAAGAAGGGATTGGGATGAATTGAACTGTAAAATGTAAGCGGTTAAAGATCAAGAAGTTTAAATTTTTTTGACTTTAAAAGCAATGACACTAAATATTGTACACGATGACAAGACTTTAATGGTAAAAATTCATAAACACTGACCGGATTTAGTGTATAAAGTAAGTGGTTAAAAGTGAAGAAGGGATGGGGATGAATTGAAGTGTAAAATGTAAGCGGTTAAAGATCAAGAAGTTTGAATTTTTTTGACTTCAAATGTTATTGGGGTTTTGGATGATATGAAAATGTGACCGTTAACGAACTTTATATTGGATCACCTATTTGGGATGAATGATTTAGATGCTGAAATAAAATTTGTTTAATTTAAGTATGTTTTTGTTTATGGCCAGTGGTTGATATAGAGTTTTTCTTAAGAGATAAGATAGGGTTTTATATTAATAAAATTCGGGCTTTCTGTTCGAATTTTTATAGTCTTTATTTCCAATAGATATTCATTAGATTATATAGAATTTATGCTAATATTATGGTTGTATTTTTTTTCGGGATAAAGATGTATTTACTTATAGTTCTGAAAAAAACTTTTAAAATCATGAAATATTTACATTGCAACATAAAACAGTAGGATGATTTGATAAAAATAAACTGAATCAACCAAATAAAACTTATTAGATATGGCTATTTCTAGGAATGTCGTTCCTTCATTGTCGACGAGACTTTTTTTTGTTGGACACAACATTAGAATCAATGCCACCATCATCTACCTGCATGTTGCCATCCACTGAATTCTGAAGTGTAGTGATCCTGACACCAAGAGATGCAACTTCATCGTGGAGTTCACTAAATGAAATTTCCACGCTTGTCAAAATCCTAAGGAATTTGGCCTCCACCAGTAGCTGAGAGGACTGATGTTGTCATTCAACCATTTCATATTGTTGCTCTATTAACACCCTCAATTCCTCAACCACATCTAGAAGTTTGTCAATCAATTGACCAACAACACTGTGATCTAGAGAGGATTGAAGATCCGCCATACCACACGAAAACTACTACACTCCAAGCCTAATCACTCTAGAAGGCTTCTTCCACTCCACAATACCAACCAAATAGAATTCATCATGGAAATATTGAGAGGCATAATCCCCTTTATAATCAGATTGAGACACTTCCATGAGCCCATCTGAGAGAGTAATTTTGAATCCCACCTAAATTTTACTCAAGGACGTTGAGATGATTAGGAAATGATCACACTGGATAACACAATTAACTTAGTTTCACAACAATAAGAAGGAAATGCAAGAGTCACATTGGCTTCCAACTAGGCTCACATAAGGTGATATAAATGTTGATACCACAATAGACACGAGGAGGGAGAGAATTCATGACACTTATGAGATGGGGAGAGACACCTAGAGGATAGAATTAAAAGCTTGACGCCAAAGTATACTAAGAGACTAGAACCTAATGTTGCTTAATATTATGAAAAGAGCTTGGGACCAATTACTTCGAAAGACAGATATCCCATCCTTCTAACATAGCCAATTTCTAGTTGGATTGGAATTTGAATTCAAAAAATGATGGCTAGGAATTCTTAACATAATTAAGGGATGTGCGCAATTTTACAATTTCCTTAATCCAACTCAATTTGACCTTGGGTTATCGGTGAGCCTCTTTTCGCCAGTGCATCAGCCATAAAATTGACATGCCTATAAACATGGACAAATTCTAAATTGTGAAACTGAGAGGATAACAAGAGAATTTGATGAAGGATAGGTGAGAGATCAATGTTGAACCCATGTCTTGTCTAGCCTTGACCACCTAGCGAATTATTATTCAGGCCACCTAGCGAATTATTACCAATGAATAATGGAAACATTTCTTTTTATGTCATTTCTAGATCTTTCCAAATTCTCGATTGTTTGTTGTGTGGCCCATACCCCATGCAAATTGTGCTTTGATCTTTTCATTAGGGCCAATAAGAACCCCTCCTGCCTCCCCCAATTTGTTGTTATAGATTTATCCCAAGGTTTACATGCAACTATATTACAAGAGATTTATGAATATTAACCATTTTTCTTTATTGTTCAACCAATTTTGTGTTTAGAAATTGTTGGAGCTAGTAAGCACTATTGGCTTTGCTTCATAATTGTAATTGTACTGAAATGCACTCTACTCCCCCAATATAAAAGAGATAATGTTGTAATAGTGTATTAGATCAAGTATTAAATAAAATAATAATAATAATAAAATACAATATTTACTCAATTAATAAATTAATAAAAAGTAAAAATTAATAAATTTATTTAATTCAATTTATTATATATAAACATTTTCTTTAAAAAAAAAATTATAATATGTATATCACATTTAAATAATAATGATTATATTTTAGAACATATAATTAATAAACATATAAAAATTTATTAAAAATATTTCTATATATAAAGATTTGAAATATATATAAAATATAAATAGTATCTATAAATTATAATTATTCATATTTGTAGCCATTATATTTTAACAATTTATTTTTAAATTTAATTAATAAACATATAAAAACTTATATTTTCTTTCATGGGTACATTATCATATATATTGTCAATACTTTCAACATATGTCATGTATGTCATGTCACTTGTCAGAATTGATCTCAGTGTGGAGGATTGTATTGCTTCATCCTACCCACCCAAGATAACTCACTTGACAAATAAACATATAAACACTTAATACATTATCATTATTTGTGTATGTGTGTATGCACACATTATTACAATTTTAATTATATATATATATATATGGATGAAAATTACAATTTTAATTATTTATATATATATATATGAAATTTATATAAATATTAATTATATTATTAATAATATGTTTTGATTCATCTTAATTCCATATTTACCAATTAGAAAGAGGAATCAAATCTTTAGAGATGCAAACATTTCTCCAAGTTTTATACTAAAAAAGAAGGTTGTATCACTTAGTAAACACTCAATTAAGATGAATGAATGAATATATATATATATATATATAACTTAATTTTTAATCATTTTTGTAAACACTTTAAATTTAGTTGTGACATCAATGTTTACAACTAAATGTTGGCATTATGGCTAATGTGTTGTTCTTAATGGAAACCTACTTATACATATGTCAATATTTTGATAACAAGATGATTATGCATACTAGTACAAATGTAACAGGTGATTTGGACTAAATAAATTCAATCTAGATGGATGGTAAAAGTAAAGTTATACACAGGTCCTCAGAAACAAGGTTGCATACATACACAGGTATTGTAGAGAAGCAAGGTTGTATAATCAAGGTTGCAGAAGCAAGGTTGCATACATACACAGGTATTGTAGAGAAGCAAAGTTGTATAATCAAGGTTGCATACATATACAAATATTGTAAAGAAAATTCACGTATAGAATCTGCACCAAGATATTGTAAAGAAAATTCTTGTATAGATTTTACACAATGGTAATATGTATGCCAGGGTCTTTACCATATTATTGACCCATTGTAATGAGTGTGCCACAATGGTTATTTGATCCCGTCAAAAATTACCAACCACATTAGTAGGGGATTGGTCTAAGGATAAAACTATATAAGAAAATGGAGATAAAAGCGTTGAGTGTGCAAGTATTGGGTTGTCTATAAATAATTTGATCTAAAACATTTGTACACTATAGAACAAAAGAATACTCAAATTTAAAAAGATCTAAAATATTTTTAAATATATATTTAATTGATTTATTTATTATAAATATCTAAATATCTAACCATGATAAATATGTGGTTATAATGATGCTGTGATCTAAATATATGTATAAGGACGTCACGGTCTTCACTATTTGTTCTCCAAATAATCATCGATATCCAAAAGTGATGATTACGACACACGTTTACGTTGATTTAAAATTATATTTAATACTGAGGTTGATTCCTGACTAAGCTCGTTATAAATAAAACAACCGAAAAAAACAAACTTACTTTCATCTATTTAATATTAAAAAAGCTCGTTATAAATAAAACAACCGAAAAAAAACAAACTTACTTTCATCTATTTAATATTAAAAAACACTTTATATGATTTTGTTAGTTGAAACTTAATATAATTTGATGCAATGAGAAAAGCGATCTTAGAGACTTGATTGGTGGACCCTGTGCCCATGAAAATTGTGGATGTTGCTATTTTAATTGATATTAATTTTTATTATAGTATGTAAATGAAGTTAGGAAATGGTTACTACAATTGTTAAGATTGTGTGAGTGGTTTGTTGGGCTCTTATTAAAATTGCTCTTCATGAGAACATTTCACAGTGTGGTTTGTTTTGTTGGGTTTTTATTAAAATTGTCATGAGAACATTTTACAGTTTTTGGTTTTTGGTTTTCTAAAAATACTAAAAAAGTTATTAAGCATAATAATAATGTTGTTGATATATGGTCTAAGGAAGAAATGTTATGATGAATGTAATCTAAATTAGCATGGCCTTTGCTCAAGGATGATACATACAAATAAAAAAATAAAATGTCATCTAAATAATTATTTTATAGGCATTTGTATATAGAGCACTACATTTTTCAATGTTTTGATGGGTGCATCTAAAGGGTCAATTTTAGATTACCTGAATGACTAGTTGTCTTATGAAATGGGCATGTGCATTATTTTTAAGCTAAAAGTACTTGTATTTTTTGATTTGATAATAACAAAGATATTTTTTGTTGAAAAAAAATAAAACAACTATTTTTTGTTAAGTGTGAAGCCAAATTCATGAATCACATGCAGAATTCTAGATTCTTCTACACCGCTAGCAGTTTCTAGAATCACATGCAGGATTTTAGATTCTTCAACACTGCCATTAGTTTCTAGATAATTCTAGATCTCCATCTGAATCACATACATGATTCTAGATCCTTCTTCTGCCTCTATAAATTTGTAATTTCTCTAGCCAAGGAATGCAAGCGAAGGCCCAAGCCTGTTATGTAATGCTAAGTGATTTCTGTTCTCTAGTGATTGTTTTATCTATTCTGTTGTTTCTGACTGAGTAATCTTGTTGTTTCTCCATTTGTCTGTCTCTATGAATTATTCTCTGCTTTTGTCGTCTAAGTCTCTGAGTAT
Organism: Pinus tabuliformis; assembly: GCA_031772625.1. Taxonomy (NCBI): domain Eukaryota; kingdom Viridiplantae; phylum Streptophyta; class Pinopsida; order Pinales; family Pinaceae; genus Pinus; species Pinus tabuliformis. The sequence goes on along the minus strand of CM062809.1, from coordinate 1,305,792,496 downwards.
AAATCTGTTGTGTGTTATGTATGCTCTGGTCTAACAACTGGTATTAGAGCTAGGGTCGAATATCCACTGTGCAAGCCGCTTAGTGCCATCGCCTTACTCTGGCAGCATTCGTTAAAACGTTGGTTGTTACCCCTGGAGCTGTTGAAGGATCTGTCCAGGAAATAGCTGAGGAACGTTGGAACTAAAAGATAGTTGTTGCAAGAAAAACAAGGTCGTGGATCTATGTTGAAATGTGTTGCTAGAATTTGAAACGTGGAGATCCATGGAGATTGATGAGCCCCAAAAATGGATAATTATATGGGCTCATTCAAACTCCTAATTCGACTTAATCCACCATTCTCATTAGTTTATTGCATGTTTTTTATTATATTTATGCTAATAGAATGAATTATGCCAACAAGTCTAATGGGTGCTTTGTGCAGATTTTTAGTCAATTTTGAGACAAAATCAAAGGTTTTAATGAGCACTTGGCAGCCAAATTCGTGGGAGAACAAGGGAGAGGATTTGTAGGAAGGTGTCCCCTTCATTTATGGGCCCTTACCTCGAATTCTCCACCATCAGCTTGGAGTTCAAGGACCACCAAATCAATTATTACAAGGGCAGCCGAGCAAGTGCCAGTAAAAGTGTTCTTAACTACAAATTTTGGCAGCGGAGTTCCTAAATTAGGAGGGCTGTTAGGGTCCTGAATTTTTATAAATAAGAGGGCTTAGGGCCTCATTTCAGTTAGTCACTTTGTAGGCAGAAGTTAGCTAGTTTGTAGTTCAATTTTAGTCATTTTTAGGCAGTAGGTTAGCTCTGCATTTCAACACATTTTCAAGTTTTCCTTGTGGACAGTTTTTGGAATGTAACTATTCTTTTGATCAATAAAGATGAATCCAGCTTTGAACAAGCGCTAAATCTCTCTTAGGAGGTTGTAGCTCTTGGGGTTGGGCCCATCTCAAGTGCCCAGTACCTCCTTTGTTTACTTTTATGTGTCTTTGTTGCATTCTTAGAATAAAATCTGCTATTTAGATTTAAATCTTGTTTTGTTATTTAAGTTTCTTTTGATGATTAAAAAGGATTTTTATGTTCATATTGATTTGATAGGTTATTAACAGGGAAGAACTTCAGAAAAAGGTCATCAAACACCTATGATTTCACCTCTCCCTCAGTGGGATCAGGAGCTGGGATCAAGGTGACCTTGTTGCCAACAAAAACACAATCTTTGCTTCGCCATGCAATCATTAGTGTTCGATTTTTATTTGCAGAAGTTGGTTACATGTTCAGAGTCTTGATTGCTTCGCTGCATATTTATTTCACATGGTTTCATTGAAAATAGACTTCTGTTCCATTTCTTTGCTACTATCTAGGTCAGATTAGGTCAAAGTAATTAGCTTCTTGATTTTCCAAGTCTTCATTTGTCTAATTCGAAAGATAACTTGCAGAGTGTCTGTTATCCTTATTTATCTGCCCATTCTCCATCAATCCCGCCTACTTCATCCTCTACTTAGAATCCTTGCCATACGTTTGCCATTTGCTCACTCTGCCCTAAATTCCCATATTGTTGTGCAACATTACTCTACCTCTCCTTGAACAAATCCAACCATCCTCGCCACTTCTCAGCTCCATTCCCCAAGTCCTGGACCTCCTCACACCCTTATCTCACCTCCATACCCACTCCTTCATCTTTCTTCCTCCATCCATCCTCCAAAATTTCATTTCTAAACATCCTGTAAAAAATTACAGAACAACCTGTAGAAATTCCAAAACATCCTGTAGTACCCCTGCAGACTCCCTGTAGAAGCTCACAAATGAGGTTTCTTGATATCAAAACTCTGTGAAACTCTCTGGAAGGGTGTTAGGGACCCCTTAGGCCCTCTTTGAACCTTCCCAACCTTCTGCAAGCATTTCCTCTCGCCAATCCACCTCTGCACAGTCAAAACCAGTTAAAAGCACATGCATGATAATTCTAAACAACTTATTCAAAAATACAAAAAGATTTTTTTTCAGATGTTAATGTAGAAGTAACTTAGACACATGCATTTTACCTTCCTAGAAGTCAATGGCATCTCTTTCAATAGCTTGCATCCTCTTTCTTGCATCAGTAGGGCTAGCTAGTAAAACTAGGGTTTGCTAGGGTTTACATTTCCTTTCAGCTTTTCAGCTTCTTTCTGCAAGTAGATTAGCCTTCTTTGAGTTAGCTTTCGTCAATCAGTTAAAAAGCTTTTTCTCAGAGCTCATAGAAGTTGGCTTAAGCTCCTAGCAGACTTGTGCCAGCTGAGCAAGTGAGAGCTGCGGCAAGAGATAGTACTTGTGCATACAGCACTGTCGCTTCCAAGTTTGTTACGAACTACCGTGTTGATAAAATTAAAGAAGGGAGTTTTAGGAGTTGCAACATTATTGCTGCAATATTGGGGCTCACCACTCTTTTTGGCGCCGTTGCCAGGGAAGCGTCAGAGTATTGGTGATTGCTGCTTTTCTTCTATTTTCCACTACAACCTTCTGCTAAGTAGTTTATTTCATTTCCATTATGCAATTTTGTTTATGCAAAAGTAGATTAGCATTTCCCGCTTTCATAGATTAGCATTTCAATTCCGCAATTTCATTTCTGCAAGCATAGATTAGCATTTCAATTCTGCAAGCATAGCCTAGCATTTCATTCCTGCAATTTCATTTGAGCAAAATAGATTAGTCCTTTCCTGCTTTCATTTCAATTCCACATTTTCATTTCAGCAAGATAGTTAGTTGCAGTTCAATCTATTTTAGTTTTTGCAGGTACAAGCAGAAAAAAAGAAGAAGCAAAAATCAACCAAAAATATTTCCTTTCATGCCTTGTAGGAGTAGAGATAATTCAGAAAAATGATTGCACAACACCCCCACTGCTTCACACAGCCAACCTTCTCTCTTCTTTGATGGTTGTGATTAAAGAACCCTTAGGTGGACAACAAGACATATTTGAAGAACCTCAAGGGAAGAAGAAGAAGAAAACATTCCTCTGGAGCAAATGGCTACAAGCAGAAATGTTGGGAGCAGTACCTTATCCAAAAATGAATTTGCAAATCAGATGGAAGATTTCAACAATGAGATGAAGCAGTTTCTTGCCATGCAGCTGGATACCTTGCAGATCCAAAGGAAGCAAGAGGAAGCCAAGAGGGATTTGGACATCTTTTGTCCTAGGTGCACTAGAAATCATCCTAGGGACGAATGTCCAATGCACTCCCTAGAAGTGTGTTTCGTCTGTGAAGAATACCATCCTACGAATCAGTGCCCTTCCTTGCCTAGACTTAAAGCTGCATATCAGAAAGCCAAAAGAGCCATTGAATCACTCTATTATATGAACCAAATGAGGCCACATGGACCCATACCCTACCAGCAGGTAATGCAAGGGACATCCTAGGCCTATTACGACCCCTATCAAGCCACTTCCATGCCTTCTTGGGGTCCCCCTGCTCATCCTTCCTGGTCCACACCCCCTCCTTGGTCGTATCCTCCTCAATACCATGCTTCTCTAGTTGCTCATTCGAGTCACTCTTATGCTCAACCACAACCTCAGTGGAATGCACCTCATCAAGGGTGGAGGCCCCAGTACAACTCTCATCCTGCTCCTTTGCCTCCACCACCTGCCCAACCACCACCCCATCCACATCCATCTCAAATAGACACCCCCACTCAACTACCCATACCACCATTCCCAAACCCCTACAATGGAGTAGCTCAACCCAATTGCAAAGCTGAGGCACAACATGTCCAAATGACTCCTCTTGAGCTCAATGATCTTCACCATAGCTCAAGAAGAGTATTACAAAAAAGAGATTATCCTGAAAGCATTGAAGGACCACATCCAGCAAAAGAAGATTCAAAAGAGGGGATCAAAGAACCATGGGCTACACTTGATGAAGAGAAGACATCAGAATCAGAGATCGAGAGAGTTCCCTCATGGTTACCATCAAATCCTCCATGAATTCAAGAGAAAACTTAGCAAAAAGAGGAAGATGTGAAGGTCATGATAGAAAAAGATATGGAGAATGATCCAGATCAGAAAAAGGACCAAGGATACTAAAGCTATATTGAAATATAGTTTCAGACGATCAGTAAGATGCAACGGTACTCTCTTCCTCAGCTATGTTTGATCCCTTCAAAGTCAAATCATTTGGTCTCTGAAATCTGGATAGCTGTCAAAGCATGCATCTCAAGCTGCCACATCATTTTGTCTCTAATCTCGATGTGCACATGGCTCCATTGGAAGTATTCTTATACTTGAAAAGAATTTTGTTTTTCAAGTAGGGTAGGGTAGAAAAAAAAAAGAAAAAAAAAATGAAAATAAGAGGAAAATAGAAATCTAAGGTGAAAACCTCCTCGGAGGCGCCTTAGATTGGCTCATTGATTGAAAACCTCCATGAGGCGGTCAATGGGTTGGGAAAAAAGAGAAAATAGAATAATATCTCTGGGTGAAAACCTCCCTTGGAGGCGCCCAAGGCAGGCAATTAGGGTGAAAACCTCCATTAGGCGCCCTAGTTGTTTTTCAAAAAAAACGGAGAAAAAGAAAAAGAAAAATAAACCTAATTTCCATTGGATAATTGCAAGTTGCAAGAAGGACATTGCAGGTCAGGAGGATCGCTCAAAACAAAGACGGAGGAAGTTCTGTGCCTTCTACAGGAAGTTGAGTGTTTTCTACAGGAAGTTCTGTGTCTTCTACAGGGAGCCTACAAATAAGCCAAAATTGATCTCTGAAGAGGACCTCAAGGCCGAGAATCTGTCCATGAGGCCTGCAAGCATCCATGTTTACATACCTCACCCTTCTCCATCATTTTTTCCATATAATTGTACTTCTTTCCTCAGAACTGTGTGTTCTACAGGTAGTTCCTGTAGAAATTACAGGATTTCTACAGGAAGCTAGAAATAGATTTCAAAAAGGTGGTTTGGCGAACATAATAGCTTCCGCAAGGGTTCAGAAGTCCTCCTGCAATCTTAAAACTCCTCCTCCATCATCTCCATGCCTTCATCACATCCCAAGCTCATTTTTTTTACCATGCAAAAACTTGCAGAATGCTTTGAAGAAAAAATACATAGAACAGAATTTGTTTTTTCCCTAACTTGAAATCCATGCATCCATTTGAAAAACCGTTTTACGGGGAATTGTACAAGGATGATGGAAACATGCCCGAGTAGTTTCAGCCAATTTCGGTGCACGGTTTCCAAGAAACCAGCCTCCAGCACCTTCAGCCATTTTTGCATTTTCTCCATATCCGTGCATCTGTTTCAAAAGCTGTTTCATGGGGAGATGCACATGGGTGATAGTAGTCTACCCAAGCAGTTTCAGCCAATTCCGACGCATGGTTTCCGAGAAATTTATCTCTGTAATCTTCAACCATTTTTCGTTTTTCTTGAAATTTGTGCATCCATTGATTGAAATTTTGCTATGGGAGGTGCATAATGATGATAGGAACATGATCAGCAAGTTTCAGATTGATATGATCTATCGTTCAGGAGCAATGGCGAAAACAAGTTTCGGTCCTGTGAAAATTCGACATCAACAGCTTGAGGGTGCAGATCTGAACGTGAAGCCAGCTCCTACAGCATGGATCCGGCCATAGGATACCTGCACAAGAAAAAGTAGCCATGAATCAACAACCAAGTCACCATGCAACCACAGAAACCAGTGCATGCAGCAAATGAAAGGCCACAACACCTCACAACAACCATTCGACTTCTAGGTACATGACTAAAACTCATTCCTCTGATTGCATGAATGTAATTTGGAAATTGCATGAGCAATGAGATGGTTGGGATTAAAAAAATCGATGGCCTGCTAACTGGCCACCCTCATCCAGTTCAACAACGCTCAGTGGGTGAGTGAGACACGTGCGCTTAGCCATCTCAGGTGGAAATCGGGAAACAGGTAATGGGTGACTATTTGACCTTCAACGTAATTGATGGAGTGATCACAGGTAGAAAACAAGATGTTTCATGAGAGCACTGCTGTCTGCATGGGCCGACGCACATTTTTGCCACCTCACCACGAATCACGCAGCAATTAAATGCTCGGTTGAAACTCATAAATCGCTGTTCATTTGCACTTTCAACATCCTCAATTGAAGTATGCACCAAATGCTTAACTAGTCGTCCTCCACCAGGGTTTTCTACCTGTTTCAAAATCTTCCCGCATCCCAGGCTCGTTCAGAAGTCGACAAAGCATTCTACAGGAAGACGCTCTACAGGAAGCACAACACAGCCTCTCGGAGCAGAGAAACCCAGATATTCTATGTCGGAATTGGAGTTTCGAAGAGAGGTAGGCTCAAAAAATGCCATACCCGTGCATGAAATTTCAAAAGGTGGTAAATTAAACTGTTTGGAGTAGGGAAAGTTAAAACAAGTTTGCATGTGGGTGAAGAATTATCGTTTGCCTGGGTGATACACAGAGTTTTTTTCAGTTGGTTTAGTGTTACATTCTCCTCCACGGTGCATGTTAACAAATCCCTTCTGTAGAAACGATAAAACTATGTAAGGACTAATCTATGCATAAAAAAATGTGACTTGTATATGGTGGGTGTGAAAATTAAGCTCTGCACTCTGTCCGTGAGAGCCTAATTTCATTTTGACAGTCAAGTTTTGGGGCAGCAGCAACATTATAACCAGGGAATTGGTGAAAAGGGAGATACAAACATCTGAAAAACCCTGTCTTGAGAATCAAAGGAGAAACCATACAAAGAATTCCCCTTCTGATCAGTACACAAGCCAAAACAGAGTATTTTTCACCATGCCAGGAGGGTTTATCAGAAAGGAACCCTCGGATTCCAAGAAATTGTGAGAAACTCCTGAGGTGGTAAACCTATTTACTCGTGCAAATTGGATGACCTTTTGTGACAGAATTTAAGGTCACGATGATGAGATAACAGAGGAGTTCCTAAGGTCCCTGCAGCCTAAATCAAAGACACTGGCCACTGTAAATTTCCAAGGATTGACCTTAAAACTCACCCCACAACTCATTAGTCGGGTCACTGACTTGACATTGGGGATACCCTGGGATTAAGAGGAAAGGAAATTGGGCCAGAAGGCCAAAAAGGAATTCTTCCTACAAGAAGAACGATTTTCAGAGGATAAAAATGGGGTGAGGAGAGCTAGCCTACATCCATTTTGGAGCGAGTTCAGCCTTCAGATTATGAAATACATTACCTGTGAGGGGCGATTCAATATTGTATATGGTTATCACTTCTGGTTGCTCACTGAACTCAGGCATAAGATGGATTTACCCACAGAACAAAAGATAAGCATCCCCTACTTCCTCCTACAGTCATTGATTGAGTGTGGCACAAAACTGAAGGAAGGGACACCAGACCAGCTGACACATCATGGGCTTATCAAGCTTCTAGTAGAAGATGCCCTCCATATTTCAAATCAGGGCAGAAAGGACTAAAAAGGTCCAAGAAAGTGAGGGCACATCCAAGGAAACCACAATAAAATTGAAGAAGAAGACACCCCTAGCCAAGCAGGCCAAAACAGTTAAAACTATTTCTACAGGAAGCCCGAAAACTACTTCTACGGGAAGATAGAAAACAGTCAGCACAAGACTTTCTACAGGAAGTCTGAAGACAGAGCAACAGAGGGAAAAATCACCGGAAATTTTAGCTAGGGAGGCAGCAGCTGTGCTGGCCACCCTAAGCACATCTCCCAAGCAGAAGGAAAAGCGAAAGAGGGAGCCTCCCCTGTATTTTAAGGCAAGAAGGAGTGTGAGGATTAAGACTGGCAGACCCCAGCCTCAGTCAAAAGAGCCAATTACAATAGTAGATGCCCCAGCTACACAAAAGGAGAGGTCTGCCTCAAAGGCATCCATCACCTATGAACGGGGAAGCCTGAAGACATCCACCTGGAGAGAAAGAATGAAAATGTTGGACATAAAGGCCTCTCTACAGGATAATGAGACAGTTCTATAGGAAGCTGAGAATTCTCTAGGAAAAGGAGCACAGGTAGTGGGAAGAAGCAGAGAGAAAAGAATGGTTTCATGACCGAGAAGAGGACATCACTTCAGAAGCTTGGCATGACAGGGAGGCCACCAAGGCCATCAAAGATGAGGAGATAGATTGGTTGCTCAGAGGATGAGCAACACTTTCAGTAGGGGGTGATGTTGAGCCCCAAAAATGGATAATTATATGGGCTCATTCAAACTCCTAATTCGAATTAATCCACCATTCTCATTAGTTTATTGCATATTTTTTATTATATTTATGCTAATAGTGTGAATTGGGTTAGTCATTATGCCAACAAGTCTAATGGGTGCTTTGTGCAGATTTTTAGTCAATTTTGAGACAAAATCAAAGGTTTTAATGAGCACTTGGCAGCCAAATTCCTGGGAGAACAAGGGAGAGGATTTGTAGGAAGGTGTCCCCTTCATTTATGGACCCTTACCTCGAATTCTCCACTATCAGCTCGCAGTTCAAGGGCACCAAATCAATTATTACAAGGGCAGCCGAGCAAGTGCTAGTAAAAGTGTTGTTAACTACAAGTTTTGGCAGCCGAGTTCCTAAAGTTTAGGAGGGCTGTTGGGGTCCTCAATTTGTATAAATAGGAGGGCTTAGGGCCTCATTTCAGTTAGTCACTTTGTAGGCAGAAGTAAGCTAGTTTGTAGTTCAATTTTAGTCATTCTTTTAGTCATTTTTTAGGCAGTAGGTTAGCTCTGCATTTCAGCACATTTTCAAGTTTTCCTTGTGGACAGTTTTTGGAATGTAACTATTATTTTGATCAATAAAGATGAATCCAGCATTGCATCAGCTCTAAATCTCTCTTAGGAGGCTGTAGCTCTTGGGGTTGGGCCCATCTCAAGTGCCCGATACCTCCTTTGTTTACTTTTATGTCTTTGCTGCATTCTTAGAATAAAATATGCTATTTAGATTTAAATATTGTTTTGTTATTTAAGTTGCTTCTGATGATTAAAAAGGATTTTTATGTTCATATTGATTTGATAGGTTATTAACAGGGAAGATCTTCAAAAAAAGGCCATCAAGCACCTATGATTTCACCTCTCCCTCAGTGGGATCAGGAGCTGGGATCAAGGTGACCTTGCTGCCAACAAAAACACAGTCTTTGCTTCGCCATGCAATCATTAGTGTTCGATTTTTATTTTCAGAATTTGGTTACATGTTCAGAGTCTTGATTGCTTCGTTGCATATTTATTTCACATGGTTTGATTGCAAATATGCTTCTGTTCCATTTCTTTGCTGCTATCTAGGTCATATTAGGTCAAAGTAATTATCTTCTTGATTTTCCAAGTCTTCATTTGTCTAATTCAAAAGATAACTTGCAGAGTGCCTGCTATCCTTCTTTATCTACCCATTCTCCATCAATCCCACCTGCTTCATCCTCTACTTAGAATCCTTGCCTTACGTTTGCCATTTGCTCACTCTGCCCTAAATTCCCATATTGTTGTGCAACATTGCTCTACCTCTCCTTGAACAAATCCAACCATCCTTGCCACTTCTCAGCTCCATTCCCCAAGTCCTGGACCTCCTCACACCCTTATCTCACCTCCATACCCACTCCTTCATCTTTCTTCCTCCATCCATCCTCCAAAATCTCATTTCTGAACATCCTGTAGAAAATTACAGAACATCCTGTAGAAATTCCAGAACATCCTGTAGAACCCCTGCAGACTTCCTGTAGAAGCTCACGAATGAGGTTTCTTGATAGCCAAACTCTGTGAAACTCTCTGGAAGGGTGTTAGGGACCCCTTAGGCCCTCTTTGAACCTTCCCAACCTTCTGCAAGCATTTCCTCTCGCCAATCCACCTCTGCACAGTCAAAACCAGTTAAAAGCACATGCATGATAATTCTAACAACTTATTCAAAAATACAAAAAGATGTTTTTTTCAGATGTTAATGTAGAAGTAGCTTAGACACATGCATTTGACCTTCCTAGAAGTCAATGTCATCTCTTTCAGTAGCTTGCATCCTCTTTCTTGCATCAGTAGGGCTAGCTAGTAAAACTAGGGTTTGCTAGGGTTTACATTTCCTTTCAGCTTTCCATCTTCTTTCTACAAGTATATTAGCCTTCTTTGAGTTAGCTTTCATCCATCAGTTAAAAATCTTCTTCTCAGAGCTCATAGAAGTTGGCTTAAGCTCTTAGCGGACTTGTGCCAGCTGACCAAGTGACAGCTGCGGCAAGAGCTACTACTTGTGCATATAGTACCGTCGCTTCCAAGTTTGTTACGAACTACTGGGTTGATAAAATTAAAGAAGGGAGTTCCAGGAGTTGCAGCATTATTGCTGCAATACTGGGGCTCACCAGAGATTGGATTTGAAACATGGTGTTCGTAAGTTTTTTTACTTTAAGCTTGCACGTATACATCAAGTTTTTTCTCAAACCAACATATGTATGTGTGAAATGTGAAAAGGTTAAAACATTATATATGTTTTTATATTATATGTTGGAATTTTGAATAATATATTTTAAAAAGGAGCAGGAATTTTGAAAAGGGTATTTTAAAAGGAGGAAGGTCATTATTACTAAATTTTAAAAAGCAATAATTAAAGTTTTATTTTTAAGTGGAGTTTTTTTTATGTTATGGGGCGTGAATTTGATTGAAAATGGAGACAACAGTTACAGATATGGAGAAGTTGAGCGGGGCTAATTTTGCCCTATGGAAATCACAGATGGAGGATATACTGATTTTAAAGGATCAGTGTTTGCCGATTGAGGGCACAACAAAGAAACCCTCATCGATGACAAATGAAGAGTGGAATTATCTAGATAGAAAGGTGATTGCAACAATCTGCCAATATTTAGAAAATAATGTTTATTTCAATGTGTCTGGAGAAAAGACGACAAAAGGATTACGGAATAAGCTCCATGATCTATATGAGAAGAACATGGCATCAAACAAAGTGTTCTTGATGAAGAAGCTTTATAATCTCAAAATGAAGGAGGGTGCTTTAGTTGCTAAGTACTTGAATGCATTTAATATTATTACTAATCAACTTGCCTCTGTTAAAATCATTTTAGATGATGAAATTAGAGCCATATTGCTGATTTGTTCTATGCCAGACAGTTGGAAAAATTTAATTGTAGCTATGAGCACTTCAGCAACTACAAGGACCCTGAAGTTTGATGATGTCAGCAGGAGTTTAATGAATGAGGAGCTATGACGCAAGTCAATTGCAGAAAACCAGGGAGGAGAGGCTCTAGCTCTAGCTGATCGTGGTAGGAGAATGGATCGAGGCCGGCAAGGGCGATCAAGATCGAGAGCCCGATCAAAATCAAGGAGAGGAAAAATCATCTGCTTTCATTGTGGCAAAACCGGGCACATGAAGAAAGAATGTCAATTCTGGAAGAAAGGACGAAAGGATTAGAGACTGTTGAGTACAAATCACAAGTCATCCGACACAAATGAAGGTGAGACTACTGCTGTAGCCACAGATGGTGATGTGTTGTTTACTGTTTCAGTAGAGGATGCCTGTGTATATAGATCTAGCAGTAGCTTTGATTGGATCCTTGACTCTAGGGAATCTCACCATGTAACCCCATGCAAAGATAGTTTTGTTTCATATAATCCTGGTGATTATGGTAGAGTGCATTTGGGGAATAATCATTTTTGCAGCATTGTTGGAGTGGGAGATGTCCAGATCAAGATGAAAGATGGACAAGATATATTGTTGAAACAGGTCAGGCATGTACCAGAAATGCACATGAGTTTAATATCTATGGGATGACTAGATGATGAAGGCTATTCGACAAGGTTTGGAAAAGGAAGTTGGAAAATTAGCAAAGGTGCATTGGTCGTGGCCAAAGGACCCAAGACAGGAGCATTATACACATTGAAGACACTGATAGGAAAATCAAATTTGGCTGCTGTCACGAAAGAAGGAAATTCACCAGATCTGTGGCATAAGCGTTTGGGTGACATGAACGAGAAGGGCTTAAAAATCCTTGTTGGTAAAAATTTATTGTCAGGTTTGAAATCCTACAATCTTTATCTTTGTGAGCATTGTATATGTGGTAGACAAAGAAGGGTTTCATTCCTTAGAGGTGGCCATGACAGAAAGAAAAATGTGTTAGAATTGGTACACTCAGATGTGTTTGGGCTTGTTAACATCAAATCATTAGGAGAAGCATCATATTTTGTAACATTTATAGATGATGCATCCAGGAAGGTTTGGGCATATCCTATGAAAAATAAAAATGAAGTGTTTGGAATATTTCAAAAATTCCATATTGCTGTTGAAAGAGACACTAACAAATTGCTGAAGTGTTTAAGAACAGATAATGGTGGAGAATATTGCTCAAATGCATTTAAGGAATATTGTAGCAGGTTTGGAATAAAGCATGAGAAGATTGTGCCTGGTACTCCTCAACAGAATGGTGTCGCAAAAAGGATGAATCACACCATTATGTAAAAGGTGCGAAGTATGTTGTCTAATTCCGGTATGGAGAAATTTTTTTGGGCTGAAGCAGTTAGGACCGCTTGCTACCTCATAAATAGATCTCTAGCTACAGCCTTGGATGGTGGTATCCCTGAAGAAGTTTGGACTGGTAAGAATTTGAATTATTCTCACTTAAAAATATTTGGATGCGAAGCATTCGTACATATTCCCAAAGAAAATAGAACTAAGCTAGATGATAAATCTATGAAATGCATTTTTTTGGGATATGTGGATGAAGATTTTGGTTATCTTCTATGGGATCCAGTCAAACATAAAATGATTAGAAGCAGGGATGTTATGTTTAATAAGTTAGAAATGTTCAAGAGGACTGTAGGTGAGTTGGAGGTCAAGAAGGTTATTAACAGGTTTGAAGAGCAGCAGGAAAACTACCACCAATACAAGAAAATGAACAACAAATTCAGGAGCATGAAGAATAACAAGTGGAAAATGATGAACAACAAAAAGAAGGAATATTGCAGGAACCTTTACAAGAGATTCAACCTGATAATGCACCACCACAGTTCGTTCGCAAATCTTCTAGGCCTCATAAGCCTTCGTAAAGGTATCCTGCTTCAAACTATATTTTGTTGACTGATGAAGGTGAACCTAATTGTTTTCAAGAAGCTTGTAAAGTTGAGCACAGTAAATAATGGAAGAAGAAATGAACTCTTTACAGGAAAATAAAACTTGGGAGCTGGTAAACCTCCCATAAGGTAGAAAGTCTCTACAAAACAAATGAGTGTATAGGATTAAGCATGAAGGCGATGAAAAGAAAGAGAGGTATAAAAGCAAGGCTGGTGGTGAAAGGTTTTGCCCAAAAAGAAGATATTGACTTCACTAAAATTTTCTCACCTGTTGTTAAAATGTCATCCATTAGAGTCATTCTTGGTCTAGTTGTTGCTTTAGACTTAGAATGTGAACAATTAGATGTAAAAACTGCATTCCTTCATGGTGAATTGGAGGAAGAAATTTATATGGAGCAATCAGAAGGCTTCATAGAAAAAGGCAAAAAATGCCTTGTTTATAGGTTGAAGAAGAGTCTCTATGGGTTGAAACAGGCACCTCGACAATGGTACAAGAAATTTGATTCATTCATGTTGGAACATGGTTTTCAAAGGTTGGAAGCTGACCATTGTGTCTATATCAAGAGGTATGATCAAGGAAAGTATATCATATTATTGTTTAATGTGGATGACATGTTGATTTTTGGGCATGATAAGAATAAGATCAATAGGTTGAAGAAAGATTTAGGTAGCAAATTTGCAATGAAGGATTTGGGACCAGCACAATAGATATTGGGCATGCAGATTATGCGTGACAGGAAAAACAAAAGGTTGTCGCTATCACAAGAAAAATATATCAAGAAGGTGCTTGACAGGTTTAACATGAAGGATGCCAAGCCAGTTGGTACACCCCTTGCAGCCTACTTTACGCTGGTACTGAATTATGTCCTAGTGATGACAAGGAGAAAGAAGAGATGAGCAAGATTCCTTATGCTTCAACAGTTGGCAGTTTGATGTATGCCATGGTATGGACACGACCATACATTGCATATTCATTGGGAGTAGTGAGTAGGTTCCTTGCCAATCTAGACAAACGACATTGGCAAGCAATAAAATGGATTTTGAGGTATCTCAAGGGTACTAGTCATTATTGTTTATGTTTTGGTCATGATGAGACTGTGCTTGAAGGATTTACAGATGCAGATATGGCTGGAGATATGGATACCAGAAAATCCACTACAGGTTATTTGTATACATTTGCAGGTGCAATAGTATCTTGGGTTTCAAGGCTACAAAGAATAGTAGCCCTCTCTACAAGAGAAGCAGATTACATAGCTGCAACAGAAGCTTGTAAAGAGATGTTGTGGATGCAGCGATTCCTAGGAGAGATAGGAATAAAGCAGGACAAGTATGTGTTATATTGTGATAGTCAGAGTGCCATTCACTTGGTGAAAAACCCAGCATTTCATTCAAAAACCAAGCACATTGACTTAAGGTACCATTGGATCCGACATGTGTTGGAGGAAGAACAATTATCCTTGGAAAAGATCCATACAGATAGGAACCCTGCTGATATGCTCACTAAGATTCTACCACGAAATAAACATGAGTTATGTAGAGGCATGGTAGGACTCAGCATGACTTGATGACTCTTATTTGGCTTCAAGTGGGAGAATGTTAAGTGTGAAGCCAAATTCATGAATCACATGCAAGATTCTAGATTCTTCTACACCGTCAGTAGTTTCTAGAATCACATGCAGGATTCTAGATGCTTCAACACCGCCATTAGTTTCTAGATCATTCCATATCTCCATATGAATCACATACATGATTCTAGATCCTTTTTCTGCCTCTATAAATTTGTAATTTCTCTGGCCAAGGAATGCAAGCCAAGGCCCAAGCCTATTATGTAATGCTAAGTGATTTCTGTTCTCTAGTGATTGTTTTATCTATTCCATTGCTTCTGACTGAGTAATCTTGTTGTTTCTCCATTTGTCTGTCTCTGTGAATTATTATCTGCTTTTGCCATCTAAGTCTCTTAGTATAAATCTCCTGTGCCTTATGTAGGCTCTAATCTAACATTTTTCATAAAAAAAATATTTTCATAAACAATGACAAAATTTCATAAACAATAACAAGATTTTAATAGCAAAATTTCTTAAACAATCACAAATTTTTTTAATATAAATAAAAGTGTAAACAAAAATGGTCAAAAGTGAAGAAGGTGAAACTTACTGGTGATCAGAATGGTATGAAAATGTGAAAATTATTTGCTATTCACTCAAATATATATTTTTGGGTTATAATAAGTGATTGAGGATAGAAATTCTCAATTATATTTGTAATGTTATAACATTCATGTATAACAAATTCACTTCATTATTGATTTTAGAATTTCAAGGTTGATTTTAAAATTTTGAGAATAATCTTTAGTCTATATGCACTATAGAGTAAATGTACTTACCCATTATAAATCACTGCAAAATATTATTATACACATTTTGATTTTATATAATTACTCTATAATATTGATATTTCTCACTTATACGTCTTTATCATTCTTTATCATTAAAAGAAAAAATGTTAGTGCATAACAGTGCGCAACGGAATATAAAAGACAAATACAGTATAAAAAACATACACAAATGACACAGTGATTTAACGTGGTTCACCCAACCAATCTGGGCTACGTCCACCAAACAGAGGCATCGACAATCTTATTATTAATCAGAAGATTACAAATAATTATTTCCTTAAACTCTCTACTACCACATCCCAATATCTGTACGGGCATATATTTTATAGCTAAGAGAATCCAACTGACTCATAAATCCTCTCACAACAAATATAGGATGCATTAACTCTTTCCCAACAAAATAGAGATAATTTAGCAACAAATCCTATTGTTGTCACATACATGAGATTTTTCCCAATTTGTTAAAACTGAAAATCTCAACAATCTCCACCTTGACAACAATTAGCCTGATACTCTGTTAATTTATTATTATTATCTTTTCTGCAAGCCAAGAGAAGCCAAACACCAATGTAGCTTCTCTAACAAAACTAATTTCGTGAACATGTTTGCATAGTTCTCCTTTGTATGCACCTTTTCAAGAGAGACTCCCCTTTCAGTGATAACCTATCTTACAAAATGGTACTTGATTGGTTTATGCTTTGATTTACTATGATAGGCCGGATTCTTAGCCAAATGTATTGCACTTTGACTATCACAAAATAACTTGATGTTGTCCTGCAACCTACCAAACTCACCAAACAAACCTTTCAACCAAATCGCTTCTTTGCAAGCATGAGAAGCAGCAATGTATTCTGCTTCAGTAGTGGATAAAGCAACAATGTTCTGTAGCTTTGACATCCAGCTAATAGCTCCACCTGCAAGAGTAAAGACATACCCTGATGTTGACCTTCTCTTATCCAAATCACCTGCAAAATCGGAATCAACATATCCACAAACAAATTCACTACTTTTATTATAAGTGATACAATAATCACTTGTGCCTCTCAAATACCGAAGCACCCATTTCACTGCTGACCAGTGTTCTTTACCTGGATTTGCCATATACCTACTGACAACCCCAACTGCATGTGAAATATCTGGTTGAGTACAAACCATCGCATACATCAAACATCCTACTACATTGGCATATGAAATTCGAGACATATATTCCTTTTCTTCATCTGTATTAGGACATAAACTGGAAGAAAGCTTAAAATGGGAAGCTAAAAGGACTGACACAGGTTTCACATTGTTCATACTAACCTCAAGAGTATTTTCTCAATATACTTCTGTTTTGATAGCCACAGCTTACCATTGCTCCTGTCTCTGAAAATCTCCATGCCCAAAATATGTCTTTTTGCTCCCAGATCTTTCATATCAAACGTCCTTTCCATCTGAGCCTTTAACCTGTTGATCTCCACTATGCTTTTGCTTGCTAAAAGCATATCATCAACATATAACACTAAGATAATGAACATGCCATCATTTAATTGCTTAAAATAAACACAATGATCATATTCACTTCTTATATATTTCTGACTCAACATGAAAGAATCAAACTTCTTGTACCATTGCCGAGGCGACTGCTTCAGGCCATACAATGATTTCTTGAGCCTGCAGACAAATTTCTTATTGTGATGCTGAACAAACCCTCCGGTTGTTCCATATAAATTTCCTCATCTAAGTCTCCATGTAAAAATGCAGTCTTAACATCTAGTTGCTGCAATTCTAAATCAAGCAAAGCGACTAATTCTAACACAATTCTAATTGAAACTATTTTAACAACTAGTGAAAAAATCTCATAAAAGTCAATGCCTACTTTCTGAGAAAAACCTTTTGCGACCAACCTCGCTTTGTACCTGTCCTCAGTATCATTCACACCCTGTTTCAACTTGAAAACCCATTTACATCCCACAGTTTTCCTGTCTTTCGGAAGTTCAACCAGATCCCATGTGCCATTCTTACCTAAGGCCATCATTTCGTCCTTTATCGCTACTTTCCACTTGTCACTTTTCGAACCTTCTACAGCTTCCTGATAGCACAAAGGTTCATCGTCATTAGTGGTAAATGCAACTGAAGTAACATAATCATCATACCTTTTAGGAGGCCGTTTGATTCTTGTAGACCTCCTTAAGGATGTTTCTGGTGCTTCCATAATTGGCTGACGACCATCTGTAGGAACTTCTTCATGATCAGCATCTGAGACCTGTTCATGATCTACATCTGAACCCTGTTCATGATTTGATTCTGAAACCTGTTCATGACTAGTATCTGAACTATGGTCATCATGACTATCATTAGAAGTGCTTTCAAACTTAATGTGCTGAAAATCAGATACATCGTCCTGTTTCAATCTATTATCTACATCTAATTGTACAAGAGAGGATTCATTAAACTTTACATCTCTGTTGATGATAATTTTGCGGGTAGTAGGATCCCACAATCTATATCCCTTTGTTCCATCACCATATCCAACAAAGATATACCTTTTTTACTTTGGATCTAATTTAGTTCGCTGATGTTTAGGCACTAGAGCATATGCATCACAACCAAACACTCTGAGTTTAGAATAATCACAAGGGTGACCTTTCCATACCTCTTGAGGAATCTTGCAACCTATCGCCGTGGATGGTGATCGATTTATCACATAACAAGCTGTAGCCACCGCTTCTGTCCACAATTCCTTCTGCAAACCGACGTTACTCAGCATACTCCTTGCTCTCTCTAAAAGAGTCCTATTCATGCGTTCAACAACTCGATTTTGCTGAGGAGTATAAGCAGTGGTCTTATATCTCTCGATCCCTGCATCCTTGCAATAGTTATCAAACTCCTTGGAAGTAAACTCACCACCATTGTCAGTTCTTAAACATTTTATAGTTCTACCAGTGATGTTTTCTACCAATGCTCTAAACTGCTTGAAAATTGTAAAAACATCAGACTTCCTTTTCAACATGTAGACCCACACTTTCCTAGAAAAATCATCAATAAACGATACAAAATATGACGAGCCACCATATGAGGTTGTAGGGGCTAGACCCCAAACATCTGAATGGATATAATCAAGTATTCCTTTACTAGTATGTTTGCATGTTTTAAACTTTTGCTTACTTTTTTTTCCAAATAGACAATGTTTACAGAAATATAACTTTCCAGACTTTAGATTAGGAAGTAACTTGCAATCAACCAAGATTTTTAACCCTCTTTCGCTCATATGGCCCAACCTTTGATGTCATAAGCGAATGGAACCACTGTCATGTTCAGACACCGTAGACACATGATCTGACCCTGTTCTTCCTTCTAATCAAAATAGATTTCCTACCTTCTTAGCTTTCATTACTAGTAAAATACCTTTGTAAATTTTCATTACTCCACCTTGAATTATAGTTTCATATCCATTTGTGTCAGGTGCTCCTAGTGAAATTAGATTTTTCCTTAAATCTGGTACATGTCTTACATCAGTTAACATTTTGGTTGTCCCATCAAACATTTGCAGCTGTATACTCCCTATTTCCACAATATTACATGTGACATCATTACCCATGTACACGACTCCATCATTAATTGATCTATACGTTTTAAACCATTCTATATGAATACACATGTGGTTTGATGCACCGGAATCTAACAACCAATGTTGATCATGATTTGACAAATTAACTGATAACACTTCATCACCCATACCTGAACCAGATGCCGAACCTGTATCTGTCATGTTTGCTTCCTTCTTCTCAGTCGAAGAATCTTATTTAGAAGTTTGTTGTCGCTTCCAGCAGTCCTTCTTCAAATGCTCCGATTTGCTACAAAACCAACACTTTACCTTACTCTTCTTCCCTTTCGACTTTGACCGTGAGTCACTTTGCCTGTTGAAGCGTCGTTCTTTAGAACGACCTCTGACCATCATTGCTTCTGATGTAGAGGTATCTAAATTCGACCTTCTCCTTGTTTCTTCAGATAATAAAGATGCAACTACATCATCAAACTCAAGGGTTTCTGATGAACTAAGACTTATAGAAGTAACAAAATGATCCCATGACTCGGGAAACGAGCACAATAAAGTAATAGCTTTATCCTCTGATTCAAATTTTACTTCTATACTTTCTAATTGCACCAAGAGAGTATTATAAACATTCAAATGATCAGTAATCGATGTACCTTCCTTCATTCGCAAACTGTACAACTGTCGCTTTAGGAGAATCCTATTGGTTAAGGATTTTTTCATGTACAACTTCTCAAGCTTCGTCCACAAACCAGCGGCTGTTTTCTCCGACACGATATTAAAGAAAACATCATCCGCCAAACACAGCGGAATAGCACTCACTGCTCTTTCATCCATCTCGGCCCACTCATCATTTGTTATGTTGTATGGCTGTTTGGATTTGCCCATCAACGCCTTCGCCACGCCTTGTTGCACAAGCAGATCGTACATCTTCACCTTCCAGATCTCGAAGTTGTTTTTGCGATTAAACTTCTTGATTTCAAAACGAGCACTCTGAGTTTTTTCCATATTGTATCAATCAAAAAACAATCTCCAATTCCAACTTGTTAATCAATCAAATTAATATCTAACAAAAAATTACCTTTGCCTTCTACTGTATTGCCTTTACTTTATCAAAAAATTGCCCTGCCTGTACAGACTGCAAATTATAGATCAAAAAAACAAATAAAAATTGCAGTTTTACCAACACAGTCCTCGGTTGGTGCGCTTAAGGGGTTTTGGCGCGTCCTCAACGGCAGACGATCCACGCCAGAAGCAAAATCGGTTAAAATATGGAAATTGGCGCGACTAAACCCGTCGGATCCGCGCCAATCGGGATATTGGCTCTTTGGCGCAATTATCAAGCTCGGATCCGCGCCAATTGGCGCTCCTATTCCTTCATTACCCACGCCAATCTATTCACTGCCTAATATTGGCGCGACTGTTTCGCCCGAAACCGCGCCAATCGCCAAATCTCGGAAAAAAATAAAAATAAATAAATAAATACTCCACCTGTCGCTCTGTCGCATGCACACACTCGCCCCTCAACACGCTCTGATACCAATTGTTAGAGCATAACAGTGCGCAGCAGAATATAAAAGACAAATACAATATAAAAAACATACACAAATGACACAACGATTTAACGTGGTTCACCCAACCAATCTGGCTACGTCCACTAAACAGAGGCATCAACAATCTTATTATTAATCAAGAGATTACAAATAATTATTTCCTTAAACTCTCTACTACCACATCCCAGTATATGTACGGGCATATATTTTATAGCTAAGAGAATGCAACTGACTCATAAATCCTCTCACAACAAATATAGGATGCATTAACTCTTTCCCATCAGAATAGAGCTAATTTAGCAACAAATCCTATTGTTGTCACATACATGAGATTTTGCCCAATATATTAAAACCGAAAATCTCAACAAAAAAATACATATTCTTGATTTTATTTTCTTTATAATTTTATCCGTTTTATTTTTTTCCTAAGTTTATCTGTTTGATTAACTACAGCATAAATAATAAATAATATATCTTCTAACTTAGATTGTCTACATCACATTAATTAAAACATAAAATAAAATCTACATAGAATTAGTTAAAACATAAATACTGTTCTATGTAAAACATAAATACTATACCTTGCGGCGTAGATTAGTAAGATCAGAACAATTGATCATCGCGGCGTAGATTCGTAAGATCAGAACAATTGATCATCGATTATTCGTGAAAATAATTGGTCACGTAATTCTTATAATGTCTTGAATTGAAAATTTAAATAAAGAGAGGAGTATTTGTGTAAAATAAATATTTTTTAAAGATTTCTTTTTGGGACATATTAAAGTATATAAAATCATTTTAACAATTGACGAAGGAAAATCCATATGGATGAACACGGGGAGGGTATGTGCCTGAAAATTAAATGGATGATCCAGTTGCATTTATTTTAATTTTATTAGAGGATATAGAGACAATGGGATAGGGATAGTTTTTTAAAGAAAATCTATATTAATTATAGTTATTTTAATTTTATTTGGGGTAGATGAGGTTGGGATATTTTCATTAAAGAAAATTTATGCAAATAAATATAGTAAAGATTTTGTACTTAAAA